>JAOTOM010004793.1:110000-475286 GCA_034440615.1 Ashinkailepas kermadecensis | reverse complement strand
GGACCGCGCCGTCCAGCCCGCTGCCGGAGAGCTCGTGTGACCCGGGTCGGCGGTTAGTGCCGGACCGCGCCGTCCAGCCCGCTGCCGGAGCTCGTGTGACCCGGGTCGGCGGTTGGGGTATGGACCGCGTTGTCCAGCCCTGCTCGCCGGAGCTCGGGTGACCCGGGTCGGCGGCTGGGGGACGGGATGCGCCGTCCAGCCCGTGCCGGAGCTCGTGTGACCCGGGTCGGCGGCTGGGGTACGGGACCGCGCCGTCCAGCCTGCCGCCGGAGCTCATGGACCCGGGTCGGCGGCTGAGGCATGGGACCGCGCTCGTGGTCGTACGACGAGGGAGGTTTAAACAATTGACGCGGTGCCTTTGGTGATGTCCGAAGCTCAGTTCTGCTTACACCTACGCAAGGCCAAAGCACCTGTTGGTGCCTCCACGCCATACCACGGGCCCGGGCCAACATTGATGCGATATCG
The DNA here is from genome assembly GCA_034440615.1 of Ashinkailepas kermadecensis. Classification (NCBI taxonomy): domain Eukaryota; kingdom Metazoa; phylum Arthropoda; class Thecostraca; family Neolepadidae; genus Ashinkailepas; species Ashinkailepas kermadecensis. Next base: position 474,821 of record JAOTOM010004793.1, on the reverse strand, counting down.
GAACGTTCTTGAAGCGAATGTATGATAGAACTTAGGAAGATCCCGGGAAGCGGCTATGGATTTCGTGGCCCGGTGTTGATGTGCTGTGCCATTGTTTCGTGAGTGGTGCTTCAGTCGCGAGTGTTGGGAGTGCGCCCAATGTCCCCAGGGCCGTGGTCTGGAGCCGTTTATGCTGGCTGCCGGCCCAGACTCCTTTTGTGAGACTGTCCGCTGGTGGCCCTGATCCCTTATGGCCCGACGTGTGGTGGTCTCAGTTTGGCAAGTCCCTCCGGGGTTCTTGGTATCCGTGTTCAGTTAATTTCAATGCTCTGTGAATGTGACCGATGGCGGTGCTATTGATTCTTCTGTAGTCAGATCTCAGAGTGACGTGTTTACCTGTCTCAGTGTCACTGGTTCCATCATGAGTGCAGGTCTTCGAGTCTCGGTCTCTCTTTCAGAATACTGGCCTCGTTTACAAGCAGAAAGTTGTATGTTTGAGTACTGTTGCTCTATTTGTACCACCGATTTCCCATTACGACATCCTGATTGAATACTGCTAGCTCTGGACTATATTTCACCGTTCTTAGTTTACGTATCACTGGCTACAACTGGTCCAAGCACAACGCAATACACCCCAGTCGGAACGGTGGTGGCATGTCGTGAATGCCACAGGTCTCGCTTCGGATTGGGTGTCGCCGCTGTGCTTACCTGACGCCGATCTTCGAGTCAGTGCAGTCGGCGAGTTCTCCCGACCTGAAAGTGTAGCTGCGCACTGGACCACGGCGTGATTTCTGTCGAGCTCAGTGTGGCTGCGGGCGGCGTGATTCCCGTGAACGTCAGGGTGAGCGTGGCAGGTGACCGAGCCATAGGAGGACGTCTGCTGACATTTGTGCTTGCCTGACTGGCGGCGGGGCTGCAGTGGGGTTCTGCTGATCGGTGGGTCAGTGTGGCCAGTTGTCGAGTCCTGCTGATCTCCGAGTGTCGAAGGCGACGGGGCGACGGGGGCGTGATCTCAGCCGCTGATGGGCGCTGGTGACTGATGATATTGTCGTGAGGAGGCCAGCACCGAGCTGAGTGAGGTATACGAGGTCAATCGGGGTCAACGCACCGGAAAAAGGCGACGTACGCCAGTGGTAGACCTCGCGAATGTATCGATTTTTGTTTCAATAGCGTTGTTCGGTGATGTTTTTGTAGACGTTTGCATGGGTTTGACTACAGTGGTGTAATTGTAACCTTTGTTCAAGATGTGTTCAACAGTGCACTGAAACGGCTCCTAAATGCACCACGGATGGACAATTGACATTTGACACCAGCGTTCGTCTCATGTGCACCGTGCCATTATAGTCTGGTTTTACTTTGTTAGGTTGTCAGGACGCAGGCGGTGCCTTTCCAAAGCCGTGTGCCCATCGAGAGACTGTCTCTCAGGACCTGAATTGATATTTTGTACAGGTGTATGGAGTGTCCTGTGCCGGCATGATATTGATCTCTGGACAGTTTCCTGTGGGTTCGATAGTGGGACGTAATACACATGCGTCACGATTCGGGAAAATCTAAAGTCGGCAATTTATGGAAAGGTGCCGAACGGCGATTTGGACTGTTCTGCTCTGTGATACCGCACTGTTCCTTTGAATGACACGGTGGAAGCCCTCTGTGCCTCGCCGACCCCAGCTCGTCCCCAAGAACACGACCACGTCCCGCGATCCGACCAAACCATCACGCTCCATGCCGCCGACCCATGCTCGAACCAGATCACGCCCTCCCAACCTGACCCAATCCAAATCACCGAACCCTACCTCGACAGTGCTGGCTCTTGCGTAGTCGTCAAGTCTGTGTGGGGAGACAGTTTCCTTCAGTCGTATCAACGTTTTCTGGCCAACAAACAACTTGCCATCTGCTCCCTAGCCAATCCTGACATCGAAGACCCAGCCAACGGAACCCTCGTCATCAAAACCCAAACTCGAGCCCAAAGCCTTCCTCCCCACCACCACATTTTGTGGCAAATTAGTCACTATCACTCTCCACCCGAACCGTAACACCACTGAGGGCATCATCTTCGCGGCGGACCTTTACGTCACGTTTGAAACGGATATCCAAGCGGGGCTCAGGCCGGAGGGGCCGACCCACGTCCGCCGCATCATATCCTTCAGGGATGGCCTGAAACGTGATACGAGTCTCCTAGTCCTTAGCTTAACTTTTAACTGCCAGCGCTTTGGCCATAGCAACAAAACATGCTGCCAACCAGCCGGATGCCCCAAATGCGGCAATACACCTCTTCCATAATCCACTCGCTGCAAGCCAGCCAAATGCCTAAACCAGGGGTGCTTCATATACTTTTGAGGGGACAAACGCCCCCTCAATGTTGGCCTTCTCCCTCAATATTTTCAACTTTTAACATGGGACCTTATGGAGTGTGTCCTAATCCATTTGGTCGTGCCCACTGCCTTCGTGTATTCCCCCTAATAATTTTCAGAAAACATCTATGGCCCAAACTGCCACATATCCGACCACCTCCGGTTTGGAGACGGAAGAAAGGTACGTGCCAAGGCTACCACCGGCGTCCATACCCCTGGACCCGACGGACCGTTGAGGCTACCTCCCGTGTTCAAAAACGTACGCCCAAGCGGCCAGTATCGCTCCCCCCAACCCTTGTGTCAACACTACTTCACCCTCCACACAAATTGACATTATACCAGGCCTGGCACCACTCCAAAACTCAAACTACTGACCACATCATGGGCGCAAAATGACCAATGCAGTCGACGCGCCCTAAAGCACAAATCCACCACCACTGACCACATCGACACAGACAAAGTTGCCTGTGTCGATGTTGCCGGAGTTCTCCGGCTAGCAATACACAGATCACTCCCGTGAGAAGTGGCAGTCCCCGCAGTCACTCGGCTGTGGGCCCTTCTCCCTCCCAGTCAGCAGCCCGCCGATCGAGGCAAACGCGTTCAGCGCCGACCGGCACCCACGTGACTCGACCAGCTCCTGCCAGCCGGCGGGCATACCCCGCGGCTATGGCCGGCCGCCGTGACCTCTTCAAGGTCACCGGCCGGCCCGATGGCTCGAGTGGGTCCACCGGGGCCGCCCGTGCTCAACCCACATGGCCGCCCGACATCCACACTTGGTTGAGGCAGTAAACGAAAGGCGCTGACAAACATTAATTGTTTTATTTGAAATGTCTGTCATTAAATGGAATTGCCATAGCTTAATATCCAAATTAGCAGAAATGAAAGCGTTATTTAGTAGCATCGCTCCAATTCTCATCACACTCCAAGAAACATGGGCTTTTGCCTACCGATCAGTATAATTTAAATGTGTTCAATTATTCCTTGTACCGCTACGACAAGATCAGAGGACCACATCGCAGTGGTGGTACAACACCTTGCCTGTCTCAACCATTCACAACGATCACACCCACACAAATTACACTAATTTAACTGTTACTGGCGGTAGCCTGCCCTTCGGGACTCCATGGTAGAAATATAAATGTTTGTTCCATATATATTCCACAACTTCTCGACAGACTTTGAAATATTTAAGGCACATTCTAAAAACCCATCAATTTTACTGGGCGATTTTAGTGCACATGGTCCAGCGTGGGATAATGCACGTACACACTCGGACAGTAAAGTACGAATAATTGAGGACATTTGAGAACGACACAATTTAATATTAATATTACGCAACACTGGAGAGCCAACATTTTTCACTTCGGACACAACACAGAACCTGCATCTAATCTATCAATTTGCTCTTCATCTTTAGCCAACGATTTCGGCCGGACAGTCGACACCGGTATTCGTGATGGTGATCATTATCCCATCAAATTAACACCCACGTTTTCAACGGCGGTCGATACCTCACCAATGTTTACCCTTCGCTGGAAACTTTCGAAGGCCGACTGGACTAAATTTCAGGAACTCTCACATTTACAATACAACATAAATTTCCCCTGTTCAAAACATTAAGCTAATCACCAATGTACTTTTTGACGCAGCATCTACGGCAATTCCACTAACAAAACGATTTACAAAAAGGACGCCAGTCCCTTGGTAGTGTCCAGAAGTTGCTCAATCAATTGAAACTAGAAAACGAGCGTTGAGCAAATATTGACGCCACCCCGACCAAAAAAAAAAATTCCGTAGCCATGAACGTGAGAGGGCACGCCGTATCATCCATGATGCTCGACGCCATTCATTTCCCTCCTAAGAAAAACTCGCGCCCAAAATACCTTGAAACGAAATTTGGATACTCAATCGTTTATCCAGATGCTCCCCACTTAAATCACTCCCGGCCCTCAATATTTAAAATTTCACCATTACCGATACGCCATAGTAAATACCATAGCTGCTACCATCGCCCACAATAGCTCCGACAACAACTACCCACCTAATTTGTTACAAAATCCCCAAAGCACTTCACACCAACTTCACACTATTCGATTCTGCCAGTACCGAACCATGCAATGTACCTGCTCAAATTTCAGAACCGGAGCATGCCATTTCCTCCGCTGGCGACACCTCCATCGGACCTGACAAGTAACATTTTGTTTCAGACATTCACCAGACCACACGAAACGTTGACTGCAATTTACACACATTTAACTCCCTATGGTGAACTCATATATTTCCTGAAACTTGGAAGGAATCTGTTATAATAACCCCAAATCTGGCAAAAACCATAGTGACCCAATAATTTTCAGCCCATTACCCACACCGCGGTGGGGAAACCAGTGGCGTTTAAAAAAAAGGGGTGCTAATGGTGAAATTCTGGACTTTTTGCACATAATTGATTGGAGAAGTGGTTATTGCACCGAATGCGACGCTGTTAAATACCTTTTGAATGGTGTCTAATGTGTTCAAAGTAGAGCTGCTGGCACCAGCGTAGACTACTAAGCCATATTCGATGATGGGAAGAACTAAGGATTTGTACCGTTGTGAACGTGTATGACGATCGGCTCCAAATGATGAAGATGCAATTCAGCGAACAAAATGAAGTCCTGAATTCGCCGGTGGCGATTTTTTTCTTCTAAACAACTGGTACCCCGGTTGTTTAGGAAAAAATTCGAACGCTTGTTGTTGAATGACCCGACACCTGGAAACAAATTGTTCTTTGTCTCCCTTTCCATGTGGATTTCGTCGAGGACGCAGCACAGTATATAGTCTTTTTTTTCGGTTAGACATCCGCCTGGGCTACAAAAAAAAACCAAGAGCGCGCTGTCGCAGTATTCTTAGACATAATAAGTGAAGTTTACGCTATGGCTTTTAAACACGCATTACGTTTCAAAATTCAGAAATCCTGCTTAAAAGGACACAGCTCATTATTTGATGGTTTTTTATCCGGTTCTCGTCAATTCCACACCAGGTGCCGATCAGCCACCTCCGATCCACATTTTCAACATAACGGGCTACCACAGGTAGGATGTCTTTCACCAGTATCATCTAACATCATTCAGGATCTTTTTTACCGACATGCCTGCCAATTTAACGTATTCACTATTCGCAGACGATAGCATAATTGGGTGCTTCGGCAAAGATTGTTCTATACAGACGGCTCAAAAGGAAAGCAGGGTGTCGGATGCGCGTTCGTCACCGGATCCGTCACGAGGTCCTTCTCGCTTCCGTCAAACGCATCCGTTTATACATCGGAACTGGTTGCGATCCTCAAGGCGCTGTGCTTCATTGAAGTCAGTGAGTGCTGCTCATGTGTTGTCCTGTCCGACTCTTTGAGCAGCCTATCGGCACTGGAATGTTTCAACCCACAGGACGCTCTTCTGCGGGACATCTTATATCGGCTCACCGTACTGAAACGAGGAGAGAGATTCGTTTCCTTCCGCTGGATCCCAAGCCACGTTGGCATCAGGGGGAATGAACTCGCCGACGCAGCGGCGAAACGAGCGGCACAGAAACCATGCACTCGCACCCTCCCTCTCCCTTCACGGGATTTGTACCCATTGATCTCAGAATACATGCATGAGAAACGGCAAAGCAGCTGGGACGCCATAGGCACTAACAAATCCAAGACATCAAACCACGAGTAGGGTATTAGCCCTAGTCTTCCAGGAAAATACGAGCGGAGGAGGTGGCGTTGGCACGACTCCGAATCGGACACATACACCATACACTGCCACCTCCTCATAAATGAAGACAAGCCAGTATGCCCACGATGCAATTCTCCACTAACGGTACGTCACATTCTCACATGTCAGCACTACGCACAGGAGAGCCCAGTACCTTGGAACCAGCAGGACATTCCGCAGTCTCCTTCGAGACGACTCGGACTGCTTAGGAAAGGTGTGTCAATACTTTAGGAACATGGGATTTTTGATAATATATTCAGGTCAGTAAAATCTAGTCACCCAACCATAACACTAAGACATGGCTCTGACTAAGTAGTTCTCTGTTCTGTTATGGGCGCTAATGACCTACCATGGTCGATGCGCCCTAAAACCCAAATCACACACACACAGGCAAAGATTGTTAGCATTGTTTAATTAGCTTCCAAAATGCACTTGACCAAATATGCGAATGGTCCGAGGTATAGTATCATTTTTTTTCGGCCCAAAAACCTGCAACACGATATTTAGCAACTTAACACCCTGCCCAAACAAACACCGCTTCACCTTGGGAACAATAACATACCTGTTGTAACTTCGCTTATTTTTTAGCGTTTCGGATTCAATTTAGTTCGCTGAATTACATCTTCATCATTTGAAGCCGATCGTCATACACTTCACAACGGTACAAATCAGAGATGCGGAGCCGGAGCCGGAGCCGGAGCCGGAGCCGCCGGAGCCGGAACATTTTGCCCGGAGCCGGAGCCGCCGGGACATTTTACTCGGAGCCGGAGTCGGAGCCGGAGCCGTCAAAAGCAGGGCGGCTCCGACTCCGAAAGAGGTGTAAATTAAACAAAATTAGCAAACGTGAAATGAACACATTATACCTAGTATGGTATGGTATGGTATGAAAACGCATTTTTAAACGCCAAAATATTTAAATACGAGTAACATGTAAAAATATAAAATAATGGTAGAATAACCAATAACCATATTTTAGCCTCAGTAGTCAATGCAATAGTTCCATGTTTAGTTTAGTTAAGTTCATTGTTTCCATCATCAACGGGTTGTTGTACCTTATTAGAGATGAGGTCAAACATTACAATTTACAACAATGGTGTTCCTTGGACCGTTCACGGGATGGGGAGTGTTGTTAATTCGAGTCTCCCCTCTTCTGATTGCCCCAATACGGCACGAAGCGAGCGTCAGTTTACGAGGGCCAGTTTCCGATGCAAGATAGATACAGGGTTTATATGGGAAAGTTGCTTATAATTGTCTGAAGTTTGCGCCCCTGAGTGGTCGCGGCTAACTTTTTTTTACATCCCCCCTAGCTCTTACTTAATGGATCGATCACGTTTGGGATGTACGGAGCCGGAGCCGGAGCCGGAGTCGCCGGAGCCGGAGTCGCCGGAGCCGGTACATTTTGCCCGGAGCCGGAGCCGGAGCCGGAGCCGCCGGGACATTTTACTCGGAGCCGGAGTCGGAGTCGGAGCCGGGATACTTCCCCGGAGCCGGAGTCGGAGCCGGAGCCGTCCAAAATTTTCCAGGCTCCGCATCCCTGGTACAAATCCTTAGTTCTTCCCATCATCGAATATGGCTTAGTAGTCTACGCTGGTGTCAGCAGCTCAACTTTGAACACCTTTTGAAAAGACATTTATCCGCGTCGCACTCGGTGCAATGTCCACTTCTCCAATCAATTATTTACAAGAAGAGTCAGGAATTCCACCATTAGCACTCCGGCAAGTGCAAAAAAAAAACACTTAGGTATGCCTCCAAAATTCAATTTCAAGAAAATCACCCAACACACGTGCCTTTACCAGTTATCCCAAATTTAACTCACGATTATTTACGTCCAGCCGAAAAACGAACTGGCCTTATCATAGCTTTTCGCGTGGAAGCATTATCTGCTCAACTTCATTGCCTTATTCCAACCATTATTTCTCTTCCTCCCACACTACCGCACCGTGACAGATAGCCGAACGACATCTTTTATTTGACCACCACTCCAAAATCACAGCCATGTCCGAAAAATGATAAACAAAAATGCAATCAGTTTCGGTCTCGATATAGCCATGTTTCGTTTGTTTGTACCGACGGCTCTAAAGACGACAACCTCACAGGAAATGTCATCGTTTCGGGTACACACACACAAAACAACATCGCTTGCCAAATGGAACCTCCATTTTCATCGCAGCCATTATCATTGCCCTTAGTTATGTTCCCAATCGTTCAATGTGTCACCCCATGCAAAGTGCAGTCATTTGTTCGGATTCAAAATCCTTTAAAATCCATCTCTTCACTTTCTTTCTTCGCATCCTTGCCGTATTTCTATTCATGCCGCAATTGGAACACTTCACCTGACGGGCGTGGATGTCAGTTTCCTGTGGGTGCCCAGTCACTGTAGCATCCCAGGAAACGAAGAAGCAGATCAATTTGCAAAAGCATTATTACAGCTAGCAACATCACAGAAATTGCACAACATTTCGAAGGCAATAAATCATCAATACTGAAGAACATTCGGCATCTTTGGAACCAACAATCGACTCAAAACACAAACCATTCACAATTACGACTCATCATGCATCACTCATCTTACAGTCCAACATATACTCCCACACAGTCAACAATATCACGGCCCTCGAAAACCATTGATCGACTATTACCATACACACACAATTTATTTATCTGCCCACGATGCCGGGGGACGATCACCCATCTCTCATCAAACCACCTTTCCTTTGTATCCGCAAAAGAAACCTGTTTCAAGATTTATACACTGAATTATACCACATAGCACGCTTTTTTCACTCACGGCACGAGCTAGCCCGAGTCCGAAGCGTCTAATTTAGCAAAACTCACTCAGTTTTAGACTTTGTGCAATCGCCCTTAAACTCCACGGCTTGCCTTTCTAGCAACCTTGGCTCCAGTTGAAGGGACGTGATCGTGGAAACTAGGAATTCCGTAAAATAGGACCAGCTCTCCTGTGTACCTTACGACCTGTATATATCATACTTTGCTGCCAGGTAAGGTTGCATTGGCACATTCGAAGTGATGCAGCCACACAGCTGAATGCAGGGTGTCAGGACTCGACGTGCCGACCAATCCTCGTGTGGTATGCAGTGCAAGATCGAAATAGCTGCACATTTGTGCGAACTGGGAGAAACTCAGCCGACCGCTCCGAATGACGTCACGAGATGTGAGCGTTTCTGTTGGTTATTGGTTGTACGACACGTCAACCCTTAAGCCATATTGCGTCGCCAATCTCTTACGCCGATTGGTCGCGGGCGAAGAGTAACGACAGGTGAGACTCGAACCCACAATCTTTCGATTGTGAGACGAGCATCTTACCCCTAGACCACTCGTCCCCTGAGCGTTTCTGTAAAGTTGAGATGCCGTTCCTCACATTGCTGCGGTGCAACAGTCGCATCCTTATTTGTTTCACTCGGGCATAAGCCTGGATTGAGGCTCAAACGCACAAAAAAAGTAAATGCACTGGTCAAACGACTTTATTGAAGATTACCACACACCATCACAATAAAACAAATAAATTCAGGCACCAACTCAGACCTCATTAAATACAAAATATGACCAAATCGGAAACTAGCATGCACACCAAACAAGGAGGCAAACACTGCTTCACATTCGGGTAATATCCAACGTGAACCGTAATCGAATTTTGGAGGGACAAACCTTGGGTTTGGGTGGAAGACCTGGGCATCCGTGGCACCTACGCCCACCTGTGCACGAATATTAGAACCACGAATTCCGGGACGTCCCGCCAGGCGGTGCACGTTGACTGAAGCTCAAATCACAGTTGCTTCGCTATCCCACGTCTCGCGAGTACTGGACACCGCCGTGAGCGGCCAGCGCGGCCCCGTAACGTCACGCCGCTGGCACCACTCGGGCCAGTGACGTCACTCGTCTAGTCGGACGTCACTCTCAGATATCGCTAGACGACTAGGCTCCTGTCGAAGACGATGATCTGCTTCGAGCCGACCATACCACCGTCGGGCATGGCCCTGGCCACCGCCTGTTGCCAGTCGTCGATGTGGACCAGCTGGTGTCTCGGAGCCCTGTGAAACACGCCGGTCACCTCGCTGCCCAGCGCGTCGTCTGGACAACGACCAGAGCATCTATCGTGCAGACAGCCACCAGGTGTCCGGATGGGGTAGACAGCCACCAGCTGTCCGGATGGGGTAGACAGCCACCAGGTGTCCGGATGGGGTGGACAGCCACCAGCTGTCCGGATGGGGTAGACAGCCACCAGCTGTCCGGATGGGGTGGACAGCCACCAGCTGTCCGGATGGGGTAGACAGCCACCAGGTGTCCGGATGGGGTGGACAGCCACCAGCTGTCCGGATGGGGCAGACAGCCACCAGGTGTCCGGATGGGGTGGACAGCCACCAGCTGTCCGGATGGGGTAGACAGCCACCAGGTGTCCGGATGGGGCAGACAGCCACCAGGTGTCCGGATGGGGTAGACAGCCACCAGGTGTCCGGATGGGGTGGACAGCCACCAGGTGTCCGGATGGGGCAGACAGCGGCGGAAATAACAAACACTTTCTGAAAGGCTATCTTGGAAAGCGACACCAATGCACCGACATGGGCTGGAGATATTCCAGGAGGATCCATATTGTAGGCCAGAATCCTACTTCGGTCATGGCTGGAGTTCTGTTGACAGTGGCTGGCTGAATATCAGCCTGGCAGTGGTGATAGCGGCCAGAATCCACCACGGAAAACGCTCTATAGCGATCTCGAGCAGAGAACGCTACGGAATACAAGCACCGTTTCCAGAGCCCGACAGATGCAAATTATTACTGCAAGAACGAGTAAAATCATACACAATACTGCAATAACAAACATCATCACCGTTGCAAACATACGGGGCATAATCCAGACACCGTGGGTGCAGAGTTGCAACGTATAATCTCCGGTGGCAACAAACCCTGAGTTTGGAACACTTGGTGCTCTCATCACGTTGGCATCAATCATGGGTTAATTTCGTCTGTACACTGGGCACGAACCACATTACCGCTGCACAAGTTGGCATCAGTCATGGGTTAATGTCGTTCGTACACTGGACACGAGCCATAGAACCGCTGCAAAAGTTGGCATCCATCAGCCGATAAGAGGGACGGCACCACTCACTGTCACAGTGTGGCACCACTCATTCACATCAGAGGGACACCACCCATCATCAGTCGATAAAAGGGGTGGCACCACCCACCGTCAACTCATCAGAGGGACGGCACCATCCACCATTCGCCGATAAGGGACGGGGGGGGGGGGCGCCACCCACAGCCAAACCAGAGGGATGGCACCATCTACGGTCAGCCAATACGGTGGATGGCACCACCCACCGTCAATTCATCAGAGGGACGGCACCACCCATTGTCAGTCGAAAAGGGGGACGGCACCAGCCACCGTCCACTATCAGCGGGATCACTCACCATAAGCCCCTAAGAGGGAGGGGGTGACCACCTACTTGAAATACTTCTGCTCGCAGAGCGTCTGCAGCTCGTCGAGCATCTCCCAGCGCGCTCGCGACGTCTGGTGGCGCTGCGTCCAGCGTGTCATCCAGAACGCCCTGATGCGCAGGTCGCGGAAGATGAGCGCCGCCGTGGGCACTGTGAGCGGTGCGCGGCTCATGGCGCCGTACGTCACCATGGTGCCGCTCGGCTCCAGCTGGCGCGCCAGCTCGGTCGCCGACGCGCCGCCCACGCAGTTGAGAGCCAGTCGCGGCCGCGGCAGCCGCTCAGAGCGGAACAGGTCGGTCGTCCTGGCGGCGAGCGGTCACAATCACACAGCGACACCGGGAGCTCGTGACGGGCTACAGTCATACGGGGAGCAGTCCGTCACACAGGAAGTCACTGACTGGACACGGGCAACAAATGACCACACCGTCACACGGGGAAAGAGCCGGTGGGACCGTCACAAGGAAAGAAGCCGACCGGTCACCGCCACACGGGGAAATATCCGGTCGGACCGTCACATAGAGACCTGTGCTTAGGTCACGTCAGGACAATGCAAATATTGATAAAACTATCACTTCATGTTTGTATAGTGCTTGTTAAGTAATTCAAAAGAAAGGCCAAACCAGGTCAGACCACACGAGATCAGATCACCTCAAGTCATTGGTTGGCCACCTAATGTCATGTCGCACGAGTTAGGCGGTGCTGAAACGGAAGTCAGATAAACTTCAAGAGTAACTGCAGCATGTTGTAAACGAGAATGCTCATTACATGCTCTTTATCATCCTCGGCGTGAAAACAACCAGACAATTCAATCATCCTCACGCAATACGGTAAAAAAAACCGGAAATTGACCTAACCTCAGGACAGTAACCTTGACCTTAGAATTTCGAGATAGCACGTTCGTCTTGATGAAAGAACGGCATGATCCGAATTTGGTGGTGCTATGCTGCCACTACTCTGAATGGCGGCACTCAAAATTGTGTCGCATTACTCTTCTTGATCGGTCCCAGGTTGCCTTTGAAGACCTTGTCCTGAAATTTGTAGGATATATGTCAGGCGTGTAAGAAACTATTGAAAATTTCGTGCCTCTGGGTGTACTCATTCGGCGGATATCTCAGAAAAACATGAGGGCTGGCGGCTCTCGAGAGCTCCCCCACCCCGCCCCAGAGATGGTTAACGCTAAACCTAAAACTGGTCATGCTCCAGGCTTTGTCCAATTTTCTCCACTATGTTGCGCAGTCGGGAAAGGCAGCATGCAACAATAAATATTCGTTGATGCATTCTTAGAATTGATTGCAGAATAAATTAATTCAACGAGACTGCATTCAACCCAGGTCAAATACATAATACCAAGATATAAAAATAAAAATGGGTCTATTTGAGGTATACTTTTCAACTGAAAGGAACACCTCCGATGGTTGCTAATAATTAATCAGTAAATTATTTCCACGGTGCATACGCCCCAAATTAATGGATTGGGATGTTTCTATATTGTTGAAGGTTGTGTTAGCTTATGCCAGACACACACCAATAATGACAATTGATATGAGGACTTAAAACAAAATAAACTTAGAAGACATATTTGAAAGTTCTTGCCAATATTCGCAAGTCTCAGGCGATTTTAACACGCGCACTGAAGGGGGGGGGGGCGAAATCCGCCCACACCTCCGGTTTTTCGTACATAACTCCAGATTTTATCTGTCGATATACGCCATTTTGCGTACCTGCTTAGAAATGTTCGGTGCGTCGTTTAAAGCAAGACAAACGGAAATCGGCCGAACATTTTTCGAGTTAGGGGCCGTTAAAGTCAAAACATTTCGTAGCGCCAGACCACAAAAATCGGCGCTGATGCGCTTCCCGTATATTGGCGAAAGGGAAGTGTTCTTGGCAACACTAGCGACTTGTTTGATGTATATTGTTATGCTACATAGTTTCAAGGTCATGCTAGGTCACCGAGGTCAAGTCAGGTCAAGTTCATGACAGGTTAATGGAATCAAACTTGGTCAACTGGAATGTCGTCATAAATGCAAATGACTGTCATGCGATTGAGGTCGCTTTGCATGTTACTCCCTACACATCCTGAAAACTACTGTTTGTCATTGTGTACCTAGGCGTTTCCATACTTTATTCATGTACTTCACTCCTTTCTTCGCGAAGCCGATTGCGCCGAGCTGCCAGACGGAGCAGTCGGGCGGGCGGCCCGGTTCCGGCAACTGGAACAGGTAACTGACCTGATAAAGTGCTGCTATATAGGTGACTTGAGGCCAAATACCGGGTTTAGCATCTGTATTGCATCATTCGCAATGTCCAAAACCTCATTGATGCCAATTTTGAAGCATTTAAACGCAATCACAGCGATCCATAACAATGAGAAGCCAAGCCACGCAAAACAAGACCATTTCGACATATGTGACCTCCTTTGACCTTGAAGATATTGACCTAAGGTAATGCAATTTGCACACAAGAGTTCACTACCGTACCCATCCACCCTGCGAATTTCGTTACTCCAGGTTTAATAGGAGCCGATATTTTATGGGGGGGGGCGGAATCCGCCTCCTCCTCCAGTGCGCGTAATTTTCAGAGACCCCAGGGCGCGTGTTAACCCATTAAAACTAGGTTTACCCAATAGCATGCTCAAAAGTAATTTTACCCAGCTTCTTACCAGTCTTACTCTACATGATACTTCATAACAAAAACTAACGGACTTCATCCGAAAGGACTAAATAGTCATGTTATTTTCACTCCTGGAATATCAACTAAATGGAACTTGTTCCCCTTTACCTTGGCTTAAATTTGATTGTCAGACCATCAGGATTACAACATCTACCCGAGTAACTAGCTGAACACAATTACAAGTAGTGGTTTACCGGTGTACCCATTCGCAGGGGGTTGACGACTTTAGACGACTTTGCAGTGATAAATTATTCGCGAAATAGGGTGGAATATACCACTTAATGAACACTGAATCGACATCCTTCCCAAAGAAGTATCGCCATCGTGCTTCTTGGTGCGTGTTTGTGAAGTCTGCCTCGTTTCTAACTGTATCCCGTTCGCAAGTATCATAATTTTGCTCACCATAACGGATCTGAGATCGTGATAAAGAACATCCCGTAGCGCAATTTCAGGTGAAGAGATTACCTATGATGTGCTATGTTATAGAATGCCAGTTTATAGCATAGGTGTTTGCGTCGTTATCGTTGATATCGGTATGTCCAGATAAGGTGCCTTTCAAAACACGCAAAACGGGAACAGTCATATGTACGCGATTATCTCAAAACTGGGTTTGCAGGTCTCACACGATTATAAATAACATTGCTTCCATGGCGAATTCGACATCCTGCCGTACTCGTTTCGACATCTCACACCTAACGAGAAATCATTATTTTAACGCTGCGACTTTGGGTTGGGTGACTACTCAGCCGTGCCTGGAGGTAACTTCAAACCGGGTCAGCTGTGCCTGGTGACCCAGCTTTATTGGACCTGGGACATAATCATGCACCTAGACACTAGATATCTTGGGATATAGCTATCTGGATTCAGCTGTGTCAGACCATTTTAAGACAGGTATCTAGGACAACTGCCTGAGTACAGTCGACCATGCAACGCAGCCAGCCGCCAAACAGATGGTTCTAGCAGCGATCGGTCGGCATTTGTTGTTGGTGTTGTGTTGTGAATTGGCTTGGGTAACTGCTGACCGGTGGGGAGGGCAGGCTTCCGGTGTGGCCTCAGCGATTCCAACAAATGTCCATGTTTGGCACAAGTTGATACGAACAGCCAGTGTTCAAGCTGTTTCTGCATTATCTCATCAATATACAGGTGCTGTGGGTTGAGTCTTCCAAATGCATGATGCACGACTTATGTTACAGCACAGCCAAGGCGTCTTGCTACAAGCGGTGAATTTTGAGCAGACTACTTGAGGCCCCGGTTACATAATGCCGCTGCAAGACCGCATCATCGATCGTCACAACACCAAACCAAATTTGGTCAGTGTCACGACACGCACGTGTCGGCACCTGTCGCCCGGCTGGACTTTATCCCACCACATCACGGGTCAGCAGCGGGGCGAGGCAAACCTGGCCGGGGCAGCGTCAGCGACATCGCCGCTGACTGACAGGCTGAACAGCGCACGGCTTGTAGCGCATCCAGACCACTGGCGCAGCTGGACGGTGAGCAGTGGGCCCGGCTAAATATACCGCACGTGTGTGACGCGACCACAGACGGGCGCGTGGCCACAACTCGGTCGGGTGTAGACGGCACGTACTCGTGCACACACTGGCGCACTGCTGGTGCAGTTCGCATCCGGGGACAGTAAGCACCCGTGTATACAAACTCTGTACAGTTCACATCCGTGTATACAAACTCTGTACAGTTCACACCCGTGTATACAAACTCTGTACAGTTCACACCCGTGTATACAAACTGTCGGCACAGTTCACACGCGGGTCAGACAGTCCAGACGGTGCCTGATCAACCCCCAAGACAGATCACACACGATGAAAACCCAGTCCAAACACTCGGTAGGATACACGCCGTGCAGACTGATACCGACCCGGGCAGGCAGCATGTGTGCACCCGTATTTGTTGCTTCTGGCGCTGTCCCACCCCTGAACCCATGGCTGTCTCCAACAAGCACAAACGCAGCTCAGACGCGGTCCAGAAGACACCATCCATACGTAGACTGGTCAGTCTGGACACCGCACAGCCACAGACTGGTCAGTCTGGACATCGCACAGCCACAGACTGGTCAGTCTGGGTACCGCACAGCCACAGGCTGGTCAGTCTGATCACAGTTCAGCACACACCATGCACTTACAGACCAGTAGGTCTAGACAGGTCTACAGTCCAGGCGTGATGCCGGTACGGCCCAGATACGACCTGACCGTCTGGACCTCCACTGAAGGTCGCCCCGTCACGAACTCCGACCCAACTGAGCGGGGTGGAAGGCGGGGGCGGGGTCTGGCTGGGCACGAGGTGGCCGAGTTATTGCCACCACCGACTCGTGTTCCCAATCGGACCGACACCACCCACCTCTGCCTCTGCCTCTGCTCGGAGACAGAGCGCTCCAAGTCGGCTGCCTGGCGAGTAAGCTCTGTGTGACTGACCTGAGCTGTGGCCACTTGGTCGAGCCCCGACTGCTCCACGGCCATTCGGTTCTGACCCAGGCTTCGTCGGCGCCATTTCGGCTAACAGGCTAACCACCCTGAGAAGTTGGCGCCACCCGAGCCCCTTTCGGGTGAGCTTAGGCTACAATAATATACAAACTCGGGTACTTTCAGTTGAATTTACACCTCCGAACCAGTTGGGGCTAAGTCAAGCTCCCTCTCAAGCTCAGGGTCGACTCTCACAGTTCTTGAGGTTGTCTCTTAGGTCGACACAAACAGTGGCGCACCAGCAATCATCCATGGGAACAAGTGTACATGGCAGAAATGTGGAGTTATTATGGAAATGTGGAGTTATATAAGTGCCAATTATTCTAGTCTTTCCACGATGGTGAAAACGCAAACTTTCCATCGCAGAAGAGCAGGTGGTGGAAGCGAGATTCGACTCGATCCCGGCTCAAAATACACCACTGGACCAAACGCCTGCAAGAAACCTGTGCTTCTCTAAGGCAAATTGATCCAACCTGATCAATCCGTTCCGGCCAGCTGGCTCTACCTGACATCGTGTGGTCAGTCTCGGCACCACCTGCGCCCTTCCTCCTCC
Source organism: Ashinkailepas kermadecensis (assembly GCA_034440615.1). Taxonomy (NCBI): domain Eukaryota; kingdom Metazoa; phylum Arthropoda; class Thecostraca; family Neolepadidae; genus Ashinkailepas; species Ashinkailepas kermadecensis. Next base: position 457,608 of record JAOTOM010004793.1, on the reverse strand, counting down.
TCCCGTTCCTACCTGAGCTCGTCGTCGGTGAGAACGACGGTGGCGCCCAGCTCGGTCAGGTACTGTTTCAGTTGGTCCAGGTCCTCCCGCGGCCGCACCACGTTGACAGACCTGTAGCCGTACACGCGACACAGCTGTCGGACGACACAGCACACAGTCAGTTGGTCCGGGTGTTCCCGCGGCCGCACCACGTTGACAGACCTGTAGCCGTACACGCGACACAGCTGTCGGACGACACAGCACACAGTCAGTTGGTCCAGGTCCTCCCGCGGCCGCACCACGTTGACAGACCTGTAGCCGTACACGCGACACAGCTGTCGGACGACACAGCACACAGTCAGTTGGTCCAGGTCCTCCCGCGGCCGCACCACGTTGACAGACCTGTAGCCGTACACGCGACACAGCTGTCGGACGACAGAGCACACAGTCAGTTGGTCCAGGTCCTCCCGCGGCCGCACCACGTTGACAGACCTGTAGCCGTACACGCGACACAGCTGTCGGACGACACAGCACACAGTCAGTTGGTCCAGGTCCTCCCGCGGCCGCACCACGTTGACAGACCTGTAGCCGTACACGCGACACAGCTGTCGGACGACAGAGCACACAGTCAGTTGGTCCAGGTCCTCCCGCGGCCGCACCACGTTGACAGACCTGTAGCCGTACACGCGACACAGCTGTCGGACGACAGAGCACACAGTCAGTTGGTCCAGGTCCTCCCGCGGCCGCACCACGTTGACAGACCTGTAGCCGTACACGCGACACAGCTGTCGGACGACAGAGCACACAGTCAGTTGGTCCAGGTCCTCCCGCGGCCGCACCACGTTGACAGACCTGTAGCCGTACACGCGACACAGCTGTCGGACGACACAGCACACAGTCAGTCGGGGTTTGCCTCTGACGGCACTGGTCAGTGCACATATTGTGTGCCGTTCGTCATTTTGCCTCTGCCGGCACCGGTCAGTGTATATATTGTGTACCGTTCGCGACTTTGCAGCATGACAGGTTTAAAAGTGCATTTTGCATCTCTCCAGGCTGAAGGCTCAAAATTGCTTATTAGGCACATTGTCATAGAAGTAATGCTTGTCGGAGTCCCGGCGGCAGCGCACACACTTTCACAATTAAACATAGAAGTAGCATTTCTCGTGGTGGATGCAACTTCACCGGACGCTTTTGTCTTCAAATATCTCGCAAACCCAAGCTGATTACATTTCTGGATGTTGGGCAGCACCCCAGGTTGGGATGTTGTGACGCTGATATCTGAGGTACCTGAGCTACCACATTAACATCGGAGGGCTGCAGGTAAACAATGAGAGAGATGGGGTTCGCGTCCAATTGCGCGGGTCCGCTGCCTCACCGGTGAGTACAACTTGCACCTCCGAGTGGTCCCAACAGACACGCCAATCGGTGATTGCAGCCTCAAGCATGCTAATAACAAGTCTTACAATACATTGTGGTCAGTGTTCGACCAAAGATTTCGCCATGAGTAGAGAGCAGGGGGCACACAGGATCTTCGCAAGGGGGCACATGTTTTTTTACGACGCCCTCGTAGACTGTGCCCCTGGTAAGTGACATGGGTCCCTTGACTGCTGATCTTAATAATAAGGCCCTTCATAGAGGCACGGAGCCTTCTCCAATGATTCTGGGCCCTCTTTGGTGGGTAGGAGCCCTCTCCTTCATTTAAGGGGCCCCCTCCATCGGTGCAGGGGCCCTCTTCGTTGACTCAGGGGTTCTGATCTTTACTAGCTGGGACCGTCTCCGATCTAATACGAAGATTTACGTGCGGGAAGAACGTGACATGAAGGATTGCGCAAGTAAAGAAATGCAATACCCAGACTTGTGTATGGAAGGCGAGATGCAAATCATTCTGTGAAGAAATGCGACCCCAATATTTGGGTATACGGAGCGGAGGATTGCACGACGAATAATTGCGTGCATAAAAATGCGATAAGAAGACTTGCGTCCACAAATATATAAAATGCGATGCGAGGAGATGCAGTACAAGGTTCTGTCTCGACATATTGTAAAATACAGGGGATGGTCCAGCTGTCTTCGTAGCGAAGGTGCCGTCGCCTATTAGCTAAAAAAAAGTGCATGCCCGGCCGTGCGCTTTTTCGCGCTAATTCTGTACTCCAACCCCATAGGAATGGCATGGGGATCGTGGAAGCGTTTTCTTGTGTGCCAGATCTTGCAATTGCAAATCGTTCAACAAAAACCGGTATGACTCCCTACAATTTCCAATGTAGTTTTTAACTATGTTCGAAGCATGTGACTTAGCACATCCACTTTCAGAGAACTAAACCTAAAACTTTACAAACATGACCTTGATGACTGGTCGATCACTGGTGTGGGCGTGATGGTAATGAAGTGATGGTAACGTGATGGTAATGAAGTGATGGTAACGTGATGGTAATGAAGTGACGGTAACGTGATGGTAATGAAGTGATGGTAATGAAGTGATGGTAATGAAGTGATGGTAATGAAGTGATGGTAACGTGATGGTAATGAAGTGATGGTAACGTGATGGTAATGAAGTGATGATAACGTGATGGTAATGAAGTGATGGTAACGTGATGGTAATGAAGGCAGTGCTCGTCCATGACGGATGGGTATTTTGAGTTTTATCTGGGATTAAGTCTGGTAATTGTGTCAAGACAAGGGTTACACCCGATATAAATAATAACAGCCTGCCGGACGGCGCTGTTGACTACCGCCGCGGCCTACTCGCCTGTATAACAGCCTGCCGGACGGCGCTGTTGACTACTGTCGCGGCCTACTCGCCTGTATAACAGCCTGCCGGACGGCGCTGTTGACTACTGTCGCGGCCTACTCGCCTGTATAACAGCCTGCCGGACGGCGCTGTTGACTACTGTCGCGGCCTACTCGCCTGTATAACAGCCTGCCGGACGGCGCTGTTGACTACTGTCGCGGCCTACTCGCCTGTATAACAGCCTGTCCGACTGCGCTGTTGACTACTGTCGCGGCCTACTCGCCTGTATAACAGCCTGTCCGACTGCGCTGTTGACTACTGTCGCGGCCTACTCGCCTGTATAACAGCCTGTCCGACTGCGCTGTTGACTACTGTCGCGGCCTACTCGCCTGTATAACAGCCTGCCGGACGGCGCTGTTGACTACTGTCGCGGCCTACTCGCCTGTATAACAGCCTGCCGGACGGCGCTGTTGACTACTGTCGCGGCCTACTCGCCTGTATAACAGCCTGTCCGACTGCGCTGTTGACTACTGTCGCGGCCTACTCGCCTGTATAACAGCCTGCCGGACGGCGCTGTTGACTACTGTCGCGGCCTACTCGCCTGTATAACAGCCTGCCGGACGGCGCTGTTGACTACTGTCGCGGCCTACTCGCCTGTATAACAGCCTGTCCGACTGCGCTGTTGACTACTGTCGCGGCCTACTCGCCTGTATAACAGCCTGTCCGACTGCGCTGTTGACTACTGTCGCGGCCTACTCGCCTGTATAACAGCCTGTCCGACTGCGCTGTTGACTACTGTCGCGGCCTACTCGCCTGTATAACAGCCTGTCCGACTGCGCTGTTGACTACTGTCGCGGCCTACTCGCCTGTATAACAGCCTGTCCGACTGCGCTGTTGACTACTGTCGCGGCCTACTCGCCTGTATAACAGCCTGTCCGACTGCGCTGTTGACTACTGTCGCGGCCTACTCGCCTGTATAACAGCCTGCCGGACGGCGCTGTTGACTACCGCCGCGGCCTACTCGCCTGTATAACAGCCTGTCCGACTGCGCTGTTGACTACTGTCGCGGCCTACTCGCCTGTATAACAGCCTGCCGGACGGCGCTGTTGACTACTGTCGCGGCCTACTCGCCTGTATAACAGCCTGTCCGACTGCGCTGTTGACTACTGTCGCGGCCTACTCGCCTGTATAACAGCCTGTCCGACTGCGCTGTTGACTACTGTCGCGGCCTACTCGCCTGTATAACAGCCTGCCGGACGGCGCTGTTGACTACTGTCGCGGCCTACTCGCCTGTATAACAGCCTGTCCGACTGCGCTGTTGGCTCCGTTCTGGATCACCACGTCCTCGTCATCCAGCGTCACGAAGTCATTCAGCATGCGGAAAGCCGTGCTCGGGTTGATAGAGATGGTGGCCGCCTCCACCAGCGGCACAGCGTTCCGGATCTGCGGACATGCAGGCAGCTGATCAGTTATGCTGCAGTAGTTCAGTCACGTCAGCATCACGCACGATTGGGTTTTCGGAGTCCACCTCCAGAGTTGGAAAGAACAACCTAAACACAAAAACGAAATAACAAGAAAAATCACAAACAACTTGTTATTTTATCCGTGAATAGTGCATTATATACGGAAGAAGTAGCATTGTTAGGCGGGCGATTTTCTGGGAATATCAAACCAGGATTTGTTTGTCGTAATGCTCCGGGGAAGCGCTGCATGCAACAACTCTCCGAAAGCATCCGAGTGAAGCGGACAGAGACGTAGACGAACGACGAAAAGAACACAAACGACATATGACGATACCAAACAACTACTGAACTGTAGAGATAGAGGCTGCCGCTGAACAATGCACATAGCTTTGACTCGGAACACGCCTGACTGGGACAGCACCGATACACCAGTATTTCATGCCAGAGATAGTGTAAAATTAAAGAAGCAATTTGCATACAAACAGCAAAGAATCCCCTATATGCAGAAATATTGGCAGGTGTACATTATTCTCCGGGTGGATGATCAGGAGAAGGTGACCAGTTGGTTCCAGACATCACGCCACGGCCAGACTCGGGAGTCAAACTCTACACATTTGTGAACATAGTTCAAGGTGGTCAACACCACCAGCACCTCCGCAAAACGCTTAGTTTCCATTTTCTCGTTCTGTCCTCGTTCTTTCTTCCTTCATATGCCTCTCTCTCTCCCTCACCCTCTCTCTCTCTCTCACGCCCCCCCCTCTCTCTCTCCACCAATACAAGACAGATTACATTGACAAACATACGAGTGAGGAGCACGTTCCCATGACCGGCATTAGACTTTCATCTGACTTAGTCATCAATAAACAGGGTGGAGCTATGGGACAGCAACGGCATCTTAATTATAACGCCACCATCGCCCTTCAGATCCCAAATCAGATTGCATTAATTGGTCGCATCCTGTAACCAGGGGACCACAAAAACAACTGGTTGATGATGCAAGATTCATGCCAACGCCTATGAGCCAGGCGATTCCGCTAACTGGCACTCTGCACTCTTGGCAACAGCTTCTGAACGAGCCCCCCCCCCGACACTAGACTCTCCCGGCACAAGTCACGCTCCAGACTAACAACAAAAGACGGCCACACATCAGCTGCATGTCGGCAGACCACAATCTCAGTTCGGTCAGTGTTCTGACACGGACTGCCAATTGCACAGCGGCAGCGTACTCAGCTACACGTACTGCCAACTGGACGACGGCGGTGTGCTCAGCTACACGTACTGCCAACTGGACGACGGCAGTGTGCTCAGCTACACGTACTGCCAACTGGACGACGGCGGTGTGCTCAGCTACACGTGCTGCCAACTGGACGACGGCGGTGTGCTCAGCTACACGTACTGCCAACTGGACGACGGCGGTGTGCTCAGCTACACGTACTGCCAACTGGACGACGGCGGTGTGCTCAGCTAAACGTACTGCCAACTGGACGACGGCGGTGTGCTCAGCTACACGTGCTGCCAACTGGACGACGGCGGTGTGCTCAGCTAAACGTACTGCCAACTGGACGACGGCGGTGTGCTCAGCTAAACGTACTGCCAACTGGACGACGGCGGTGTGCTCAGCTACACGTACTGCCAACTGGACGACGGCGGTGTGCTCAGCTACACGTACTGCCAACTGGACGACGGCGGTGTGCTCAGCTAAACGTACTGCCAACTGGACGACGGCGGTGTGCTCAGCTACACGTACTGCCAACTGGACGACGGCGGTGTGCTCAGCTACACGTGCTGCCAACTGGACGACGGCGGTGTGCTCAGCTACACGTACTGCCAACTGGACGACGGCGGTGTGCTCAGCTACACGTACTGCCAACTGGACGACGGCGGTGTGCTCAGCTACACGTACTGCCAACTGGACGACGGCAGTGTGCTCAGCTACACGTACTGCCAACTGGACGACGGCAGTGTGCTCAGCTACACGTACTGCCAACTGGACGACGGCGGTGTGCTCAGCTACACGTACTGCCAACTGGACGACGGCAGTGTGCTCAGCTACACGTACTGCCAACTGGACGACGGCGGTGTGCTCAGCTATGTAACAAAGTTGGTTTTGGGGCATCTAAATCCCAGCCATTCAGTCCCCTCCCCGGCGCGCGCCGCGCCGCCGTTGCCAGTGGGTGATGTGATCGTCGGTGGGCGATGTAGGACAAGTGATTATATTGTGGGAACCCCATGGACAGGCGTGTCTATGATGTCTATGCCAGCTGTCATGCGGCGAATTGAACGTCGTGTGTCGCTAGTGTGTCAGGCGCCGTGTCGCCAGACCAGACGCTGCAGTACCGAGCCTCTGCCAGTCAGGCGATTGTTGTGGAATAACGTCCGGTGAAATGCTGACAGCTCACTGTCTGACCCCGATACCGCGCGGGCCTCACAGAAGGTGCCGTCTCAGCACTCGTTCCCACGCGAGGCCAGTCTCTGGATGTCATCAGAGGCGGCTCTGATATCTGACTCTGAGCTGACATATGTCTGATGTCAGAGAACAGCGCGCCCGCCTGCAGTAGTCGGCTATTGTTCTCTAGTGGGATGAGTAACCCCACTGGTGCGACGCATTTATCTGTTGACTAATAAGCGCAATATAGAAGTGCTGGCTTTGGAAGTGCGTGTCAAGAAGTGGAGATCAGAGCACGGAGATGAAGGATTCGAACCATTTAATTTATAACTGGGGTTTTAAATATCGCAAACGCTGAGGTACCCTAGACTATCTACGAGCCGAAAATGAAGGTTTACCCCAGTACAGAAGGGGGACAAAAGCCCCCTACAGCTACACGTACTGCCAACTGGACGACGGCGGTGTGCTCAGCTACGGTCAATGTCAAATCTCTTCAGCATGACCATAATCGATGCAATATGCAAGCATACCCAGGTCACACAACAGGTCCTACCGACCCGGAGACATGTACAGCCTCTGCAGCAGGAGCAGACAGTCTCCGTGCCCGTGCTGCTGGCACAGCCCAGTCGTGGCGTCATCTCCCCGCCCCTGCCGGTGGCACTTTCCAAGACTGGCGTCGCCTATGACCGCCGCGTCGGCGCCGGCGTGATATGCCGTACACAAACACACGACAGGTTTCACGTGTGCGAACAGGTGGTGGTAGGCGTCCGTGGGTACGGTACACCAATGTGGCTGCCCCATACGGCTCTCACGAACAGGCGGTGGTGGTGGGCGCCCGTGGGTACGGTACACCAATGTGGCTGCCCCATACGGCTCTCACGAACAGGCGGTGGTGGTGGGCGCCCGTGGGTACGGTACACCGATGTGGCTGCCACATACCTCTCTCCCGAACAGGTGGTGGTAGGCGTCCGTGGGTACGGTACACCAATGGGGTGGCCACATACGGCTCTCCGGGACAGGCGGTGGTGGTGGTGAGCGTCCGTGGGTACGGTGCAACAATGTGGCTGCCCCATACGGTTCTCACGAACAGGCGGTGGTGGTGGGCGTCCGTGGGTACGGTACACCAATGTGGTGGCCACATACGGCTCTCACGAACAGGTGGTGGTAGGCGTCCGTGGGTACGGTACACCAATGTGGCTGCACCATACGGTTCTCACGAACAGGCGGTGGTGGTGGGCGCCCGTGGGTATGGTACACCGATGTGGCTGCCACATGCCTCTCTCCCGAACAGGCGGCGGTGGTGGTGGGCGCCTGTGGGTACGGTATACCAATGTGGCTGCCACATACGGCTCTCACGAACAGGTGGTGGTAGGCGTCCGTGGGTACAGTACACCAATGTGGCTGCCACATACATGAAGTAGCGTCGCCACGAAATTTTTCCAGGGGGGCAATGTTTATAGGGGGCCTCCTGCTCCCCAAAAGGGGGCCTCCACTGTTTTTTGTTTTGTTTTTTATTGTCTCCATATCAGATGCAGCAGCAGCCTATCCTATTTGGCTGCATGCACCTTCATTGGGTCTTTCAATGTGGGGCTTCTCTAGGTGAGCTGCCATAGACCAGGACAGCCAACACATGGGTGCCTCGGGATGCAAGCAAGAGATACAACAGAATGTGATTATACCAATACTGTTCAGGGTTTTTCGTTCGAAACAATCATCTCGGCACTGCACGTCTGTATTTCTCCGCTTCGAGTCGACAACTGCCGCGATGTGCTGGCTGGGAAGCGGGCGCGCCCTCCCCCAAGCATCACATATCACATTTCCTGCTCGACTGTGTCTGGTGTCGACTGTCGGGGGCGAGAGCGTGAGACGCTGACACGACACATAAATCACCGGAGCAGCGATGCACAATTCTGAAACCAATGTCAGTTTGTTCGGAACACAGCCGCCCCATAAATAATCCAGGACTCCGGATTAATTATAAACGAATGGAGAGACGAACTGATTCACACTATATGCTACATTTCGCAGCAACTCACAAGCTATCGTGTCTCCAGGGGCGCCCCTAATCTACAGAGAAGGGTTGCCGGTCTGATGAGCTGGTTTGGCGCATACAGAGCGTGCAGTCTAAATACTAATTGGTCCAGTCCAATCTGCGCGAGCACATACACGCACACACTTCCGCACTTGTATATGTAAGGTGTGTGTGCTGCCGTTTCGGGCCGGAGCACAATGAAAACGAAACCACCGCCGATTCACACACCAGTACGCGATTTGCCTAGTCACGCCTCAGGCGTTCGCCTCTAGCAGGCAGAGACGAGACGTCGGTCGCGTGTACACCCCACTAGCTGTCTTCACCTCGGCAGCACGCACCCTGCCGTCATCCCCGGGGATCGGACGAACCACTCTGGCCAGCGGCCAGTGTCCACGCAGCACACCCTCCTCTGCGATCAGCACTAGGTCACCCACGCTCAGGTTCACCGTCTCCTGATGCCATTTTTTTCGCACTGTGAGTCCCGGAAGGTACTCACGACGCCACCTTCGCCAGAAGTGGTCGACGAGTCGCTGCGCGTGGCGCCAGCGTCCCCGTGAGCCGATGTCGGCGTCGTCGAAAATGCCCGGGGTCAGGATCGGACAGGCATGTCCGACCAGGAAGTGGTTCGGAGTCAGCGCTTGCAGGTCCTTTGGATCAGAACTGACATGGGTCAGGGGCCGACTGTTCAGGAGTCCCTCCACCTCTGTCATAACCGTTTGGAGAGACTCGTCGTCCACAGAGCGGTGGCCGATGATGGCTTGCAGGGCACGTTTTGTGGACCGCACGAGCCTTTCCCAGACGCCACCGAAATGAGGTGATGCCGGTGGGTTGAATCGCCAGTCGATGTCTTCTTGTGTCAGAGCGTCCGATATTTGAGCTTGGTTCAGCTCGCGTAGATACTTACGCAGCTCCCTTTCGCCGGCCTTCAGATTGGTTCCGTTGTCGCTGTAGACAACGTCAGGTCTGCCGCGTCTGGCAATCATGCGCCTCAGCGCCATAATGAAACTGTCCGTGTCGAGGCTCTGGGCGATCTCGATGTGGACAGCGCGCGTGACGAGACATGTGAAGAGACAGCCGTACCGTTTTTCCGTTTTGCGCTTCTGCTTCACTGACAGCGGTCCCAGATAGTCTAGTCCCACGGCGGAAAACGGTCGTCCACCTGGGATGACTCGGGCGGCCGGCAGATTGGCCATCAGCGGCGGTCTGGGCGTGGCCCGTCTCCGCTGGCATAGTGGACACGACCCGGTCCACCTTTTGACGGCCGCCCTGCCGTGCAAAATCCAGTACCGTTGCCGGAGTGAGCACAGGACGTGATCGTTTCCGCTGTGGGCGAGTCGTTTATGTTTGTCTGTCACGATGAGGCGCGTGATATCATGTCCAGACGGCAGCAGTATTTGGTGTCGACTCTCGTAGCCCAGCTGCGCCCGCTCTAGTCGTCCGCCGACACGGAGCAATCCGTCTCCGTCCAGGCACGGGCTGAGGGACAGGAGCCGACTGCGGCACGGCAGGGGCACCTTCTTCCTCAGTGCGTCCAGCTCCGCCGAGAATTCTTCACTCTGCGCACTCTTGATCCATGCTTCCTCGGCTGCCTGCAATTCTTTCACCGTAAGTGTGCCATGGGCTCTGTCAGTTGACGTGGTGCGACAATTGCCTGCGAACCGACGCGTCCACGCTGTCACTCTGAGGAGTTTGATCAACGACGAGTACTTGGCTGGCTTGATGATAGCCTGCAGCTGTTGACTCACGGATCCGACCGTCGTCAACGTGACCTGTTTTTCCTCAGAATGCCCCGAGGTCTGACTTTCGGTCGTAGGTTCAGACGGCCACTCTTCACTCGGACGCCGGAGGAATTCTGGCCCTCGCAACCACGTGCAGTCTTCATCACAGAGCTCCACCGCGCTGCATCCCCTCGAGACAATGTCTGCAGGATTCAGTGATCCCGGACAGTGCCGCCAACTGCTGCTGTCAGACGAGTCTTGGATCTCGGCCACTCGGTTCGCCACGAACGTGTGGAACCGCCTGCTCTGACTCTTTATCCACTGAAGAACTGTGAGCGAGTCCGACCAGAAATGAGTGGAGTCGATTGTGACGTCGTGCTCCTGCTTGATAATCTCGCCCAGCCGGACCGCCATAACGGCGGCTTGCAGCTCCAGGCGGGGGACGGTCATCTGTCGGGCGGGTGCGACCCTGGCCTTGGCAGTGACGAATGCGCACCAGATGTGTCCTCCCTCTGCCTTCAGCCGAAAGTAGGCTACCGCCCCGAAACCCAGTAACGAGGCGTCGCAGAATACATGTAGCTCACAGCTGACAGGCTGGGCCGACCCTGGGCGGTAGCAGCGAGGCATGGCGAAAGTCGCTAGGTCGTCAACCTCGTCCAACCATTGATGCCAGTTTGCCACGATATCCTCTTCGTCGATTTTATGATCCCATTCATATCCACGTGCCCAAATCTCTTGGAGAATGATCTTAGCTCGCATGATGAACGGTGCAAGCATTCCGAGCGGATCGAACACTGACGATACCTGGCTCAGGATTCCCCTCTTTGTGCATGGTTTGTCTGTTTTCGTGATTTTGAATATGAATTTGTCGTCGCGGAAATCCCAGTGAACGCCCAGTGCTCTTTCCACTGGTGTGTCGTCCAGGTCGAGGTCTTGTGTCCCGGAAGCATTTTCGGTCTGTTTGTGCGGTGTCACCCACTTGGTTAGGTTAAATCCGCCTCTCTCCAGCAGCGCCGTGAGTGAATTTTGCATCTCATCAGCTTCCTCCGCAGATTCCAGCGAGTCCAAATAGTCGTCCACATAGAAGCGGCTATGCACGGCCTTAGCAGCCTCTGGGAAGTCAAGAATGTGATCTCTGGCGCACCTTTGGAGTGCATAGTTCACGGAACACGAAGACGAAGCAGCTCCAAAGACATGCACTTGCATTTGGTACGTGTCAGGGTTCTTATCGCGATCTTCACCACGCCACAGGAAGCTTAACGCCGGCTGATCGGCTTCCGCGACCCGCACTTGGTGGTACATAGCTTGGATGTCTGCAGCTATAGGGTACGGTCTCTGACGAAACCGCAGAAGGACACCGATCAGGCTGTTGGCCAGGTCCGGACCCGTCATCAGCTCGTCGTTCAGAGACGTCCCACCAAACAGGGCGGCAGCATCGAAAACTACCCGCACCTTGCCTGGCTTCTTCGGACTGATGACGCCATGGTGTGGCAGATACCACCGTTTCCCATTATCTTCTTGGTCGCATGGCGGCACCTGTTTGGCATAGCCGTCACGTATGTAGCTCTCTATGGTGTCCGTGTAGGCGCGCGCTAGTCCGTGATCTCGATCCAGCTTCCGTTCCGTATGCCGCAGACGGGTCAAAGCGGCGGCCCGGTTGTTGGGGAGCTTCGGGTCGGGGCGTTTCCACAGGAGGCCTGTCTCGTATCGGCCGTCCCTCACCAGTATTGTTGCATCCAGAATCGTTAGTGCACGGGCGTCCTCTCTGGACCTTCTTGTCGGCCCCGTGTACTTCGTACCAAACGATTCGGTCGTCCAGAACTCTTTCACCTGCTCCTGTAGGCAGCTGTCCCCGGTGGGCCCGCTGATGTGATTGACACATAGGGACGCTCCGTCCGTCGCCGCTCGGTACACGCCCGACAGCTGGCCAGTCACGACCCAGCCGAGCTGCGTGCGCACCGCATAGGGGCTGCCGGCGGGACCTCTCCGTACCTCTGTCGGCACGATAAGATCCACGACGTCAGCGCCCAACAGTACGCTGACATTTTCTGAGCTGTTTTTCAGCAGGTCCAGGTCCGCCAGATGCGACCACTTCATCTTTTCGGCCGGCCAGTTTACGCCCTGTCCGGAGACATTCAGCACTGGCGTTGTCTGAGCGCCGGTAACAGTAAACTTTTCTCTTGACGTCAGTGAACTGACGTCGAATCTGACACGGCGCGACGGTCTGGCCTCCGTGCGGTCGACAGTTGTGATGTGGAGCGGCTCACTCGGACCGGGGAGGCCCAGCTTCTGTGACAACTCCTCTGTGATCAATGATATTTGGCTTCCCATGTCCAATAGCGCATTTACGGTCTTCTTCCCACTCGGTCCCTCCACTGATATGGGTATCACCTGTAATAACACTCGAGCCTGGGGCTGGCGCTGCACAGATGCTACCCCCACATGCTGCGTGTAATTATCACCGCTGTTTCCCTCAGCATCGGCTGCGGCCCTGTACTGTGACAGTGGTTTGGCGCCGTGGATCAGGGCGTGGTGACTGCTGATACAACCATCCACTTGGCACCGTTGAGTTTTTGTGCAATTCCTGCCGATGTGTCCCGGTATTAGGCAGCGGACACACAATCCGCTGTTCATCACGGTTAGCATCCGCTCATCGACCGACAGACTGGCGAATTTCTCACAGTTTTCTAGTGGGTGTTTGCTGCCGCAATAAACGCACGGCCCACGCGCGGCCTCGTCTGTCCGGACGACGGCGGCAGTAGCGGTCCAGACACCAGCTGGCTTGGGTGATTTATTGAAGGGACCGGCGGTCTCGCGTCGCCGAGGGTCTCGTCTGGGCTCCGCCGTCGGCCGGTTCGGCGTCCCACTGCCGGCGTCGGCGACGACGCGGGCCGCGGCCACCTGCTGCTTCAGCCAGGCGTCAAGGTCGGTCATGGTCGGCTGTCTGATCTGGTGAATGGTGACGTACTCGCCCCATTTCCACGCGATTGGCAGTGGAAGCTTGGCCACAATGGCTGTCACATTAGTAGTGGCGGCGAGATCAGCGTCGTACCGCTGTGACCTCAATACATTCACTGCTGCGTGCAATGTGTGAGACAACTCGGTCAGCGAGCGGATGTCATTTCCTCGCACGGGCGGTAGCTCTTTTACGCTTGACAAGCTAGCGCGGACCACCGTTGCAGGATCACCGAACTGTTCTTGTAGCTCGCGTAGGGCCACTCCATAAAGTTCGCCATCACCTAACAGTCCACTCACCGCGCGAGCTGCCTCTCCCTCCAAACTAGCCTGCAGGTAGGTCAGCCGCTCCGCGTTGGTTAGCTCCTGTCGATCATGCACCAGCGATTTGAAAAGTGACATCCATCTGATCCATTTGAGAGGGTCACCATCGAAGCTTTCCAGCTTGAGTTTCGGCAGTGGGCAGGATGCCGGTGACGGTGCACTATTTCGGTACGGCCACCGATCTGTCACGTGTACCTGGTCCAGGTGATCGATCCACGATCCTGGATGGCGGACCGGCGGCCTCGGGCCGCTGGGAAGGCGGCCCTGAGCGGACTGGCTTACCCATCGTTCGGTACGGTCAGACGGGACAGCTACTGGCAGCCGGGCTGGCGTTTCAGAGCTGGCTGGTCTGGGCTGGTGTGGGTCTGCTGTCGGCTGCTGGCCGGCGGTGGGCGGCTGCACACTTCGCCCATCGGCCGTGGAGTCGCGCTGTGACACAGGATTGGCGCCGTCACTGGCTTCTCCATACTCTAGTTCTGCATCGAACTGTGCCTGCAGTTCGCACTGCTCTAGCTGGGCTTCGGCCTCCGCTATCGTGCGCCGCCTCTCCAGCTCATGTTTCTGTCGCTCCAGGTCTTGTCTTTCTCGATCCCGGTCACAGGATTGTTGCGTCTGCATTAGCAGCAGGCGGGCCATGCCGGCTCTCTGTTTGCTCGCCTCGCTCTTTGCAGAGCCGGAAGCAACGCTCCTCGTTCTCAGAGATCGCTCACTCATAGCTTTCAGTTCACGTTCACTCGGCTTCACGTTATCCGGACTTAAATCCACAGTTCACTGTACACATTTAGATCCGGCCCGGAGGACCATTTTGTTCAGGGTTTTTCGTTCGAAACAATCATCTCGGCACTGCACGTCTGTATTTCTCCGCTTCGAGTCGACAACTGCCGCGATGTGCTGGCTGGGAAGCGGGCGCGCCCTCCCCCAAGCATCACATATCACATTTCCTGCTCGACTGTGTCTGGTGTCGACTGTCGGGGGGCGAGAGCGTGAGACGCTGACACGACACATAAATCACCGGAGCAGCGATGCACAATTCTGAAACCAATGTCAGTTTGTTCGGAACAAATACTATTATCATCCCTTTTGTATTTTCTTTTTCTTTTTGCAGATAGACTACCACCAATTAGTAGAAAGGAAATGAGACCCTGGGAAAACCGTGGACAGGTCGCAAGCTACCAGCGCCCACGGAATTCCCAGGGTCACAAGATGAAAGGTTAGGGGAGTACAGAAAAGATGAAAGCATTCAAACAGAGATAACTCATGCAGAATATGCACGGGTGAATACGAACCTAACAAAATCCTCCATCACAAAAAAGAAACAAAACAAAAAAACGCATTCATTCAGGCACATCATACCTTTCTGTGTTGCCATATATCATCAACAATGACATCCTCTATGGCAAGGTATATTTTTTTAAAAGTTATCTTTATGAATTATATGAACTAGATTCTGTCTTCAGTTTTCGTTTGATTTGTATAATTCCATAAAGTAACGTCCAAGACATTTCTTTAGCACTGCTTTTTTCCTTGGCAACTGTTCCATTCTGGGAAATATTTGGCAAATTACACTGTTCCAGGAGGTCCTGTGTTAGGGCCTCCCATTGCTTTTTAGGCTCTTAGCATGGTTCCCGAATGGGAACATGATTTCATATTGATGTCTTGTTTGTTCTTGGCATGGTGCATCATTTACGCAAAAAGCAATAGCAAGAATCATTTTTGTCGCTGAGAACTAAGCCATACCAGGGTATAAATATGCAAATGTGGATAAATACGTCCGTGCCAAAACAAACCAATATCTTTATGGTTTATCGACGAGAAGAATCTTCCCACTGGCCTCTAGATTGTAGCGAGCTGGTGGGGCTCGTGCTGAGCATATCTGAAAGATATCTCCCATTGATCAACCCACTTCTATGTCCACCAAGTTTAACTGAATATAGCTAGGTTCATCACTACTGTTAGTATTTCACACCAGCTTGATCTCATAAACAAGCTTAAACGATCATTTATCAGTCCTCGGACGACAATTTCGCGAATACGACAACGAGACTCTCGTTGTCGCATTCGCGAAATTGTCGCATTCGCGAAATTGTCGCATTCGCGAAATTGTCGCATTCGCGAAATTGAAGTGAATTGAATTGGTTTTCTGAGCGTTATCTTAGGGATGTATTTCTTTTTTTTATAACATTTGGTGCTGGCTGCAAGCCACTTGGCACAGAAACTAAAATAATAAATCCTCCGCGAATAAATTAACGGCAAGAACAAGCATTGAACAACAATGCATCAATGGCAATGCAACAATGTAACAATGACAATGCATACATAATGCAAAACCTTCGAATTCCATGCCTTCACGCCCATGGTTATCGCTGTGCTGTACCGTTTTGTAAATTGTGTCGCTGAGAAGGTACTGAAGCTGGGAAGCTCTAATCATGCAGGCTGTAATCACAGAAGACAACTTTGTAGGAAGAAAATACATTTTAAAACATCGTTCCTCCCATTTAATATCGGGCATCGGTGTTGTTTTGTATGCTTGTGAGGGGGAATTTCCCCCCGAAATGTTGACTTTGCTCCAAGGGCGCAAGTTTCTAAAAGTTATTGGGGGACCAGTGACGCACCTATATTTGCGTCAAGGAGAGGGGGGGCAAAAGTATTTCGAGGGGTCCAACTACTGAATAAAGTCTTCCGATTGCCACCACTATTTTGTCAAAAGGGACCTTTTTAAATAAAATAATTAGTGATCAACTGAATTATCCTGTGGAGGGCTCTAATCTACCACTATCGTTTCTGATTCGTCGGATTTCAACCCTAGCTCCCCCACCCTGTTCGAATGTATTATTTTGGTATCCCTTGATAAGTCACCTCGCACTGCTGAAATTACACCTACGCAAATCACTTTAAAATATAAAATTTCCCAATTTCAGACATTCCAGTTCATAGTGCCCGGTCGCCACGACTCCAACGTTAGTGCACGTGCACACCTATCTTGCGCATTCGGCGCATTCGCCACACTTCGTGCGATGCTGCGGATTCTGCTGCGCCTCCTACGCTTTGCTAATTATTGCCACATGATAGACTTGCGCCATATCTGACGTGATAAAATGCTTCGTATGGGCGTTCGCTGCGAAAATTTGATGAATTAAATTCGATCCTTAGTTCCCTACTTCCCATATTTTATGGTGAAGAAATGCGGATACCCGCTGAGCTTTGATTCACCTCTTACCTTTGATTAAACATGCTTCCAGGTTGACTACCGAACCGAGGCCCAGCCTGAGCGTACTTCTTTGAACCCGTTTCGTATTTCTTCGTCTACGGATGTGTCTTAGGGCTCCAATCCATTTTTGTTAGAGACCCAATGCATTTTCGAAACTGGTGCTCGTATTAGGGTTTGTTGCTTTTTTGTGCACCGAATATTTTTTTTCAGTTGTCAGGGCGCTTTCAATGATCTCGATGTGTTTACTTAGTGCCCGGTATTTTTGTTCGTTTCGGGACCATGTTGTTTTTTTGCGGCCCCAGCCTCTTTTCAGGCCCTTGTGCGGTCATATGGTCCCTGTGTGCCTTGAGAGCTTCCGGTGTTTTTTTTAATGTTTTTTTTTAGAGTACCCGGTATATATAGTTATGGCTACAACACATGTTTTCGGGTCCAGTCGCTTTTTGCGAGACTGCGTTTTGGAGGGCCAGTCGCATTTTCGGTCCCCGTTGTGCTCTTAGGGTCCCGCTGTGTTTATTTGGGGCTTCGGACGCACATTTGTGGGGCCCCAGTACGATTTCGGGGCTTCGGTGCCATTTTTCTGGGTCCTAGCGCGACTTATCGCGCCCAGGCGCGTGGTTCCGGGACCCAACGCCAGTTATCCGGGCTCAACGCGATTTTTGTGGATCTCTTCTGAATTTTCTTTAAATTCCAAATCCCGGCCTGATTTTTTCGAGTCCCTGGCGCCATGATTTGTATCTCACCTCGATTTTCTTCGAGCTCCGGTATGTTTTTCGATGCCGTACGCGATTTGTCAAGGCATCTGATGACATGTTCGGTGCTCCAGAACCATTGTCCTGACCCGGACTTTTTTGGAATCCCTCCTTATTTTGGAGGGCTTCGGCTTTATTTTTCGGATACCGATGCGACTTTGGGGGTCACACGGTGCCTATGTGGGGCCCTAGACGCCAATTGTTGGCAGCCCCGACGTTAATTTGTTATGCCAAGACCAAATTTTTGGTACTACCGATGGGAATTGTGGGTCCGAGCGCGAAATTTGGTGGGACCGGTTCCAGTTTGCGGGGCGCGTTGTGTTGGCTCTGACCCCAACGCGATCTCGGCGGTTCCTGTTGCAGATTTTTGTGCCTCGGGGCGAGTTTTCTGGGGCCCGGCGTATTTACTAGGAGTCTCTACGCGAATTCTGGTGGACCGACGCGAATTTGTGTGGCCCCAGCGCGACTTTTGGGGGCCTCGGCTCGATTCATGGGAGCATATCCCTCTTAGGAGGGAGGGGGCATTTGCCCTTTTGATATGTCACTGCTGCCACCAAAGGACTTTTTTTTAGCCGATGGCACCTTTCGGAGTATAAATGCCCTCCGGGTAATTTTTTCCGGACCTGTTCTTAATTTTCCGGTCTTAATTCTTAATTGCTGGGGTCGATTCGATCGAGTCTCGGTGTGAACTTTTGGACATCGAGTTCTATTTTTTTTTAAAGGTCCTTATGTGATATTTTTGGTCCTGGTACGATTCTTCGATCTCCAGGTGCGATTTTTTTCGGTGCCCTGACACGTTTTTTTTCCAGTGCCCAACGGGTTTTGGGGGACTTTGACCCGATTTTTTGTGACGCAGAGTGACATTCTGGTTGATAATTGATTTTTGGGGCATCTTTAACCTTTTGGGTCTAGGCGCGACCTTTTTGGTCTCCAGTGAGATTTTCAAGGGCTGCGACGCGACTTTTTTTTAGTCCAATGTAATCTTTTATGTCCCGACGTCATTTGCTTGGATCCCTAGCTCGAGTTTTAGCGACCAAGGCACTTTGTGGGTGTCCAATACGTGTTGGATGCTTTTGGTGTCGCTGTTGGGGCCCCAGAGTGATTATCCATGTCCGGATTGTTTTTCGTTGCCCCGGCTTCATTTGTTGTATCCCAATGATACTGTTGGGGAACGGTGCGACCTATCTTGCCCCTAGCGTGATTTTCATGGTCTGGGCGTGAATTTTTGGTACCCCTAGGCTCAGCGCGATTTTCAGGGGCCCCGGCCGGATCTTTTTGGGCCCATATCGTGATTTTCAAGTACCCGGCACGATTCCTGCCATTTCAGGGGCTTCTTGCAAATTGTAGACCTCCTCTCGCGTCTTAGGGGTCTCGCCTCATTTCCTGGAGCCTTTTTACCGGTTTTGGACGTCTTCTCGTGCATTCTACCCTCCTCCATATTCAATGGTCCTCCTCTCCCGTTTTAGAGGGCCTCCTCCCACATCCTAGGGCCCCTTTAACATGGCATGGGGCTTCCTCTCATGTTCCAGGGGCATCCTCTGCCAAATTAGGGGCCTCCTGCCACGCCTCGTGGGCCTCCTTTGTCCTCGCAAAGCTTACCCGTCTTGAGGGATCTTCAATTTGGAAACCTCGCCTCCTTCCATACCTGCTACCTACCACTCCCATCTTAAGGGCTTTCTCTCATTTCCTGGGAATTCCTTCCGGTCGTCGGGGCTTCATTCGGCCCTGGAGACCTCCTACTCGATCTCGAGGGACTCCTCCCGAGTCCGGCAGGGACCTCCTTTTCTCTTCTAGAGGCTTTCTTTTTTCAAATTAGGGGCCTCCTGTTTTGCGTTTTGATTATATCTTTGCCCATTTTAAGGGTGGCCTCTTATCTCCCGGTGGACTCCTGTTCTCTCTCAGGTGCCTCCTCTCCCAAATTACAAGCAACCTTTCCTATCTCAGTTACCTTGTCATTGCCTGGGGACCCTCCTACCCGTCTTGAAGCCTTCTTTCTCGCCTGGGAACCATCCCTCTTATCTAATTGCCCTTCTCTCATATTTTAGGGGCTTCCTCGTTTATCATAGCGTCTCATTTCCAATCTTATATCGTCCTCTTCCGAATTAGGTGCTTCCTGACACTTTTCTGGATCATCCACCCTTTTCTATCTTGGTGGAACCTTACCCGTTTTAGGGACTGCTTTTGCGTCTCCGGAACCTCATCTCATATCCACTGGCTTTCTATTCCGTCTTTGGGCCTCCTCTCATTTTCTGAGGTCTCCCTTCCTGTATTGAGCCACCTTTGCAATCCTGGGGCCTCCTTTGCAATCCTGGGGGCTCCTTTGCAATCCTGGAGGGCTCCTTTGTAATCCTGGGGACCTCCTGTTCATTCCTGTGGGTCTCCTTTGCAATCCTGGAGTCCTCCTTTGCAATCCTGGGGGCCTCTTTTGCAATCCTGGGGACCTCCTTTGCAATATTGTGGGCCTCCTTTTCAATCCTGGGGGCCTCCTTTGTAATACTGGAGGACTCCTTTGCAATCCTGGGGGCCTCCTTTGCATTCCTGGGGGCCTCCTTTGCAATCCTGGGGGCCTCCTTTGTAATCCTGGAGGCCTCCTTTGCAATCCTGGGGCCTCCTTTTTGATCCTGGGGGCCTCCTTTGTAATCCTGGAGGCCTCCTTTGCAATCTTGGGGGACTCCTTTGCAATCCTGGGGGGCCTTCTTTGTAATACTGGAGGCCTCCTTTGCAATCCTGGGGGCCTCCTTTGCATTCCTGGGGGCCTCCTTTGCAATCCTGGGGGCCTCCTTCGCAATCCTGGAGGCCTCCTTTGCAATCATGGGGCCTCCTTTGCATTCCTGGGGGCCTCCTTTGCAATCCTGGGGCCACCTTGGCATTTCTGGAGGCCTCCTTTGCTATCTTGGGGGCCTCCTTTGCAATCTTGGGGGCCTCCTTTGCAATCCTGGGGGTCTCCTTTGTAATACTGGAGGCCTCCTTTGCAATCCTGAGGGACTCCTATGCATTCCTGGGGGCCTCCTTTGCAATCCTGGGGGCCTCCTTCGTAATCCTGGAGGCCTCGTTTGCAATCCTGGGTCCTCCTTTGCATTCCTGGGGGCCTCCTTTGCAATCCTGGGGCCTCCTTTGCATTTCTGGAGGCCTCCTTTGCTATCTTGGGGGCCTCCGTTGCAATCCTGGGGCCTCCTTTGTAATACTGGAGGCCTCCTTTGCAATCCTGGGGACCTCCTTTGCATTCCTGGGGGCCTCCTTTGCAATCCTGGGGCCTCCTTTGTAATCCTGGAGGCCTCCTTTGCAATCTTGGGGCCTCCTTTTCAATCCTGGGGGCCTCCTGTGTAATCCTGGAGGCCTCCTTTGCATTCCTGGGGGCCTCCTTTGCAATCCTAGAGTCCTCCTCTGCAATCTTGGGGGCCTCCTTTGCAATCATGGGGGCCTCATTTTCAATACTGGGGGCCTCCTTTGCAATCATGGGGGCCTCCTTTGCAATCCTGGGGGACTTCTTTGCATTCCTGGGGACCTCCGTGCCAATTGTTGGCACTCTCTTGTTTTCTGGGGCCTCCTATCCTCTCCTAGGTGACTCCTTCAAATTAGGGGCCTCCTCTCACGTCTTGGAGACCTCCTCTCATGTCTCGTCGGCCTCCTTGCTCACTTTTTTTTCCTGTGCATTTCCGGATAGGGGCCTCCTGAAATTTCAAGTCTCACGGCAAGGGGGCGACTGCCCCCCCATGCCTGGGTAAGAATTGATTTTGGGGGGACCAGCTGAGACTTTTTGGGCCCCGGCACGAACTTTTGGCCCCATAGTGTGATTTTCAAGGGCTATGACGGTACTTTTTGGTCCCAGTGCGATTGTTTGGGTCCCGGCGTCATTTGTTGGGATCCATAGCACGAATTTTAGCGGCCTCGACATTTGTTGGGGGCCCGGCACGTTTTTGGGACTTTTGGCGCCCCTGGCCACTGTTGGAGTTCCAGAGTGATCTTCCATGTCCGGATTGTTTTTTTTCGTTGTCCCGGCTTCATTTTTGGGGGGTTCCGATGATACATACCCTGGTGCGATCTGTCAAGCCTTCAGCGTTATTTTCATTAGCCCGGGCGTGACTTTTTGTAACCCCCAGATTGAGCGTGATTTTTAGTGACCCCTGTCCGACTTTTTGGGATATCCATCGCGATTTTTAAGGACACCAGCACGACTTTCTGTACCTCATCATGATTTTCAGGTGCCCAGGCGCGAACTTTTGAGACCCCCAGCGTGATTTTTGGGACCAGGTCCGACTTTTTGGGTGCCCCAGCGCGATTTTCATGAGCACAGACACGCCATTTTGGTCCCTAGCGTGGTATTCAGGGGCCCGGGGGCCCAGGGTCTTTCTGGTGCCCCATTGTGATTTTAAAGTCCCCCGGCACGATTTTGTTGTGCACCCTGTGCAATTGTTAGGGGTCCAGCCCCCTAGCGTGATTTTCGTGTTGTGGCCCCCCTTTTGAGGCTCCCAGCGTGATTTTGAGGGGTCCCGGTCCGAGATTTGGTGGGCCCAGCGTAATTTTCATGGCACTGACCCGACCCTTTCGACCCTTTCGGGTCGGACCTTTCCGGGTCCACAGCGTGTCTTCCAGAGGCCCCGGACCAAACTTTTGGGGCTCACAGCGTGACTTTCAGTAACCCCGGCATGACTATTGGGGTCTCCAGCGTGATTTTCAAGGGCACAGCTCGACTTTTTGAGCCCTCAGCGCGATTTTCGGGGCGCCGGCCCGACCTTTTGATGCTCCCAGCGTGATTATCAGGGGCCGGGCGCGACTTTTTCAGGACCAAATTGTATTCTCAGAGGCCCGGTCCCACTTTATCGAGCACTTTAAAGACCTCGGAGCGATCTTTTGGGGCCCTCAATATGATTTTTAGGAGCCTCGGTGCGGTTGTTTGGGGCCCTGGCGACATTTTCAGGGGCCCCTGCGTGACTTTTGGTGCCTTCAATGCGATTTTCATGGGCTCCGGTGCGAGTTTTTGGGGTCCCAGTGGAATTTTTAAGGGGCCCGGAGCAATTTTTCCGAACCCCGGCGCGATACGCGGGGGCCCCACAACATCTCAGGGGCCCCCGCAGGGGCTGCTCCCTTTCCCCTCCCCTCGGTACACCATTCTACATACACACACACACACACACACACACGATGAAAAACGTTCTCCATGGTAGATATCTGGATTTTCTAGAGGTACCTTGATGCCCGCTTGAAAGCTTCCACTGTTCTATCCGCATTGGGTTTTTATATTAACAAGGAGACAATGGCTCGCGTCAGTAGTTGACTTGCCTGATGTTGGATATATAGGCAATTTAGCTATCTCAACTTAGTAGAGAGATTACATCTAGCGGAAAATTGAGGAACTTGCAGATCACGGGCAGCCATCTTCGTTCGTGGTTGTTGTTTGGTCTAGTGCGGCGTTGGTTCGGTGTTCAGCGCCTCTCCTTGTTACTTTCTGTAGCTGGTTTTTCTTGGCACATATAGCACCAGTGGTGCTTTTCCCTAGAGTGCTCTGGAGGATTTGAACTCCGTGCCTGGTTCGGTATGACTCAGTTCCTCCCCCCAAATCTGTTGGCGCTTTTTGCGCCGCGAGATCCCGTCCAATACTTGGCGCCCGTCGACAAGCTTCCTCACGACAAGAAAACTGTTGGATACTCTGGTCTAGGCGGATTTTTGGACAATTTTGAGGTGAGGTTGTATAGCGTAAATTTATGTTGATGAATCATCCGGTTTTCCGATAATTGGCAAGTTTTCGTTGGCCATCCGCTCTTGTATTGTGGCTGTTTTGTGAAGTTGAAATCCTGGCCAAATGTGCTAAGGTTTGTGGTGCATATTGATACGGAAGATCAACCAGATTGCAGGCGAACTCTGACAATTTTGACAAGATCTCATTGACCTTATGATTTGGTGGTGTTGTGTGCTTACTTAGTGTGAGCAATGAGTTGCCAGTGGTGGGATTGATGCCATGGGATTTGTCTTGTACAAGAGAAAATAAAATGTGAACATTGAAGCCAAGTGCATTGGGTATTATTGCACTGTAAGGTAACCATGATCCAAGTTTTACATACATTTTACCTCCATGAAGCATACATAAGGGTTAGGTTGGGTTAGGTTTGTTTTTGTGGTATAATTGGAGATCAAGGTAATTTGATTCTTTGGGATTTTTATTTTGAATGAAAGGTATTTCAACATCAAAATTACGATGCTGCCACTCATTTTCTCTGCAAATTATTACTTTTCAGCTGGCAAAGAAATACACGATCAAAATCTTCACTACAAATATAGCATGTCGTGTATAATTATCTGTACCTGGTGTCACAGATGTGATAAAGAAGAAATTCAACACTTAATGCACTCAATTTAATACTCTGGCATAGAAAACCTTATGTTTCTGCCTTAGTTCAACATATATTTCAGAGAATTCATACTCCCAAACTGACTCATCCACAATGCAACCAAGGCCGGAAGTTCCTTGTGATGCTGTAAGTCTGCATGCCCTTAAACCCAAATAATCGATCAATCCTTGCAATGCTGTAATCAATAAGGGCAGTGCTGTCAATCCAACGCATCCTCGAGAAGGTTTAGTATGTACATTTACTAAGGGAAAGTGTGCTTAGTAGGAATATTTACAAAACTTCTGGAAGTTTAGTACTATTGTTCAGGTTTAAGTTTAGGTATTGTTACTAAAGTTGCCTTTGGAGATATGTACAATGTCGCATATATTTGATAACATGGCCAAAAAATTTACTTCGGAGGATTCTGGTTTTCTGGTTAGGTTAGCTTAGCTTAGCTTAGGTTAGGTTAGATTAGATTATATTATATTATGCTGTAATACATTTTGTATATTATGCTACATTATCTTAGTCTAGGTTAGGCAGAGTGGGAAACTTACTTTCTGGGTTGGGAGTCAGAGTGCATACAGACTTCTTCTGGAGTACATTTTCATGAACATTATTTTTTGTTATGCATCGAAACTGTTTACCAGTAACCAACCAGAAAAACATATAATCAGTACCTACATAATATGCATATGTTATATGCATTCTCATTTTTGGTCAAATCAAATGTCAAAACATAGGACAAAGAAGTGAACAATGGATGGCACTACCAGGCAGTGACTCGTAATAATGAGCACTGGTTCGTCTCATAACTCACACGAGCAATGTGCTTTCCTTTCACTGTGGGTCTCAGTACAAGGCTAGCCATATGAAAAACAAACGAAAATACTTCACACTTCACCTTCAGCTCAGAGTGCATACCCACCTACACAGCCAATTTCCTGCGTAATGCAAACTCAACTCTGCAACCGCACATGCCAGTTGGATGGGATGTGATCAAAGCAAAGGATCAGTCAAGGTCTTGTGTTGGCAGTATGACACTGTTAACCATGTGTTCAAAGTTGCTAATGGTTATGACGTCACATAAAAACTACCTTGCATTGATTGGTTCACAGACAGATTTCGGAACTGAAAACGCTAACACAGCCAATTCTGATTGGTGGCCTCCGGGACTCCGGAGAACGTCTCTTAAAACTGTCAAACTTTCCCACTATATGGGTGGCAGGAACATAAGTTTTCCGAGATGTGTCTCCAAAGCCAGAGAACAGTGTACTCAGTGTGCATGAGCATCATCTTGCAAGTTGCTGTTGGCACGTTGTTTTCGGCAATTCCGGTGGTTAAGATTGATGGAGTGTGTGAAGCTGTGGTCCAGCTGTTGACTGCTACAAAAAGTGGTTAGTTTGAGTGGTGACCGTAAGTGGATTAACTGGAGTTTTTTTGTGCCATTTTGTGTTTGTTTTGATTGATATCTTTGTTCCCACATTTGTGTCGGAATACATGTGAAGCCCATCCTATCCAGTATGAACCCGGAGTGCAAAAATGTTTTCAGAGATGAAATATCTTAAGAAGTGCCTTAATTCCCACCCTGAGGCTAGGTTAGGTTAGGTTACTTGGGCCTATGATGTCATCAATTGTATCAACTGCCATTGACTTAAAAGTAATCATTTGCCATGAAAATGTGTGATCACATCATCTTCATCACATCAGAAAGCATACTATTATGCACAAAAAATAAAAAAATAACCTTGATCTCCAAATTTATGTTTTCGTTGTAAGCAGAGTGGGAAACTTGCTTTCTGGGTTGGGTGTGAGAATGCATACCAACTTCTTCCAGAGTACCTACATTTTCATGGACATTATTTTTTATGCATGGAACCTGTTTACAGCTAATCAACAAGGGAAGCCAATGTAGTCAGTACCAATATAATTTGCATAAGTAATATGCATTGCAATTTTTGGTCAAATCAAATGTCAAAACATAGGAACAAAGAAGTGAATAGTGGATGGCACTGCCCATCAGCAAATCATGATAATCAGCACAGTTTCATCTCATAACTCACAGGAGCAATGCACTTTCCTTTCACTGTTGTTTTCTGTCTAGCCATATAAAAATAAACAAAAATACTTCACACTTCACCCTCAGCTCAGGGGGTAAATGTTTATATCATGGTAAATTGATTCTTTGGAATTTTTTTTTGAGAATACCAGGTATTTTAATGTGAAAATGATTATGCAACCACTCATTTTCTCCACAAATGATTGCTTTTTATTTGGCAAAGAAATAAATGATCATAATCTTCACTACAAATATAGCCCATCTCGTATAATTATCCGTACATGGTGTTAGTTAGTTATTTGAGTTTAAGGGCGCTTCGACCAATCCGTACATGGTGTGTTAGATGTAATAAGGAAGAAATTCAACACTTCATGCACCCTATTTAATACTCTTGGGCATATCGTCATGGGCTAAAAAATTATTTTGGATGATTCTGGTTTTCTGGTTAAGTTAGATTACATTATATTATGCTATAATATATTTTCTATATTATGCTATGTTATCTTGGTCTAGGTTAGGTTAGGTTATTTTGTTTTTCTCTTTTTTCTTTTAGGTTATTCGTTGGACAGTGCTGTCCACACCCAGAACATCGAGCAGCTCTGGCATGGAAAAAAAAATAACCCAACCTAACCTAACCTAGACTAAGATACCATAGCATAATATAAAATATATTATAGTATAATATAATCTAACCTAACCGAACCATAAAAGCAGAGTAGTCTGAAACAGGTTTTTCAGCCATGACATCAAATATACGCGACATTGTCAGCGCTGCTGTTAACGGTAAGAGCATCACAAGGGACTTCTGGCCTTGATTGAAGGTTAGACGTGTCTAGCTGCAAGTATTCCTTCTCTTGAATAAATTTTGAATAAAGCCAGAAACAAGGTTTTTTTATGTCAAGGAGTATTATATCAAGTGCATGAAGTGTTGAATTTCTTCTTTATCACGTCAGACATACCAGGTACAAATAATTATATGAGATGGGCTATATGTATTCAAATCCTTGTACCCGCATTTACTTCTAGCAGCTTAGCTGTTGGATAAATATAACTATATAATATAACTATGGTAAATATATGGAAGCCAACAGGAAATTTCCGGTCTAAAATGTATTTTCTGTGCTTTCTCATGTCATTTGAGTGAATTTGACCATCATTTCTTTGGGAAATGAAAGCTTCCCAAAATAAGCAATTCAAGTTCAACTACCTACATCTCAAGAAGCAGTGATTTCACCAACAAAAGATCGAAATGATTTACATAGCACTAACAAAAATACCAGAAGACATATTTTTGACAATGCTGGTACATGTTATGCCCCTGAATAGGACATGGAAAATGTGTATTTAAAAAGGTTTTGTGTGGGCTAGTATATAAGAGTAATCTAAAATTACACAAGAAAACCAAATCTTACCTAACTGAAGCTAACCCAGTCTAATCTAGCCTAATGTTTGATCACCTAGAACCACCAGTGTTACCAGGATCACCTAGAACCACTTCTTACCAGTGATGCTGCTGAAATAATGAATTTAAATGGTCAATTATCAGCACAACAAAACATTTGCTGGTTCATGTTGAGACTGCACTCAGCTCTATGAGCTCAACCCATGGCTGCCAGATGCCAGCATTAATGCTGTGGTTAAATTAGTGATGGGTATTGTTAAAGCTTTTCCAGGATATCAGTGATTAAATGACAACAAATGCATACTTCATGGATATCAACAAGTGCATCTATTCTTATTATCATCGTCAGTATCATCTATTCATGGATGCATCTATTCCTGATACTTCTGACATTCCCACACCACCCAAACAGTAAATATTCACACCAAACTCATGAGTAGATTGCTCATTCCCTGTCTGATTTGTTGCATTGCTGTTTATGGGGGTATATGTTTGAGCATCGCTTAATTTAAGTATTGCCAAAAATATCTGTCTAGCATTGATTTATGCCCAGTACCTAAATATTATTGGTTCTTGTGAATGCCAAAAAAAATGTAATGAAAGACTTAAACCAATTGCTTATTTATATTGAATGATGCATGACAAACATCTTTGGTTCATATTGTGAATATTTTAGTGCAAACACAAATGCTATCATTTACAATTGGAAGGATCTTCATTAACCTGACAATGAGCAAATTAATGCTATAAAACTGCCTAGTGTGATGCTTCACATTGAAAATAGGTGGCATGATTTTGAATGTATATATTTTGCTTTAATGTAATTTCCCAATGAAATGGTAGATGAACAAGTTGCTAGGTAAGGCTCAACAAGTTCAATCTGTACATGTTATTTGCAATTTGTGCAGAGGGCATCAATGTGAATACTGTAACTATTTCTTGTACTCTTTCCTCAACTGGCTGGGGTTGAGGGGGACTGTGTTATGCTTAATCCTCCACACTGCATTCTTTCAAGCCTGGTATGAGTTGTTGCCCGGGAGTGAGCAAATTTGCATTTGCTTGTAGCAGTGTATATGCATATTGTTGACCTTTCTGTCCTACTTTGCAATAAGATATGTTGGTACAATTGCTTGTTGATGCCATTTTGTTTGCTTTTGTTCCATGTATGCCTATTGTATCTTGCTGACCCCTACTGCAAGTCTTGGGCAATTTCTTGGAGCAAATTCCTGCTGTAAGCTGGCCTAGTGAAACATCTTGTTGAAGTTTAGCTCATTCATGTAATAACTTTGCTAAATTTGAATTTTAAGGTACTATTTGATTTTGGGATGAGGATGTTTGAATGTCTTGTTTATAAACATGATTAAAATGATGCAGTGATAAATTATTCGTGAAATAGGGTGGAATATGCCACTTTCTGAACACTCAATTGACATCCTTCTCGAAGAAGTATCAGCATCCTGCTCCTTGATATGAAGTATTCATGTCTCCTTTCTAACAGTATCTCGTTTATAAATAGCATGTGCATGCTCTTGATAAGGAATGGTGATACACGAACATTTTGCAATGTAATTTCAGGTAAGGGGGATGACCTATAATGTGATATGGCATACAATACCAGTTTATAGCATAGTTATTGTTCTCCCTATCCCGAATATAGCTCTTCTTAAATTATGAATCTAAAAACAAATGATCATCGAAAGCATTTTAAGTTGCACTAATTCCATGGAAAATTTCGACATCCTGCTATGCTCGTTTCGACATCTTTCACCTAACGAAAAACCATTATTTTAACCCTGTGATGATGTACCCACTCTTTTTGGTCTGAAGTGCTTACTTTACAGTTTGAGAACAAAATATCACATCTGCCATGTGTCACATACACCTTAGCATACACACAATAAGATATATACTTGTGCAACAGAACATGTGCTGTAGCTATTTTGGACATGAAAGATGGTGAAATGCAAATGTTGTATTGCAGTGGTGATAGTACCCTAAGATGTGCATTAAATATCTGGAACTGTACTGTACATTAAACCAATATCAGCCATGATCATGCTTCCCTTCAACTCAGCTCATCCAATCCAGGCAAAAAGGGTTCTCCCGAATCACAATTTCTAAGAGCAAAGCTAATAAGTTTAAATAGTATAGCAAAGAACTGTTCAGCCCAAATAGATACCAGAAAAAACTCACTCCACACTAAATGGCAGGTCAGCCAGCAGACAGACATCGCCAGTTCTACAAGAAAAATTAAAGAAAAATACATCTACATCTCCCTCCCATATGTAGATAACACCCTAAAAAAAAACAGTTCGCCCGGCCATAAAACAATCAGGCATTCAGCTCAGAGCAGCATGGGAGGGGACATATGTCACAGAAACTGATGAGATCTGCATGGCATCCCAGAAAATGTCCTGCTGATAACAGAAAATGTTTTGCTGTGATGCTGGCCTATGAGGAAGATGCCACACACAAAAATGTATACAAATATTCCCTGTAATCTTTGCCCCCAGTCTCAGAACATTGGCAATATATAAAGGATAAACACAGTGATCAGTACATTTTATATTTAATAAACACCTTAGGTGTGAAAACCACCAGCATAAGGATGCACACATGTCGTCATTCATCAGGTAATGTCGCCAGCATCATCCAATATCGGCATTCTCAACACGGACAACCTAAAGATCACTGAATCATTACATTCACAATAGCAGACCCAGCCTGAAAACATCTTGGCATGGCCACTCATATCACCACCACAATACAACATTGGCTGTTAACTGTGTTCTTGTTCAATCAAACTGCCTGCTTGTCATTCAACTTTGGTCGGAAAACGGGCCAACCCGAATATAGATTTATCTTGTATCTATATATCTGTTTGATGCTCTTCAATGTTTTTTTTTCTAAGAATGAGCAAAGGTTAGAGCTTTCAATTTATGAACAAAATCTTAACCATATCTAGCACAGTTGAATAGTTTTTTTCTTCTACAATATCAATTTCAACATTCATGAGTTTTTTTTCCAACATCTAAAAATAACCATTGAGTTTCAAATAATAAAAAAAACGACCTAACCTATCCTAGCCAAATCTTGCCCAGGTTTTTCCCAATATTGTCATTTAATATCCTGCAGAATTTCCAACTGAAAACCCTAATCTAGCCCAACCTCTGTTTGCTTTACAGAGAAAGCTGTCTGTAAAATATATATTGCTATAGCTTTAAGCTGCAATAATACCATAACTTGTGGTAGGGCAAGGAAAAGTACCTTGGATATGATACATTTGACTGGTAGGCCATATGGCATCACCAATTTCTCAAGCCAGTTGGTCACTGATAGACTTGGTAGTCCTGTATGTTTTATTTAACCCACAATCTTGAATCAGTAGTCCAATGCATTACCAACATAGCTGCTATTACCCCTTTTTGTCAGAGTATTTTTATGAGAAGTTTTGTTTTCATTCTGCTCCATTTCGCCAAATTTATGAATGGCATCCAAACACTTAAAAATTGTGTTACCATCTTGGGATAATGTTTTTTTTTAAAGATTTGATGTAGCTCAGATAAGCTTAGTTGAACTTCAACTAGTAACTGGCACAGAGCAAGGGAGCTAGAGCTTCACCAGGGCTGAATATGGATAATGGATTATCAACCTTCTCATTGTACAGATATGCAGTGACACTTAGATAATCCTGGTTATCATTGGCATGTATGCCTGTCGTCAGCACATGACCAGATGCCTATATCAGAAATGTAAGTAGGATTGAAACCTACCGTGCTGACTTACTGGTTTGGCTACCATCTGCATCCCATGAGCCAATTTGTTGTGTTTACTGTTCATGCTGCATCATATTTAGCGGTGTGTTGCAATTTCGTAATATTCATGTAGTTGTAATAATGCTTCACAGTGGTTGGTTAATAGCTAGCTTTCAGTAATGACTTGTACAATAACTACCGTCTACATCACGGACAGATTGTGCCAGTCAGTGGTCACAAGTGACTGCTGGGGACATCTTAAAGAGGCATTTAGTTCCCACTACATAGATGGTTCTGTTGCTGGTTTCTAGACAAGCAGGCTGAGTTCACCTACTGAGAGGAAAATTCTGGTTCTATTGCACCATTTCAACGGAGACTGATGTGCCGACGTAGCGGAGCAGGGCCGTGCGCGCCCGTGAACTGGCCCGGTCAGTTGTTCAGTGACATCCCAACTGGAGGCTTTGGTAGGCAGGGCGTGAAGCGGGCCAACCAATTGTGACAAGATGGATAGAGCTCCACGTTTGACTATCTACTTGTAAGTAAACATGTAACCTAAAACCCAGGGATGTTTGAGTAGATGACACCTGACGTGCTTACTTATGCATGTGCAGGTGTTAGTTAACCAGACATCCATTGGGAACTTGAGTTCCCTCATGATGTAAGAACATTTGGCATCACTACAAAAGCTGACCAACATCATCAGCAGCATGGAATGTGTGTGTAATGACTTATGCTGCTCAGCCTGAAGAATTTCACACATTTGTGAAGGCTTGACATGCCTGTTTAGATGCCAGACAAGCCAGAAAAATGAACAACTGGTTATAAGAACGCCAGTAGGGCATCCACGGTGTTTGGGAACATTTAGGGCCTCACTTGATGTCTTCTGCAAGATGTGCCAGAAGATCGCGCAGGATGCATTGCCTTGGTTTACCTGTTGACTGGTGACAACACTTGCCTTGGTTTACCTGTTGACTGGTGACAACACTGCTCCATATCTGACAGGATGCATTGCCTTGGTTTGCCTGTTGACTGGTGACAACACTGCTCCATATCTGACAGGATGCATTGCCTTGGTTTACCTGTTGACTGGTGACAACACTGCTCCATATCTGACAGGATGCATTGCCTTGGTTTACCTGTTGACTGGTGACAACACTGCTCCATATCTCAATCACTATATTGTCTTGGAGTCAGGAAATTCACCAAAAGAAACATAAAATGCCCATGTTGGATCCATATCATGATCAGTAATGATGAATCCTTGTTCTTCATAGTTCTATGCTGACCAGTTTGCCCAGTATCAGGCATTATTTGCAAGTTTTTATGGAGGATCATCATATTTTGATACTGGACTGCACAGGATACCACATCAAGTATGCTTTGATTATAGATGTTCGTCTGTCTGACGAACGTCTGTTTATACTGTCGTATAAACCTGGCCCGGTTATCTCATATTTGGTATTTGTTGTTCTTTGCCAATCATCCCAGAACAATTACAGTTCAGTCTGGGATTCTGATCAACACTCATAACTCCTTTCACTCCAGCTCATCCTCTCGTTACATCTTCAATTTAGCCTATCTGAATTGTCTGCTTCATTCAGATAAATGAAGCTTCCTTAAATCTTACTTTTCAAAAATGAATAATTAAAGTGCAACATTCTTGTTACTGAAATCCGAATGTAAATTTTGGGATGTGGTTGGACACCACTTCATTATATCTTTAGATCTGATTAATAACAGTATGGTCTGAAGATGACAGAACTTAATTAGTGGCATCAGACGATAATTATTTCCATCATTGGCATGGTTATTTAAATTTGCCTCTCCTTTGACTGTGTTCAGAACAACCTTAAACCCAAATAATTATAACTGTCGTGGTGCCTGCATATACCTTGGTCTTTTTGCAGGTACCCAAAGTCATTATCAAGCATGAACAGACTCAACCAACCACACAGACCCCCCAAGTCGTATTTCTCCCTCCTCCCTCCCCTGTCCCCTCTGTTTGCAAACTTCAGTTGGCTTTTCCTTTCTGGGTAACCACTAAAATAGTGGAATTCGCAACTTGACATTTTTGAAGACCATTGGAGCTCACCACACATCAAAAAGTGGTGCATATTATGTGTTCTTCCAACTGAGAACAGTTGGATTGGAACAGTTGGAACTGAGAACAGTTCCAATCGTTCATACTTTTTCTTGCATATCTTTCAGGATCCAGCTGATACACCTCCACCTACCCGAGTAGAGACCAGAGATGAGAGAAGAGAAAGAAAACGTCGGGAAAAACAAGAGCAAGTGGCATACAGACTGGAGCAGGACATTGCTCTATGTAAGTGCTTTTGTGGTTGTCAGTTATAACACTATCTACAAATTTGTGCTGTTCTATCCTGGATGGTGTCAGGTCACCAGTAGACTGCGACCTGGGGTCAGTATGTGCTTGGCCACTTTAAGACATTTAACTCTTGATCGTTGGATCGTGGTTTCGAATCCCACAACTGGCGGAATTGCCGAGTTCACCCTCGACCAATCGGCGTGAGGGATTGGCGACAATGCATGGCCTGGCAGTTAAATGCCTTGTAAAAGAACCAGTCTTTTTTTCATTGGAAGTACATAGCATGTCTAAATTTTGTTTCATTTGTCAGCTGAATGTGTGCGATTAGCATTTGTATCTGTATCATTGTATGGTATGTCATGCCCATTTGTGCATTATTGTACGCACATGATGCAATGTATGCATTTAGTGTGTGAGTACATTATTCACATCCAGTGTGGTGTGATTTCCTGTCCAGATGCAAACAATAGTCATAGTCCGTGTTTGTGTAAGATTATCATTTGTGTTCTATGTGAATGTATGAACATGCATTTGTTTGTGCATTTGTACCATGCTACAATAAATATAAATAACATGTGACTATGAGACATCTTCAACAGTATTATACCCAGCATTTTTTGTTAGTGTAGTGTTTTCATATCATTCATAACGAAGTTGCTAAGCTTGAAAAAAGCTTATTCTTCTGACATATGTTATTCCAAACAAGTTGGGATTTGGAAGTTGCTGAAAAAGTTCAAAATAATGCAATATGGCACCATTCTTCCACGGTCATGTCATCGTAATGATTCAGTATGCACTTCCAATGTGTGCATTGAGCTCGTAAATATGCCTCGGAAAGCATCCCCTTCAATGGTTCATTGAACCCCTAGGTATTGTACAATGGCACCCGAAGCATGCCTGGAATGGGAGGGGAAGCTAACATTATTGTGGCGCTATGATGACCTCGCTTCTAGATGGGTATATATCAACTCAACGGGAGATATATTTCCCCAAAGCATGTCCGATGCTCAGGGGAGGGTGCTCAAGGTGTCAACTCTGCTGGCAGCCATCTGTGAGCTGTATAACCTTGAAAAACAAGTGGCGCTTCTGGAGCATGTCTGAGGATGTCGCTACGAACTTCTGCCGGGGGGACGAGTCCTTGTTTTAGGCTGTTTATATATAAAATACTAGTGGCCCGTACCCGGCTTCGCCCGGGTTGTAAAACGAATTCATGTAAACTGGTAAATGTGTATTGTACATCATCAGGTAATTGACCACCGTCGGAATCGCATCGCCGACATCACGCCACGGAATCGCATTGGCCGCATGACGTGCACGGGCAACAGCAAGGCGACAATTGTGTTGCTGTGGTGTTTCTTTTTTACGCAATATAGCCTGCCTCTCTCGTCTCTCAGTCAAACGCTGTTCTCGTTGCTCAGCAGTCTCGCGTTCGCGATGAGCCCTGTTACGTTTCGCAGATGGTGTATCATCCTTAGGCATTGGTTTATGTCGTTTTAACATTGTCGCATCACTTCGCGGACGGACACATGCACTCGCCACCACTGTCACACGGCGACTGAGGTAGTATTGATATGAGTCATCGCGGACATCGGATATTGTTGTGACGTCACAGCAATACTCTACGCTGATTGGTCCAAAGCGATTGGTCCAAACCAATCAGGAGAGAGATCCAAACAAAACTCGCCCTTTATATAGTAGATGAAAATATTTAACTCAGTAGGTTGCACCTGGATGTAGGTACCTCCCCACCGGGGATACCCACTAAATAAAGAAGAAAACCAGAGTTCTTCTACCCGAGGCCTTTGAACTCGCTGGTTGCGGCATTAGAACACACAATCTTGCGATCAAAGGTCGAATGCCGTGCCGACTGAACTACCGCGAACCCAATGCCCACTATGGTGCTGTGGAACCCTACTATACTTTTGGATAAAAGTTTCGCTGTTTTCGTTTGTTTATCATGATAGCATTGTGTCACATTTGCTGATTCAAATCCTTATAAATAATTTGATGCCCACATGGGCGAGCAAAGATTACAGGGTTGTAGTTGGAGGCATGGATTACAGGAAATTTCGTTTTGTGTTCCTCTCGATGTGCAGTGTTATTCTTGAAGATGTGCTTTGTTCCAGGGGATCCAACCAGCCTGCCGAACGGTACAATGGATCCATTCAAGACACTGTTCATCGCCAGAATTGTAAGAGAACATTTTGTGTACCTCAGCCTCCCAAAGGTTGTTGGAAGATGTATTGTAGGAGCGAAAAATGTAGGTAGAAATAGTGGAATAGGAAATATAAGGGCAAAAATCTGGATTTTCTGGCCAAGGTCTTAGTAGACAAGTAAATTATGGACGGCATTGGTGGTTCAGAGGCGAAAATTATTATAAACTGGGCCCCATTTCTCACCAAAATCCGAACAACTTGAATTTGTTGTGCCTATCAATAGAACGTGTTCAATTCCTAAATGTTCCTTTCTTGCAGTTTTCTCCTGATTGCTTGGACTGTATGCCAACCTGTGTGCGTCGGCAATATGCGACACTACTATCACCGTTTCGTTTAATTCGCTCAAAACAGCTTCAGGGACTCATTGCACCTTACTATGCCTTCGTCATATATGTGAAGCCAATCAATAGAAATGTCTGCTCCATCACTGAGTCCCTTCCTCGCATTAAGGGCCAACGGTTTACCATCTTGTTTGTCGGTCGAAGACCATCCGGGCCTGTCTTCCTGGGGAATGACAGGTGACACCGTGTTGCAGAACTATGACACGTCTGAGTCCAAACTGAGACGAGAGTTTGAAGTTCACGGAGCCATCAAAAAGGTGAGAAATGCGATGGAACAATGATGCTATTGTTCGTGTTTATTGTGATTTCTTACTCCCTGCTATCGGGGCGACAACCAAGCACAAGAAGTAAACTGAAGCAGTAAAGTGCCAATAGGCCCACTGAGTTTAAGAAGATCGCATGGGAGCAAATGAACACAAAGTCGTCGGAAAAGGATAATGCACAAGACAAGACGTGCAGTCAATGGCATCTTGTTATTTTGGTACTGTTCTCAACACTTCCACATATACCCAGCCCTAAGTTATATGTAACATATAATTGTTGAAGCGACTATCAGTGCCCAATGAGGACCTCATAATCGGACGACCAAAAGTGATCTCGCGAGGCCCCTCCTGGTGGACCACCATTGTCGAACTGTCCGCCCGTCCGTTTGTTGGGGTAGCTGTCGCTTAATGACTGACTACCGCAGTCTGTTATGGAAATGGTGCTTGATGACTGCCAGTCTGTTGTGGGTAGTGATAAATTATTCGTGAAATAGGGAAGAATATACCACTTTCTGAACACTGAATTGACATCCCTCCGAACGAAGTATCGACATCCTGCTTCATGATGAGTCGTTATGAAATTTTCATGTCTAATTTCTAACCGTATCTTGTTGATAAGTGTCATGCTGATGCTTGCCATTGTATATTGTGATGCAAAAACATCTTTTGGCACAAATCCAGTATTACCTATGATGTGGTCTGCTATACAATATCAATTAATAAGATAGATATTTTGTATCATTGTCGTTAAAATATTTACCCATAAATTAGGTGTCTCAAAACAAAGGGAACAAGGTGCACGAATGAGTTGGATCGGGGGACAAGTGGTCTAGGGGCAAGATGCTCGTCTCACAATCGAAAGGTTGTGGGTTCGAGTCTCACCTGTCGCTACTCTTCGCCCGCGACCAATCGGCGTGAGAGATTGGCGACGCTACATGACTCAACGGTCGACGTGTCGTAAAACCAATAACCAACCAATGAGTTGGATCAAAATTGTGTTTGAAGAACTTATAAGTTATGTTAAGGGACATCGTTTTCATGGCGAATTTCGACATCCCACTGTACTCGTTTCGACATCTCATACCTAACGAAATACCATTATTTTAACACTGGTTGTGGGAATTGGTGTTTGGTGACTGACTGCTACAGACTGCCGGGACAGCCGATGTTTGATGACTGACTGCCAGTCTGTCTGGGAGATTGGTGTTTGGTTGGGTGTCACCGTCTGTCGGCGCAGCTGATGTCTGATGACTGACTGCCCTGATGTTTCCTTTTTCGGCGGGCTGTGTCTGATGACTGACTGCCAGTCTGTCTGGGTGATTGGTGTTTGGTTGGGTGTCACCGTCTGTCGGCGCAGCTGATGTCTGATGACTGACTGCCAGTCTGTCTGGGTGATTGGTGTTTGGTTGGGTGTCACCGTCTGTCGGCGCAGCTGATGTCTGATGCCTGACGACGCCTGGTGACCGACTGCCACAGATCGTGATGGTGCACAGCTCGAAGACGGGCAAGCCGCGCGGCTACGCGTTCATAGAGTACGAGCACGAGCGTGAGATGCACTGTGAGTACCGCGCTGCACTCGCGTCTCGACTGCCGCGGGTCGACCCTTGGCCGGGGCAGACCGATCAGCCCTCATGGACGGTTGTTGGTCATGGGAGGGGCGTGCAGCTGCAGACAAAAAGGGAGGAGACCGCTCCTGAGCGAGTGTGGTTGATCAGGCTCAGCTGCCTCAGTTGTTCACAGATCAGGCGGTCTCATTGTGTTCCGCTGGCAGTTTTGCATCGGTTGTGACTGTTTAATTTTCCTCAGGAATGTCATTTTCAGACTGTTCTGAGTAGGCGACGTGCATATCGTGAAGATCCGCTTCGTTGTGCCGTTGTGATTGTCTGAATTTTGTCCCAGATGGTATGTCATTCAGGCCCATTGAGCCACAGCTTACCATCAAACGTGTAAAGCGTGATTTATCCCCCTTGGCATATGACATAGGATGTCCCATGTCAATTTGTCTGCCTGCAGGGATTAACTCTCCTGCATCCTTCCCGAAATCGTAGACCTATTTGGCCCTCTTCACAGGCGTCCGCTGGTGGCGTCATCCTGCCCTCATGATTGTAACTCACGTTTTTGTTGTTTGCCGCAGCACGGCGGTGCCCTGGCCGTTGGTCTGTGGTTTCAACACTACCACATATAGCATTCCCTGGCCTGTAGGTTTGTATGGTGGTAAGCCCGGATAACCATACCAAGATACTCTCGAAAAGAGCTATCTGAAGAGAAGCCCGAAAATCTGTCGGCCTTTTCATGGTATCAGTTAATTTGCACATCTCGGACCAAAAGTGTTCTTTGCAACTCTATTGGACATACACACACATTGAACATGCTGTAGGAGCACAAGTATTTTGTAAATATCCGTGACACCAAGTGATTTCGAAACAACGATGTTTAATGGGGAACGCAGTTGTATATCATGCAGTCGGTGGGCGGCTGTTTTTCTTGCATCCAAATTGATGCTTTAAGTTTTCAGAATGCAGATACACAGCTCAACAGGTTTTACATCTAAGTCGCTTCTAACAACAACTAGAAAGGAAAAACAATCAGTCATTCGGAATCGTTACGGTGCACTGCGAACCGAATGTAGCAGTCTTGGGATTTGATCATTGTAAGTCTGGCGAAGTATAAGTGAATGTCAATACCTTGACTAGCATACACACCAGCGCGTGCACGTTTTGGATGTAAGTGTCAACTATCGGAAGACGAAAAGTAAGTTCTGGTAAGAATGGATCGTCTCCCTAAGTTTGCAATCTTAAGGTTTCGGTGTTTGAACTGAGACTGATTGCTTCTTCCCACCTGGCTTCATAACACTCACAATCTATGGCATTTTTCATACCTTTGCATACCAGAGCAACTAGTTTGTCACTCAGTCATTTTCTTATTGTCATAATAAAAACTAAACTGGCTATGCATCGAGCATCGCCGCTTTTGTGTCCCGTGTGTTAGTGTAAATACTTTCATTGGCATTCCGGGGTGAAGATGTGTTATGCACATTATGTTCAGGACATTTTCTCAGGTAGGCTTACGTTCGGCATGGGTTGAGCCATAGGATGGGAGGGTCGGTAGCTGGAACTATGTGAGTGTATCACAGTTGCCATGTCACGGGGTTGGGGTGGCGCCAATTGTAGGTAATTTCGGCTCCATTGAGACCATTTGGCGGGATGGTGTTGGGGGTCGGTTATCGCCTATTGATTGAATCTGGTAGAGCCCTGCATTATAATTCTACGTTTTGCTTTTGCTTTCGGAGGCTTCTTGACTGCTTCCTGTCGTGTTTTGTTCATTTTCCATTTGTGGTGGTGAAATTAAGGAACGTAAATGCTGGCGTCCCAACCAAATTGGTAGTTCCTTTCCGTAGTCGTTTTCCTCTGATTTTCATTTGACATTGACCGAAATGATATTAATGCATTAGTATTCGAGGCTGAGTTTTAACCCCGAATTTTGGTAGTTCACTGGGAGTAAGTCGGGAATGGATCTGTGGAAATGATAATATCTGTCTGTGCATATAAATCAGCAAGTTCTGGTGGGTTTGGACACATGCCTGACAGTTCGCACACTTGGGTGTGTTACGGGGAGGTTTTTTTTCTCGTTTCCGGGTCGAATAGCAAAAAGTGCATGGGGTTTGGTCCAAAGCGCCCAAATATTTTATTTTTATAAATTTTTACATGAATAATCCGTGGTGCGCGGCCCCCTGATGTTACGTATTTTTCGTGTGACGGGCGTTGCAATCTCCGTTTGGCCGAGTGTCGGCTGCCAGTCGCTAACACCGGGCGAACTGACGGGCGGCTTGTATGAGCGCACGTGTATCGATATCGAGAGCCGATTTATCCCGAATTGGAGATATGTATAGCAATGAAAGATCAGGGTTGGCAACATGTTGGTATAAAGTGGTTAACACCAGGAAGCTGGCAAAAAATGCATCAAAGCACATGAACCTTGTACAGCAGACCATGACAGGCTTGTGATTCTGGATCCGGATATTTTCCGGATCCTAGTGATCGTGGCCTGCTGCGGAACACATCATGGCCTGCTGCTGAGTTAACATTTTTGCCAGTAGATGTACTCGTTAATATCACTGGCATGGCAACACTAATTTTTGCCAGCATTCTGCCATCCCTGAGAAAGAAATAGTAAATGGCCACGTTGGCGTCATGGGAAGAAACAACAAGGAACTTTATATTCTGAAGCATATAGTGAAAACAATGAAATATATTTGCACATGCAAACGAGGGAAAGATTACATTTACTGCATTCACGAGTTGAAAGCGACACCTGAGATGCTGTTTGCTATGCTGCCGCCGTGCAAATAGTATTGCAATCCTGGTTGCCTGCGGTTTAGGCAAGTTGGCAGATCACCACAGGAAGTCATCGTCTTGTTTCGAATGAAATGTCGGTGTAAAATTCCTTGGACTAATTTACATGTATATATAGCCGTGACCGGTATCCCGTCCTACCGCCGCAGTCGATGCTTCTGTTAGACCAGCAGCTATAGTAAACGTTTTCCCCCTGGGTCTGCACCGAGTAGGCAGGTACCTTTGAAGGGCGCGCGGTAGCGCAGCCGGTAGAGCGTCGGACTCTTGAGGTGAGAGGGAGCTGTGACAAGCTATTTGTGTCGGTCAATGAGCCCAGGGTACTATTGCGCGTTGAAGCTGCCTCCTGGCGGCGTATATGGTTGCACCTGCCTTTCCACCTGATTCTGATGCCGAGTTTCCGGGAACATATCAACTACCTTTTTGGCGAGTTTGTATGTCATTGTTGAACACCATGCCCGACAGTGATTCCGGTTGAGTCCAGTAGCCGTTACGCTCAATAACAGGCTTCACAATTGTTTCTAAGGCATCTGATTGGTGTCTCCAATGCTACGCTATCGTGCAAGTTTGTTGGATCATTTGCACATGTTGAGTTGCATTTGACCTGGAACATACCGATGCGTAGCAACCAACAGAAAATCTAGCCACAACCTGAAGGGTTGTGACCTGTGTAGACACATAGCCGCGATAATCGAGCAACTAATGTCAGCCATTGTGCCATGTCTAAAGGCCCAGTTTTCATTAGAAGATGGTGGAATGGGGAAGTTTGGCAGTTATGCAAAACAAACATCCAAGGTGCGACAAGAAAGTAATCATTTTGCTTCCTTCTGACTACAAATGTCTTCAATATGGCATAAATCGGATGCGATTTATTAATACGACAGGCGTGTGGGCGCCCACTCCCGCCGCTGTCACGTTCACCCGATATCGGCGACAGGCCGCTGGCAAGCCACCATCAGACACTGCAACGCCCCGTGGCACCAAGCAATACCGCACTTGGGATGGATAGGATGATTAGGATTAGAGCGCCATGAATTTTAATTTTAAAGGAGGAAATAGGGTGTTTCTCCACCAACCTCCATGGCATCTTTGTTCTTACGCCTGTATCGGTTTTGATTGACGTACCCTATTGCACACATGTTGTATGGTGAAATGATGCCAATGGCTCCCTCCACCAAATTGATTATGATCCACGTTTTTGCATCCACGTCTGCAACGTCATTCACCTTTAACGTAGCTGTGTCATAATAGTGTGTATCGCCTCTGCGTAAGGGAGGTTCTTTTCTTGTCGATGCCTCTGAGTAAGGGAGGTCCGCTTCGCGGTGAGCCTCTTCGTAAGGGAGGCAGCGTTAAGAGACCTTTCGTAAGGGGTCGAGTGTGACTTCGCTCGGGCGTGCGACGTTTGGCCGGACCCTCTCGCCCGCGCTTCGCTCCCACCGAGCTGCGATTACCGCCACTAAACGGGCTCTCGTGTCAAGGTAAAGACGGGCAGGTAACTGGTACAGCCACTCCGTCCGCCGTCCCCGAATCCCGTCCCCGACCGGCCGCCTCAGGACTCGTGGCGTGGCGTGCCGACGGCTCCACCGTCCTCCCCACAGGTGGCGCTGCCGGTGGTGTGTTGAGCCTGTTGTTCGCCTGGTACGGTGTGTGTTGACTGTCGTCATGCCCTGACTCGCACTGATGGCCCGGTCCGCCTAATTGTTGCGGGGTTCCTGCGCCAGTCCGTCGTGTCCACTGGACGTTTGAAGTCATTCGGAGAACGCCGGCTGCTGTCTTGTGGGTGCGACCGGTCATTGCATTCCCGTTCACAGGCTGTTCGTGCTCATAAGTGTGACATAGTGTAGTAGCAGTGATTTACCACAGGTATGAGACGTGTCCGGTTCTGATTGGTATGATTGACATTTTTGTGTTGCTTGAGACATCATTTTTCCCAACTGTCGACGGATTTGGCTGTAACTTGTCAAAGTACTCCATGTAGCGGTGGAAGAAGGGCCTTCCCGACCAGTTGATGTCATTATCAAGTGATGTAATCACGTTGCAGACATTTTGCCAAGGATAGTAACATAATCTGTTGATTCCGTGTGATGTCAGTCTGTTGACTTTGTAATTCGTCGTGAGAGTCGCCGCTGTACCACATGCTGATACGTGCTGATAGCTGAAAGGGTGGAGCTCTAGTCTCTTGAGACAGACAGTAGTGTTTGTTAATACTTGCGTGGTTGACCTTGACAGCACATGTTTCATGGGTTCGAACACAAAAACCATGTGTTCAGAGTCCCGGCAAATCGTATTGTTACCGATAGCCATTGCGCCGGACGTCTGACTGACTGCTGTGCACGCCGTGCGACCTTTGTAGTCGTGGCACCCTAAAGCCACAATAACCAACTAGATACCCGTTGTGACCTTTGTAGTCGATGCACTCCAACGTCACAATAACCAACTAGATATCAGTTGCTCTAGACGATTTCCCACCCATTCTTTCCGCGATCGTACAAGATCAGATCTGGGATCCCGCTGATCCCGTCCTTACTCGGAGCGCAGGCGCCTCGTCCCCTGTCCACCGAAGCGCGGTAAGTGTCCTCAGGGCGCGACACGTCCGCCCGTGGCACGTGATGACGAGCTGGCCACACGTGGTGTTGCAGCCGCCTACAAGCACGCCGACGGCAAGAAGCTGGACGGCCGCCGCGTGCTGGTGGACGTGGAGCGCTCTCGCACGGTCAAGGGCTGGCTGCCGCGTCGGCTGGGCGGCGGTCTGGGTGGCACACGCCGCGGCGGGCCCGACGTCAACGTCAAGTACTCCGGCCGCGAGGACAACGAGCGCATGTCGCGCGGCGGCGGCGGCGACAGGCGCCGCTCGCGCTCGCGCGACCGCGGCATGGAGCGCGACAAGCGGCGCCGCTCGCGCAGCCGCGAGCGCGTCGTGGACCGCGGCGACCGCGGCGCCGAGCGCAAGCGGCGCCGCTCGCGCTCGCGCAGCCGTGACCGTGGCGAGAGGCGCAAGCACCGCAGCCGCTCGCCACGCGACCGGCGGGACCGACGCGACCGCGGCGATCGGTGAGTGCCGACACGGATGTGGGGTCTCCGCGCTGGGTAATCTGTGGGACGCCGCTCGTAAAGTCGTAATCCCACGAGCCTGCGCGAGCTTTGCAGCGCAGATAATTTACGGCTGGCGTGACTGAGACGTTGTTCCGGCTGCGGGCGTAAGTCGGCAGTGATGTATGCGCTATATACAGGCCCATGGCCGGCCGCTGAGCCCCCTGCAGCGACACAGATCCCGGCAGTGATCCGGCCCTGTGCCGTCAGTTCATGGCTATCCGTTTTTATATTGGACGGTTTATGTATCAGCTGGCGTGAATTACTGGAGATACCCACATTATGCCGTCAATTGGCACACCTCGTGCCTATGGATCCATGCAGACCGGTTGCTGTACCACCTGCAAGACCGGTCACTGGTCGATGAACCGATCATACTATTAGCTGGCAGACTGTATGGTGCATCAACTGTGCATGACGTCGTCAGGGACCGCCCAATTCCTGTATGTGTGGTATGCAGTTCGTCAATGATGCTTTATGGGGAGATCAAAGGTACGCAGCAGCGTGACCATTGCAGGCTTCCGATGCTGCGCAGACTCCCTCACGCGACCTAAGGACGCTATATAAGCTACTGCAGTTATGAACAACTAGCATTCCACATGAGCTGTTACCTGCAGATAAGGTAACAGAGAATTGTGATTGTTCTCCTTTCGCGTCATTGGTTGATCCAGCTATCGATATTGGTGTGGTTGGTCGTTGGTCGCTGTCTGACGTCGGTCCATGACTGGCAGGGAGCGGCGCGAACGGCGCGACCGCACCAACGGCGAGGACGGCTTCGACCCGGACTCGGTGCGCGTCAAGGAGGAGCCGGCGGACGACTACCCGGAGTACCCGCCGCACTACGCTCAGAACCCGCCGCTCAAGGACGAGGACAAGAAGCCGCGCAACCTGCAGGGTGTGCCGCCGCCGCCACCGCCGCCGCTGCCGCCGCCACCGCCACCGCCACCGTCCGAGCCCACCAACGGCAGCGGCCGCACGGCGCAGCACGACGGCGAGGTCGACTACTGAGCGACGGTCGGCTCACGCGGCGTGGGGCGAATTGCCCGCGAGATGCCGCCGAGGCTGCCGGAGCGGGTGTGGCCGGGTCGCCCCAGCCTGTCGGAGTCGTGGGACGGGGCTGGTGGCCATTTTCGGTATGTGTTTTCGAAGGGCAGGTGCAGCCATGTGGCTTGTGGGCGCGCGCCGACACCTTTTCA
The DNA here is from genome assembly GCA_034440615.1 of Ashinkailepas kermadecensis. Lineage (NCBI taxonomy): Eukaryota > Metazoa > Arthropoda > Thecostraca > Neolepadidae > Ashinkailepas > Ashinkailepas kermadecensis. Next base: position 412,740 of record JAOTOM010004793.1, on the reverse strand, counting down.
TTCTGTCATCGGTCGGTGGAGAAAAGTCTGGAGTCATTCGGAGGTTTTTATTTCTTCTGTACACACGACCGGGTATCCCCGAGCCGCCGTCACCAGCAGGTTTTATTGACACCGATCTTCAGTTGGGCGGGAGGCGCCGGCAGCGGTCTCCCGCAATACAATTAAGACATCATCGTGTTTTCATGGGAGAAAATTTGGAGGCTTGCCTGCGTCACGGTTGCGAAGTGATGAAGCCGTGCGAATGCTAGCCAGAAGCTGCGACTATTGCGTGCTGGAAAATGTGCGTCTGCTTGCATATAATCGACATCGACAGGTCCGTAGCCAATTAGCAGTCCAAAGGCAGAAAAGTGTAGCTTGCCGTTCGGGTTAGTGGAATTTTCGTCTCTAGCTCTGACTAGTTCGAATACATATAGGCGCTATTCGCATTATTTCTTAATTGAATCGCGCTTATATGCGCTGCCACTGTTCATGCAACATCTAAGACTACGCGCCAGATATCAAGTAGCATATGGGCACAATTCGACCATGGACGTCTGTGCTCTCTAAGGGCCAAATATGGAACTCACGATTGCGCGGGAGAATTTAGTGAGGCGGTTCGGCCTGGTGGTCGCTTACCCAGAATAACAGTTCCTATGCACAGCCAGGCGTCAGTTGCGCAATACCAATCGGCTGCTGGGGTGTCGTTTAGTTGCCTATATGACGCGTGTGGCGATTGTGATAGATGTCAGTCTATATTTGCGCGGCCCAGGTTAACCAATTACGGTACAGAATTGTTCTGGTAGTAGGAAGAATAGCTTCCGTGCATCGCAGCTCCATATAACAGCTATATTCACATCGAATCCCTCCGCAGGAGATTGCATGTTTGCATGGCGGCATAGCAGCACGTGCGTCGATATCATTTTCAACCAGTGAATTTGGCTGAAGCAAACTCGGCGGGTGATCGATGGATTTCGATGAAAGCTGTTTAGATACTATCATACAAATGCTGCACTGTAATTGGACAAATTGGTGCGCGCACGTATACAAGGACTTTTTGTTATGGCTTTCCTAAGATTCGTCAGGGATCCAGGGATCGAGGGATTTCCTAAGATTCGCAGACCACCGCGAGCATTATCCCGCGGCGAACGTCATCGAGCACGCTGGTCAAGAAAGAACCCGCAGGGATCCCGTACCGCTCCCCTGTCCGTCGCTCACCAGGCAGCCAGAAATAGCACAAACAAAAACAGGCCAAGATCCGTGATTAGGTTCCACGGAACCGACCCGGGAGTCACCAGAGTTCGGGTTGATACTGATGCGACCGCAGCGAGATGTCCGCTGTCCGCACTCAGCCAGGTGCGCGTCAGAGGAGGGCGGGACGGCACCCCCGGAGTTATCCAGAGGACGCGCTCAAGAATCGAACGCCAGGGGATAAGCTCGAAGTGTGGCGAAGCAAGTTACGTTAAAGCGGTGGGTCCAGGAGATTACCGCTCAAAGCCATTTTTGTGCGTGTAATAAAGAGATATCAGGGGAAAACTCAGGATGCACGCATCAAGCTTACACATCCGAGGTAGGTGTTGAATCCTACCCAGGAAGCGCCCGCCTAGTGCATGCACCAAGGGCGCAAAAAAAACCTACAATATTGGGGAGTAGACGAATAAGTGACCATGATGGCGGAAACCATTTTGAGACCTACTAGATTTCTTCTATTAGCCGAGCTTCAGTAATACAATTGAGAACTTTACTTACCAAGTCTGGATGGTTGTTCCCGAGTAGATTGCTGAGATTTGCATCAAGGTTGCATGCCTGCAGGTAGTTTTCTATGAGCCGTCTTTCCGTGCGATGTTTTGGGCAGCTGATTAATATGTGCTCTACTGTCAGGCGAACATCACACTCATTGCAGAGCGGAGGCGAGGAACGATCAAGAACGTGGCCATGAGTCAGTTTCGTATGGCCAAGCCGCAGTCGAGCCGGTGTCACCTCCAGCTCACGACTGTTTTGCGAGCTGGTGGACCACGGGCCAGAGTCGGTTTGATGTAAAAATGGCTGGAGTGTGTGGTTCTCCATTCATTTTGTAGGTAGTTTGCGAGACACATTTTTGTTTGACGTAAGACATCGGAGAGCGCAAGGGGTATATCCAGCGGCGTCGGTGAGAGAATGGATTCGTTCGTCAGGGTATCAGCTCGTACATTTCCCGATATTCCAAAATGGCCAGGGATCCATAAGAAAAGAACGTTCTGCGGAGGAGGAAGAGAATGCCACATTTCGATCAGCTCCAACACATAAGGGTATTCGATGTTGTGATGTCTGTGTAGTGCCTTCAAGGAGGCTCGGGAGTCCGTACAGATAACTGCCTGAGCAATGCCGACTTCTTTGATATGCGACAAAGCGATTTTCATTGCATATAGTTCAGAGGTGAAAACGGTGGTGAAATTAGGGAGTCTCGTGCCGAAGCGGAAGTTCCGGCCCACAGCGGCTGCACCAGCCTTTTCGCCGTGACCAGAGCCGTCGGTGTAGAAAAAACTAATAATCACTATGTATACCTTTGTACTCATTGAAAGACGCTCGCACCTCAAGTTCCGTGGTCTGTGACTTGTTGAAGTGGAAGAGATATTCGATGGGTAATGTGTTGTAAAGCCAGAACGGAGACAGACGAGGTTTTGTTGCAATGGACAGCGGTGGCATTCCCAGCGTTGCAGCAGCCACTTCAGCGAGCCTTGCCACGGTGTTGATTGGTCTTAGGTGCCTTCTGTGGCCTGGAGCCCGACCCGGTCTGAACGCTGAAGATGCTGGATGGTTTCGTGTGCTCTGGACCTGATGCCTGTATCGGATTATGGAAAACATTCGACGGTCCGATAAGGACGGAAGATTCAGATCGAGCGCGGATACCGGAGAGGTTCTGAACGCTCCTGATATAACACGAAGGCACGATGATTGGATTGCTTCAAGGCGTTTCCCTAGAGAAGGTGCTGTCATCGAGAAAATGAAAGAGTTGTATTCCAGTACCGATCTAATTAGCCCGATATAAAGCGTTGTAAGTGTTTTTCGATCGGCACCCCGGGATCGTCCTGTAAGGCATTTTAAAACATTAAATCGTAACAGACAACGATTTCTTATGTTTTCTACATGCCTGCGGAAGGTGAAACGGCTGTCTAGAGTAACTCCGAGAAATTTGTGTGAAGATACCAGCGGTATATCGTCGCCCGCGATTATTAGCGCGACATTCAAAGGTGCCGGACCTCGTTTAAAGGCTACCGTAGCGGACTTCAGAGCTGATATGAAGAAGCCCCACTGCTTGCACCACTGAGTAGTGTGGTCCAGCGCGACCTGCAATAAAGCGCACGCCTGCGCGCAGGTTGGCTGAGTACACCAGAGTGCCAAATGATCGGCAAACATTGAATGCCGGATGGATGGGAGGATAAGCGGTAGGTCGCGGAAGATGTTATTTATCGCGAGAAGGAACAGCGTTGGAGAAACGACACTACCCTGTGGAAGTCCATGATCAAGGTAATTCACATCCGACAACGAGGAATGGCAATTTACTTGGAAGGAACGTTGTTGGAGAAGGTTTTCCAAAAAGTGTGCCATATGTCCTCGTACTCCAGCATCGTGGAGCCTGGCGAGAACAGTCCCTCTGTGAACTTTGCTGAAAGCCGCCGTTAAATCCAGGAACACCGCCACTGTTGCTTGCCGTGTGAGGAACCCATTTTCCACAGAAGTAACTAGGCGTATTATATTTGAGGATGTCTCTCTCGCGACGAAAACCGCTCTGGAATGGGCAGATGATATTGTTGGTTTCTAAGAAATAACGCAATCGTGTGTTTACCATTCTCTCCACCACTTTACAGAGACAGTTCGTGAGTGAGATTGGGCGATAGGAAGAAGCCGACAGCTTATCTTTTCCAGGTTTTAAAATAGGAATGATAATTGTTTCGAGCCACTCTTCCGGGAACAGATGGTTTTCCCATAGGTGATTTATTGCATGTAACAAGCTACATAAATTCCTCTCATATAGCTCGGTATAGAAAGCATATGAGAAACCATCAGCACCGCAGGACCTGTTGGTTGATTTGGCTAGGGAAATCTTAAGTTATTCCAATGTAAAGGGAGCATTATATGGTTCCAAGTTGTGAGAATTAAAGTCTAGGCTCTCCGTTATAGTTTCGATGTCGTGGTGAATAAATGTCAGAAGCAGAAATCGAGGAGAAATAGGTGGCAAACGCATTTGTTACGTCTCGTCGTTGGGTAAGAATGCCATTCGTGCTACGAAGCTGCGGAAACGTATTAGAATATGTGCGTCGAGAGGCGAAGGAACGGACCGAATTCCAAACACTTGTCATCGAGGTGAAACGGTTACACGAAAAGGCGAACTCCCGCCATGCCTCCTGCTTCTCATATCGCAGTGTTTCGGAGCAAGCTTTCCGTGCCTCGGTATATAGTTGACTGTGATATTCACAAATGCAGCGCTGAAAAGCACGCAAAGCTCGCTTCCGCTTGGCTTTTGCCTGCTCACATCGTGGGTTCCACCAAATTGCGTTTTTACTCCGCAAATTGAGATTGCGAGCAGGACGTGTGCGAGGAACAGTCGATGCTGCTGTTTGAGCAATTGCCGAGGTAAACATGGTAATAGTGAGTTGTGGGTCATCGTTAAGATTTCTTGTTAGAGCATTGTTGAAGGCGCTCCAGTCAACATCCGATAACTTCCATTTCTTTATGAATGGGGCTGGAGGTAATGGAGGTCCGCTGGTGAGGCAGATGTGTAGAGGGAAGTGATCAGAGAACAGAGGGTCAGTAGCTGCCGACCAGTTGAATAGGGGCGCGAGGTTTGCAGAGGCGAGAGATAGGTCTATGGTAGAAGTAGTACGATAACTGGAGCTTAGGAACGTGTGGGATCCAACGTTCAAAAAACTGAGGGAGTGTTTTTCTAATAAGTTTTCAATCATTCTACCACGTGGTGATACCCGTTCGCTTCCCCACATTGGATGGTGGGCGTTGAAATCGCCTAATATCACACATTGAGACGGTATTTCTTGAAACAAGCTATGCAAGTTTGTGTATGTGACATGTGGTGAGTGAGGGGGTAAGTAAACTGAGACAATTACGAAAATTAAGTTTCTGATTTCAACATGGACCGCCACTGCGTTTATAGGAGAGCAAAGCTGGAGTTCCCGTTGAGGGATACTATTTGACACATAAAGAGCTACACCACCCTGTCTAAAATTGGAATTTACGTTGTTTTGATACAGTGTGTAGCCGGGTATTGAACAATTGTATTTATCAAGGTCCCGAAGATGTGTTTCTTGTAGGGCAGCCACTGCTGGCGCCTCCTTCAGTATTAATTGTTTTAATTATCCACAGTGTGACAGGAAACCAGACACGTTTCATTGTAGAAAGAACATCACAGATCAATTGAGCTTTCGTGGGGCGAAGGCACTTCCTCCACAAAGGCGCGGCGTTTTTTCGCGTCGAGAGCTGGGGTTGTTGGAGTGGATGTGTCGCCGCGAGGAGCCAGACGTTGGCTGCCACGTTGAGGAGGGGGTGTATGTGGACAGTCCGTCTTCGGGTATGATTCTGATTGATAATTTATCATGTCTGCGTCGAAACCCCCGAAGTTTTATCTTGTTAGCGAGTCATCCCAGCTAGCTGGATCCCATCCTGGTGTGACTGGCGGGGGATCTGACTGGGTGGTATGGGTCTTCGCTAGGGGCGCACTGCTGCGCTCGATATCTGTCCCAGTGTCGGGGCCCTTGCTGGTCGTAAGCTTTTTCTCCTGCGGCGCATCCTGGTCGTCGGCACTGGCGGATTTTGCCTGTGTGGTGGCGCTATTACCAGCCATAGAAGCCGATTTATTGAGCAGTGGCTCGTCCCTCTACGGCCTTACCTTTGATCGTGAACTCTGCTTGGAAGCTCTATCCTGGGTCCTCGCCTCAGTGGGCCTGACGGGCGGGAGCTCGCGAGGTAGCTGTAGCGCAGGGAGGGATGGCCAGGTTTCCCCCTCCCATGGGGCCACCACCCGTGGAGCCCGTTGATTGGCCGAGTTAACCTGCTCCAGCCAAACTGGGCAAGAGTGGTCCGCCACCGGGTGTGTATCCTGGCAGGCCGCGCACCGCAGCGGTGCCGTGCACCCTTCTGAGGCGTGTAAATCGGCACAACGCTCGCATCTCTGTGCCTTGGCCCTGCACTGCCTAACTGTGTGGCCGTATCGCTGGCAGCGACGGCAGCGGCGAGGTAAAGCCACATATGGACGCACCTCGTAGCGCATGTATCCGGCGTAGAAGTACGCGGGCAGGTCGGTTCTGGCGAAACGCACTCGCAGAAGGGGATTGGGACGGTCACGATTACTAGGAAAGCGGAACACCTTAGCCACGTTTTGGTCGGCGCTTTGGTTGTCGTCCCTTTCACCCTCGGACGAGCCGCCTAATTATTGGGCATACACCACACCGTCGGCATGGTTCAGCTTGTCAGCCATGGAGATGCTGACGTCACGTCCCAAGAAGCTGGGCCAAGTGAGGACGGCGCTGGACTGTCTGGCGTCGCGTGCGTGTATCAGCAGCGCGCCGCTCCGGATAGTTTTGGCAGACAGCACATGAGTACCCAGGTACTCCATAATCTCGTCTCGAATTTTGTAAGGGCTTATAGCACGAAAGGACATAGAAGGATCTACAAATCTAACCAAGACGAAGGCTGGTCCGTCCGGTATCCAGTCCATTTTGCTAGCCGATGTATGAACTTGGCTGTTTGGTAACGCTCACACAAAACAAGAGCGATGGCCGGGAGAAGGGGAGGTCAGGAATAAGTTCGGGAGCGAGAGGGAAAGGGGAGTATCAGGCCCACGTCGCTCCCTTCGTTTCCTCCAAATGTCCCTAGGCACACTGTGCACACCTAAGCTCTAATGGAGGACAAAAATGGAGAAATAAAAGCCTCGAGAATGTCACAGAACTTAAACCGAGTTGGGGACGTACGCATTCAACGAGAGCGTCGGACAATTCGACTCTATCCTCACCACTGCCTATCACAATGACATCGTCAGATGGCACAGCACCAACTCTTCCCTCGGCCCGTAATCGATGGTTCTCTCCCCCTAGCAAACGAATGGCCGGAACTTCACTTAGACGTCTACGTCGTACCACAGAAAGTATTCTAAGACTGCAACCAGCAGTCCGTAGGCGCCTGCAGCACTCCTCAAAAACACCTACCTAACGCAACTCACCAAAACTACCAAAGGTGACTTCCTTCCACTACCGGTGGCCTGCTGCTGAGTGATGCAATCGGTTGCCCCGGCAACAGCAGCTGACAGCACGCAGGGAATCGCGGGAAAATGCAGCCGCCCAGCTAACCGAGGGGAAAAACCTTCTGGCTTATCTATTTACAGCAGGGGAGAAAAACCCGGCGTGGCAAACCGGTCCTTCACACACGTCGCAAACACATCATCCCCCATCGACGGGAGTAGAGAAGCCTCAGAGCAAAGAGCAACGGGGTGCCCCTTCAGACCATGCAACAGCCACCTGGAAACCTTAAGCTAAGCAAACCAACTAAACTTAAGACTATACACTACCTTATCGCAGTAGCACTAATGCATCCAGACCACTCGATTTACCACTCAGCAACTCTGGAAATACTAAGTCCCCAACACCTCGGCCAACACCCACTTCTCTGAACAATGGTCTCTATCGTGCGCCACTTCCTGCCACACTCGCCAGTGTGATCCAAACTTATGGAAATCCGAGTTCTCATCTCATGATGACAATCGACAGAGAGTGAAACCGAATGGGCACACTTAGCTATCACTGCCAGTACACATCTGGGTACCCACACCACAAACCTAAAAAAGAATCAAACCACAAACACTCACCAACTCCACCAGCCCCCACGCGACGGTGACTCGCCTACTCGCAATCGCCACGCGCGGCATATATGTAGCTGAGCGACAACCCGGCAGATGACGCTTTTGTCCAGCCCAAGGCCGGTCCAGCCTAACTCAATAATAGGCCTTGTGCAAAGCATGGTTATCTCGCATAGTAATGTGCCTTGCTCTTCTTTCTAGCATATTCGTTGTCGAATAACTAATCGGGTATACCCGCATTATGTGACATCTCCTTAAGGTTAGTCAAGTATTTGTATTGCTCCAATAACTATCCTTTATACTCGCTGTGTGTGGTATACACCATAAAGTTAGTCAAGTATTTATCGGTGTGTTTAGGTGCATATTGAAGCTGCTTTGTGATCGTGGATACTTTGCATGTACCAGCCGTACAATGTTGGTCACAAACTGTGTACACTTCTGGTCACAAATGTGCTCGCTGCTCCGACGACCTTCCAGTGTTGCGCTGCTGTTTTGCAAACCTTGTCCTTGAAACCCGGCTGGGGCGCACTTCTGCCTTCAGCGGATCTGGTGTTTTTGGGCGCTTAGCATACAGGACTATCGGCACACCGTGTCCAGTGCACTGGGGTTCCGTCTCGCCAGGCTGGCACGCTGTGTTCGGTTCCCGTCTGCCGGAATCTTCCCAGACACCTTGGCTAGCTTTTGCATGTGCGTTGTAGGTGGTGAGATTCAATGAATTGTGATGACATGGCGAAGAGAAAGCGTTTTGCTAACGATTGTTCCCTTTCTTTAATAATTCATGGGGATCTGCAGGACTGATGATCGAAGCGTCGAATGCATTCTTGTTATTCAAACATTATAATTGTCACATGTGATAGAACGATGTAAGCTTGTACTTAGAACGTAATGCTGCAAGTGATTTTATTCGGGTTTGCACGCGTCTTTCACGTAACGGTACTAAACCAATTAGGAGAAGTCCAGGTAGGTCGAGCCAATTTTTACTAAAGAGTGCCTTGAGGGCAAGCGATGGGAAAGATTGATTATATTTGCACATATTTTGGCAGAGTTGGTTGTCTTATGGGCACTAATGAGTCTCATACATTTTTTTCAAACGGCTATACATCGGTGGTATTTACAAAAAAAGTCGTGCCGGGGTTCAAGAAAATCACGACGGGGCCACAAACGGTCGGTCCGGGGCCTCCTGAAAATCACGCTGAGACTGGGGTACTAAGAATTCTCACCCAGACCCCTGAAAATGACGCTAGAGGCATGACAGGTCCCACCGGGGCTCTAAAAGTCTCGTTGAGATCACCCAACAAATGAAGCCGGGTGAATGAAAAACAGTCCGGACACGGAAAATCAATCTGGGATCTCAACAATAGCTCCAAAAGCCCACACAACTTGGTGGGCCCCACAAACGTGTCGTAGCCACCGCAAGGGATCCCAACAAGTGACGACGGGGCCCCAAAAATCGCACTTAGACAAAAACAAATTCACGCCGCTTCTCTTGAAAATCTCACTGGGGCCAAAACGTCGTGCCGGAGCCCCACAAGTTGCAGCTGGCTTCCCAAGTACCAATATATACCCGGAATGTCACCTTGCGGACGGAAAAATTGCGTCAAGGATCCACAAAATAAGAAGTCGTCGGACGCCGGAAAAGAAACCTGTTTGGGCACCGGAAAAAACGCACCGAGAGCCAGAAAAATCGTACCGGGTTCCAAAAATAGCCTGCAGGGGGCTTATAAAAATAGACTTCACCACAAAAACCACAAGGAGACTCCATCGAATCGACCAGAGCACCGGAAAATTAAGAATGGGTCCCGAAAGAAAATTATCCGAAGGGCCTTTCTACTCTCGATCGTGCAATCTGCGGAAAAAAAACACGTTGAGCAGCCGCAGTGGCGTACTAAATGGAAAAATTCCCGTCCCTAACGTTAGGCACCAAGGAAATACTTTCACCCATCGTCATTACCGTTCAGGTCTGCTGTGCTCTGATGCTTCATTAATGCCGGTGTGTTTTAGCCTGCATCTGATCGCTGAAGTATTTTTATTTAAGCCGGTGTGTGTTTGTTGGTGTGTGGAGTGAGGAGGAGGGTAACAGTGACGGTGACGGTGACGATAGATCCGAGCCTACTATATGGCACTGCAGTCGCATGCTATTACTCAGAGTTGTTATGTTGGTGAGTTCGAGTCTCACCTGTCGCTACTCTTCGCCCGCGACCAATCGGCGTGAGAGATTGGCGACGCTATATGACACAACGGTCGACGTGTCGTAGAACCAATGACCAACGAAGAGTTGTTATGTTGAAATGTACTGAGCACTGCTCTTTTAATTATGTGACTTAATCAGTTATTGGGCGATTTTCCCCGTCGGTGAGGATGCTGAATAAACATAAACATACACATCGTCGAATAAGAAATCAGAATTTCTGAGATCTGAAAATATAGTGGGCTAAATCCGATGAGTTTTTTTTGGGGGGGTGGTGTCTAGTGTTTTGGCACTTCGGCCACCCCAATGTTTTTCAAAAATCGACACCCCTGACAGCAGGACAAGGTTAAGACAGTCTTTCTTCACCAACATGGTAGTAGAACACTGGAACCAGCTGCCAGGAACCATTGTCAGTAGCAACACACTGAACATCTTTAAAAACGGCATAGACAATCATTATAAGAATAGGGGGCTTGTTTTTCTGTATTCCAGGGAGGGTTGATCGCAGTTTGCCGCCAGGTGTCAAGGTGGAAACACGTCGGTGTGGAGCTCCTGCTTTCGAGATAAGTTGTTGCAGAACCGGACAGTATCCTAGGCTTAACTGTGGATAGGTATTTAGCAATTACTTCTGTGCATACATTTGCATAGTTTTAGCTCATAAGTTTCTTTTTTAGTAAGCAGATTATAATATTTACACCAAGAGACGCTGCCCAGCGCCATTTTGTCTATTCTCTCTGTCTTTGTCTAGTGTGTCTAGTGTGTCTTTGTCTAGTGTTTTCAGCTATTTATTTCATTTTTGGCAGTTATTCAGCGAGTGATTTCTTCTTTCTTTAAAACCAGTCAACTTTCTGCACAGTGATTACCTTGTAAGTGCTGCATAGTTAGGAACTAGCATAGACCTAAGCTTTGTCGGTTATTTCGTTCTGCTCTGTTATTTGGTAAATCATTCTGCAGCAAGTTACTTTTCAATCGCAATCTAGGAATAAGCTGCAGCCTTTAGGATGGTTACTACCAGGATGCAGGCACTAGAGGATGAGGTTAGGGCCCTTAAGGCAGAGCTTTCCAAGCTCAAAGCTTCCCTTGCTTCACAGGGCTGGCCAGAAAGTGGTTTAAAGTCAGGGGGCGGAGGATTTGGAGAAGTGAGCCTAAGCAAGGGGGCAGTGAGTGGCAGGTGGTAGATGGTAGGAGTGGGAAGCAACCTAGTGAAGCAGCTCAACAGGCAGGAGTAATAACATCCAATAGGTTCCAGGCACTGGAGGACTGCCCGCAGGATAGTGATAGCAGTGATAGCAGCAAGGAGACGGTGCTGGTGGTAGGAGACTCTCGGGTGCGGCATTTAGATAGAGTTTTCTGTAAGGGTAGGAGAGGCAGGAGATGCATCACCAGGCCTGGTGCCAAGGTTAGAGACCTGGTCCCAGTGGTGGCACAGGCCACCAGTGAGGACCAGTTTAGTACAGTTATAGTGCGGGTAGGAGTGAACAACGTAGGTCCTGCTAGGAGTGAGGAGCTGCTGCAGGACTACGGGGCCCTTCTGGCCACCCTGAAGCAGAGCAAAAGCAGAGTTATTGTGACAGCTATTCTGCCCAGGGCTGAAGTCTCCCCTGAGTGGAGCTCTAGGGCGCTGGCAGCCAATGCCAGGGTGGGTAGGCTCTGCAATGAGTTAGGTTTGACCTTTGTTGACAAGTGGTGCAGGTTTTATGGTTCATGGGACCTCTATCAAAGGGATGGCCTGCACTTCTCCGAGAAGGGGGTGCAAGTGTTAAGTAAAGTGTATGAACATGTCCTTCAGGGAAATTAGATAATGGGATGGGGAGGGAAGAAGTGGCATTACCATCTCATGAATATGCCAATAGTGACAGCATAGGCAATAGAACCTCACAGTCAGCAAATAGGGATGGCAGTAGATCAAGGGGGCAGAGTGGTAGCTCATCCAGAGATAATAGAGCTACTCAGCATGAAAAAAACCAAAGATGGTTATGGAACATTTCTTAAGTGTATGATGCTTAATGGTCAGAGTATTCGATCCAAATTTGACGAGTTCAAGTGCTATGTTGCTGATGAGGAACCAGATTTTGTTTGCATTACTGAGGCATGGGTCAGTGAGGGGTATTTTGGGGATAACTTGCAGGACTATGAGATCCAGGGATACAATATGTTTTCATACAATAGGGGTCCAGCAGTGAAAGGGGGTGGTGTAATGCTCTATGTGAATAGCTTATTCAGTTCTCAAAAAGTAGCAGATGGGGTAAAAAAGTGTCTGTGGAGTCCATTTGGCTTGATGTTTCTGTGGGAAAAGGCAACAGCAATAAACTGAGAATAGGAGCTTTGTACCGATCAGGAACCTTGCCACATTCTCAGCAACTGGAGCTTGATAAGGTGATTTGTGAGGAAATCAGTAGAAACTTTCAGAGGAAATGACTTATTCTTGGTGACTTTAATCTAAAAGGATATGAAAATGTTGGTGTTGGCTCCCCAGCATGTAAACTGTTTAGGAAATGCCTTGAAGAGGACCTGTTCTTACACCAGTTTGTAACAGAACCAACTAGGCAGGGCTCATTATTGGACCTTGTCTTCTCGGATTTATGTGATTTAGTTCAAGACTTGACTGTAGGAGAAACTCTGGGAAGAAGTGACCATAACATAGTGAGATTCAAGGCACATGTAGCAGGGACAATCAAGGATAATTTGGCAAAGGTTCCAAATTTTAACAGGGCAGACTGACTGCATGAGAGCAGCTTTAAGTGCCATAAAATGGGAAGAAGAATTCTCCGATTTAAATGCCTGTGAAATGTGGGAAAAGTTCAAATCTTACTTGAGGGAAATTCAGATTAGACATGTCCCCCAAAAGCAAAGGCGCAAAAGAGAGTAGGAAAGCCAGCATGGCCTACACAAGATTTGACAAAAGCAATTAAGGCTAAGAAAGATGCATTTAGAGTATTTAAGGAAGCTTCAAATATAGTAAATATAAGGTTGTATCAAAAAGCTAGAGACGCTGTGAAACAGAAAACCAGAGCAGCAAAGCGAGCAAAAGAATTGGATTTGGCTAGGAACTGTAATGGGGACGGTAAAAAGGTTCTTTAGTTTCTACAAGCTAAGTAAAGTTTCAAGCACAATTGGTCCACTGGAAGTAAATGGGATTATATTGAGTGAGGATAGTGAGATGGTTGAGGAATTGAGCAAGCAGTTTAAATCCGTGTTTACATTGGAGGATGTGACAAATCTGCCAACTGTGAACCACAGCCCAGCAACAGGTGATCAGTTACATGATGTTGATTTCATTGACAGTGATGTTGTTTTGAATTATGTCAGGAAAATAAAGCCAAACAAGGCAGCAGGACCTGATGGAATGTATGCTAGGGTATTGCGGGAAGCTGAAAAAGAATTGGCAATTCCACTCAGTATAATATTTTGTAGATCAGTTTCACAAAATGAAATTCCAACCGATTGGAAAAGGGCAAATGTAGTTCCTATTTTCAAGAAAGGAGAAAGAGGGAAAGTTGAAAACTATAGGCCAGTAAGCCTCACATCACTAGTCTGCAAGGTACTTGAATCAATTATCAAGGATAAAATAGTTATTTTTCTGGAAGGAAACAGAGTGATTCAAGATACTCAACATGGGTTTAGAAAAGGGCGATCGTGTCTCACAAATCTCTTGGACTTTTTTAATTTTGCTACAGAACAATTTGATAAGGGAAATCAGGTTGATGTAGCATATCTTGACTTTAGCAAGGCCTTTGACAAGGTACCTCATAAACGGTTAATGATGCAGCTTCAGAGGCCCATGGTATTGTGGGTAACATCCTAAAATGGATAGGGTTGTGGCTTTCAGATAGACAGCAGAGAGTGATGCTAAATGGTACAAAATCATCATGGCAAAATGTTCTTAGTGGAGTCCCCCAAGGGTCAGTACTGGGACCACTATTGTTCATTATGTTTGTAAATAACATTGAAAGTGGCCTAAGCAGTAAGGTTTTGAAATTTGCCGATGATTTGAAGGTCTTTAGGGCAATAACAGGGCACAATGAGCAGGTCTTGCTGCAGAAAGACTTAGACGAGCTTGTGAAGTGGTCCGAAAAATGGCAGATGAAATTTGATTTTGATAAGTGCAAAATCATGCATGTAGGTAGGCAGCATATCAAGGCTTCATACTTGATGGGTGGCCAAGTACTATCTGTGACTCAGCAGGAGAAGGACTTAGGTGTTATTTTGAACACAAAATTGGGGGCATCAGAACAGACCAAAGAAGCCAGGAAGAAGGCACTAAGAATGCTTGGGGCAATAAATAGGAATGTATCATACAAAAGTGAGGAAGTCATCAGGAAGCTTTATTGTGCATATGTCAGGCCACATCTGGAATATTGTGTCCAAGCTTGGTCCCCTAGTTATGAAAAAGAGTGTTGGCTTTTAGAGAGAGTACAAAAGAGGGCAACAAAAATGGTGAATGGTATGGGCAGCCTGGCATATGAGGAAAGATTGAAGAAATTGAATATGTTTTCACTTAGATATAGAAGGCTGAGAGGAGATCTCATCGAGGTCTTTAAATTTGTTCATGGTCAGGAACAGGGTTATCTCAGGGAACTGTTTGAATTTAACAGAAATGATGCAATTAGAGGTCATCAATTCAAAATTAAAGTTAATCACAGCAGGACAAGGTTAAGACAGTCCTTCTTCACCAACAGGGTAGTAGAACACTGGAACCAGCTGCCAGAAACCATTGTCAGTAGCAACACACTGAACATCTTTAAGAACAGCATAGACAATCATTATAAGAATAGGGGGCTTGTTTTTCTGTATTCCAGGGAGAGTTGATCAACACATTTGATGGACAACTGGTTCAGTGTACAGAGTGCAACCAAGAAGGGCCCTTGTGGCTCATAGTTGCACTGATCTTTTATGTCTTTATGTCTTTATGACAGGGAGGAGATGGGAGTTGAGAGGAGTTTGTAATTGTTGAGTGCGTTATGCAATAGCAAGTGAGTCTCTTATTAAGTCTAAACACTTTGTAACTTTATATAGGGTGTGCCTAGCAGTGGATTCAGCACCTTCCTTCGGGATGTGATACTGATGAGATTGTCTATGGTAGCACAATGGGTATGATGGGAGGAGTTTGTAATTGTTGAGTGTATTATGCAATAGCAAGTGAGTCTCTTATTAAGTCTGAACGCTTTATGAATTTGTGTGGGGTGTGCCTAGCAGTGGATTCGGCACCTTCCTTCGGGATGTGATGCTGATGAGATTGTCTATGGTGGCACGATGAGTATGATGGGAGGAGCTTGTGATTGTTGAGGGTGTTATGCGGTAGCAAGTGAGTGGTACTAGATAGGCTGGGGTATATAGCTTCCTAGGGATAAGGGATTGATTGGGGTGAGAGTATGTACATTTCTAGTACCTTTTCTAGATAGGCTTAACCCAGATGGGCCCCTGTGGCTCTTATTAAGCCTAGATACTTTATGACCTTACTTTATGACTTTAAGTGGTAGCAAATCGGCGAGAGGTAGTGGCGTTGCCAGCTAGGGTATGTTGCAAGGGCTGATCCAAGGGGGAGGAAGCGAAAGTGGCTCCCCTTATGACCCGAAGGACGCCTCCCTTGGAGGTTCCAGTGTATCCCCTCCCTCGAATTTCTCAGCGCAACGCGCTCCTCTGCCTGGGAACGGCAGTCCTCTGGGAGTCCGAACTCACGTCGCGAATTTTTCGGCGAAAGGCACTCCTCAGACAAAAACAAATGGTGCCCCTCTGGGAGATCGGAGTGTACCCCGTCCAAATGTTCTGGACCAAGAGCCTCTGGAGAAATGACGCCTCTGGCAAAATCATAAATATGTCAGTGGTATGGTGTAGGGGGAGGGGGCTTGTACCCTCCATGGAACTTCCGCTCAATCCTCTGCGGATTGGTGGGTACGCCGAAGTCAGTACTCTTCCATTCAGTTGTGTAAACCACTCCACTGGAAAATATCAGCCACAAATCTAGAGCAAGGAGGGTGGGGGCGAAAGCAGAACCACTCATTCTTATCTTCGAGGGTGAAACTGCCCCCTCAATGCTTGCTTCCCCCATCCGCAATAATTTCAACTTCTAACATGGGAGCCTATGGAATATGACCCCCTCCCCCCATCCATTTTGGTCTGCCTATTGCCTTCATGTACTTTGCCCCTCCGACCCTTTTAGGAAATCAACATCGGGGGGCCGACCCTTTCGACGAAATGGGTTCCCTCTCACAGATTCATTCATTTCGCATCACAACTTCGGAACGGAGCGTAATAAATCGATAAGGAAAGAATGGTAAGGTTCCTTGATCAATTCTGTATCATGAAAAGCAGATGCAATCCTCCTGGGATGGCTGAATCAATTGGAGAAAAAAAATTACAATACGAAATGCGTACCCAAAACTCCCATAGGCGCACGGTCCAAAACTTGCCGCGTTTCCGTGTTTTTACTTACCCTCCGCTAGGTGGCAGGTTGATGCCGCTGATACGCGCAGATCAAAGGCGCCGACGCGGAGTTTCCAATCCAGGCGTACATCATCCATGGGAACACCACCAGAGTGGGCTTGCATTGATCAATGCTATATTCTAGTTTCTAGAGGTGCAAGTTATTTCCAATGGTCAAATATGAACAGCATTGAAACAATCTCCCTTATGATGTGTAGTTCGTTTTATTATCAAATCATTTCATCCTGTCACTTTGTCCTCAAAGTGAAATTGGCCACTCAGCTTCTTGTAATAAAAAGCGTCGTCCATCTTCTGTGTGATGCGCAGACAATTTTCACTGTTCTGAACTAAACGAAAATCGAACGTGCTACATTTTGATATCATCTTGAATAACTTCCATGACGTTTCAACACGGTTATTTTCGCACTCAATTCCAGGATGTGACTAAAATTATCTCATGGTCATAAAGTCATAAAGTCATAAAGTGTTAAGGCTTAATAAGAGCCACAGGGGCCCATCTGGGTTAAGCCTATCTAGAAAAGGTACTAGAAATGTACATATTCTCACCCCAATCAATCCCTAATCCCAAGTTCCTAGGAAGCTATATATCCCAGCCTATCTAGCATCATCCACTTGCTATTGCATAACACCCTCAACAATTGCAAGCTCCTCCCATCATACCCATTGTGCTACCATAGCCCCTGCTTAAAGGGGTCTGTGCCGTGCACATTTAACATAAATATTATCCCCTCCATCCAAATTAGAAATCAAAAACAAGATTTTCCTGCCTAAAAAAATTGTCCACCCTACTTTTAGATACATTCAATGAGGAACTCCCCACAACATCAGCAGGCAGCCCATTCCACTGATCAACAACCCTTTGACTGAAGACCTGCTGTCGCTTAACTGTCCTACACCTCAACTTGTCTAACCTTAGTTGGTGACCCCTGTGTGATACTTTAAACTGAAGAGCACCATTTAAATTGACCTGATCTAGTCCTTTAACAATTTTGTACATTTCAATCATGTCCCCCCTTAATCTCCTATACTTGAGTGAGTACATATCTAATGCCACAAGCCTTTCTCCATATTCTAAGCTACCTAGTCCACTGATGAGTTTAGTTGCTTTGCGTTGCACTCTTTCTAACTTGTCTATATCTTTTTCTAGGTAGGGGCTCCAAGCTTGCACAGAATATTCCAAGTGGGGTCGCACATATGCTAAGTACAGTTTTTTCATGACTTCCTTGCTCTTATACATCACACTTCTATTAATGAGTCCCAGCATTCTGAGTGCCCTGTTCCTAGCTGAGCTACATTGTTTCTCTGCTTTAAGGTCATTTGAAACCAACACACCTAAGTCCCTTTCCTCTTCAATAACATCCAGTTCCCTCCCTCCCATTGTATATCTGAAAGTCTCACCTCCAGACCCCAGATGCATAACCTTACACTTGTCATAGTTCAAAGACATCTGCCATTGATCAGCCCACTTTTTTAGGTCCTCCAAGTCTAGTTGAATATTACTAGATTGATCACAACTGTTTGCCACTCCTACCAGTTTGATGTCATCAGCAAATTTGAACACTCTATTCCTCAGCCCTACCTCAATGTTATTTACAAAGATGATAAAGAGAAGTGGCCCTAGAACAGAGCCCTGTGGTACTCCACTCAGAACATCCTTCCAATCAGATTTACATCCATTTAACATTACCCTTTGTTTCCTTCCCCTCAACCATGCTTCAATCCAACCTAGAACTTTTCCAACAATCCCATGTTGCTGTAGTTGATGAATTAGCCTCCTATGTGGAACTTTATCAAAAGCTTTGCTAAAGTCCAAGTACACAACATCCATCCTGTTTTGATTGTCTACTTCTTTAGTAACATACTCCATGAACTCCAAAAGGTTAGTTAAACAAGACCTTCGAGATCGAAATCCATGTTGAGTATCCCTTAAAAGATTGTGCCTATCAAGATGAATCTGAACATTCTGTTTAACCAGTTTTTATAGTACCTTGCAAACTATTGAGGTCAAACTGACTGGCCTGTAGTTCCCTACACACTTCATACTTCCCTTTTTGAAAATTGGAACTACATTTGCATTTCTCCAATCTTCAGGCACTTCAGAGTATTCCATAGACCGCCTGAAAAGTATACCTAGAGGAACTGCTAAAGCTTTAGCACACTCTACTAAGACCCTAGCATATATATCATCTGGTCCAGAAGCTTTATTAGGCTTTATATTCTGCAACTGCTTTTCTACAGCTTCTGTAGTTATTGTAAGATACTCCAACCTATCACCTGTCATGGCATATGATTCAGTTGTTTCTATTCTACCAGAATTATCCTGAGTAAAGACTGATGAGAATTGCTTGCTTAAGGATTCCACAATATCATAATCATCAACCACTAATTCCCCATCTACCTCCAGTGGTCCTACACCACACTTTTTAGCCTGAAATTTGTAGAAACTAAAGAATCTCTTAGCATTACCTGCTGAACATTCCCGAGCTAATTTGATTTCAGCCAGTCTTTTAGATGCCCTAACACACCTCCTAACTTTATTTCTAGCTATTTGACATGATTTGAGGTTTACCTCAGAGTTAGCATATTTTAGTTTCTTGAATGCCTGCTTCTTTGACTCCAGTAAATGCTTTACTTCCCTGGTCAGCCATGAAGGGAGCTGAACCCTGGTTAATCTAATTTGCCTATTGAGGAATGAACCTATCTTGACCTTGAAATAGTTTATATTTTATCATTCTCCACATTTCATAAGCATCTAAGCCTTTCAATAAGTCTTCCCAATCAATTTCATTCAGGAAGATCCTGAACTCATTGTAATTCCCTTTAGCAAAATTAGGAATCAATGTCTTATTGGTTCCTACATTTCCAACATACAATGAGAAGCGTATAATGTTGTGATCACTATTACCCAAAGTCTCTCCTATGTTCACATTTTGTACAAAATTTTCCTCATTAGTAAGCACAAGATCTAATATTTCATTTTCCCTTGTAGGTTCATGTATCATTTGAAAAAGAAATTCTCCTCAAAACAATCCATGAAGCTTCTTCCCGATTTGTTTAGACCTATAGTTTTGCTTCCCAATCCTGTTATGTTGAAATCCCCCAACAAAACAGTTCTCTCCTTTACTCTCCTACTTATCTCTTCCTGCATCAACCTGTCCGTGTTTTCATTCTGGTCTGGAGGTCTATAGAATGCCCCAACCCTAAATTGTGTTCCATTTTTCAGAATGATATCTAACCACAAGGATTCTACACCTTCATCATGTACACTATCTTCTATGGAATGACATTTCATTTCTTGTCTGACATACAACAGTATACCTCCTCCTATCCTTGCCTGCCTTTGATAAGCATGCATGTTGTAGCCTGTCAATTCGAATTCTTGCAAGTTGTCTCCAAAAATGCTTTCATTAACCCATGCCTCTGTTATGCATACCAAATCTAGCTTTTCAGACAACATATAAGCATGCAGTTCCCCAATTTTGTTCCTAACACTTCTGGCATTGACGTAAAAACATGATAAACCATTCCTTCCCTTGTTTGCAAGACTTCTCTCTCTATCAGCTACATCCCCCCATGACCTGCCTAGTTTCCCTGTTTCCTATTGAGAGCCTCCTCATACCTATTGCTGAGCAATTCAACTCCTCTCTTGCTCAAATGTAACCCATCTAATGCAAACATTTCAGTCTTCCCCCAGAAATCCCCCCACAAATCCAAGAACCCCACGCCCAGTTCCTTACAAATCTTGGCCACCCTGGTATTCAGCCCAATGGCCCTCGAGTACCACTCTATGCTTGCGTTAACCATAGGGAGGATGGATGTTACCATTCCTCGTTTCCTACTTACAGCTAGCCTACCTATCAACGCCCTATACTCTTGTATTGTTTCCTCTGTTTTTGCTTTTCCTACATCATTTACACCAACCTGCACAATTACCGTTGTGCTCTCTCCACTACCCTTCATTACTCCTTCTATCCTATCACCAACATCCTTTACCTGGGCCCCTGGGAAGCAAACACGAATCCGTTTGTTGGGGTTCCTGCTACAAAAAGTACGGTCCATGTACCTAACTCTTGAGTCCCCTATAACTAAAACCTCCCCCTCTCTATCCTCAGCTACCTGGTCATTCCTACCTTCCTCTTTAGCAGCATTACTATCTCTCCCTTGCAGTACCTCAAACCTATTATTAGTTTCAATGCCTTTGTCCATTTTCCTTAAAGCCAGTCTCGTACTCTGGCGTCTAGCTATTTTCCACTCTCTACTATCATGGTCCATACTATCTCCACCCCTATCACTCCTAGGCTCCTGCACCTGGCTTGCCTGGCTGACATTTCCTATGGTGGGCCCTGCCACCAAACACTTCAGGCGCTCCACCTCCCTAGCTAACATATCTACTTTCTTACTCAAGTCCCCAATTACATCCATACACTTACACTTCCCACAGTCACCTTGCATTTTTTTGTTTTTTTTTAATCTAAACTTAAATCTTAAACTTAAACACCAAAAGGACTACACCACAAGACTAGAAAATAGAATAACACTCACACTGAATAAACAACAAAATAAATATCTGCTTTCGCAAGCTAAACTAAGCAAATATAATCTTAGTTATACCAACTCCCATCAGCTACAAACTCCAACTAAACCAAACTAAGATAAAAAAAAGCCTAGATACCTTTGCAATTACACCAGTATATTGAAAATATACCTAGTGGTAATTTAAGCTCACTATTTTAGTCCTAAGCTCTATCTTAAACTTAAACACCAAAAGGACACCGACTTATTCCTCTACACTACAGAAACCTAAGCCACGAGACCACGCCAACCGTCTACAAAGCGTTCACGTGGCTGATCGATAATTCTAGAAGCTACCTAGTGTAATTTAAGCTCACTATTTTAATCTTAAAGTCTATCTTAAACTTAACCACCAAGCGGACGCAGACTTATTCCTCTATGCTAACAGAAACCTAAGCCACGTGGCCGCTCCACCCGTCTACAAAGCGTCCACGTGGCCGATCGATAATTCTAGAAGCTAAAAATCTGCTCGTTAAAAAGAAACTTATGAGATAAAACTATGCAAATATATGCACAGAAGTAATTGCCAAATACCTACCACCAGCTGCAAACTCCAACTAAACCAAACTAAACACTAATATAATCAAAAACCTAGATACCTATACAATAACACCAGGACAAGAAGATATACCTAGTGTAATTTAAACACACTATTTTAGTCAACTCTATTTTAAACTTAACCACCAAAAAAAAACAAAAAAAAAAAAAAACAAACAAACAAACAAACTTATTCCTCTGCACTACAGAAACCTAAGCCACGAGGCCACGCCACCCATCTACAAAGCGTCCACGTAGCCGATGGATAATTCTAGAAGCTACCTAGTGTAAGTTAAGCTCACTATTTTAATCTTCAACAAAAACACCAAGCAGACACAAACTTATTCCTCTATGCTAACAGAAACCTAAGCCACGTGGCCACTCCACCCGTTTACAAACGCACACGTGGCCGATCGATAATTATAGAAGCTTAGAATACCTAGGCTAAGTCTAATATACTCAAGTTAAACAATATAACCGCTCTTTCTTAACCTAGGCCTACAATAGAACAAATCCTCCCTCCACTAACCACCTGTGCCCAATCTTTTACTCACGGTTTCCCTCGTCACGGGAGCGCAAAAACACGTCCGCTCGCGACGAGGGCAGAGCAGTGAATGGAATTCCTTGAAATTAGATTTCAAATGTTCTACATTAGCGAATTAATTTCCAGTGGTCTCAAATAAAGCGGCATAAAATCAGCTGCCTTATGTTGGCAAGCTCGACTATTTTTATAGATTTCCAACCCTGTCATTTTTCACCTTTTGACATGAAGCTTTCAGGCATTATTGAGGTTCTGGCATGGCTCGATGCACGTCAAACGCCGACATTTGCTGCCCAGAGGATCCGTAGGGCCACCGAGCAAAAAAATATAGTTCCAGCCTTGATCAACACCAAGCAACATCGGTGCTGTTTCGCCAAAATTGTGTAGGAGAAATTCACGATTGTAGATGCATTCTTTCCATTCAACGCCCATAGCGTAATGTTCTTAAACGATATCTAGCTAAACTGTTGGCCTCAACTCAAATGGTGGTGGAAATTATGCCAGACACATCGCCTATGGTTTCAAATATGAAAAGCTGCCTATAACTTTGGCGTTGATGCCATTAACGTTCAGGGAATGGCTCAGCACCCTGCCATATCATAAATGTCGGGCGGTCGACGGCGAGCCGCGGGCCATGGACGACGCCGCCGGCGGCCTGCCGTTTATAGCGGATGAAGACCAGAAAATAGTTCCAGAAGACAATACACCAAGTAGCAATATGCGCAATATACCACTGCAAATGGCAATGGAATTGACGTCTCAAGGCAAGCTAATTTAATAAATGCACTTCGCATCATATTTTATGGAGACAGAGTCTCATAAATTTTAACTATGCTCTTCGCGCACGCAATAGTGAGCATCCGGGCGCGCTTGTCGCGGGCGCATATTTCAGAGTTCTTAAATGGCATCAGGATCCTACCTGTTTTCTTTCCTTACTGGTGCCCCCCGATGTCCGCATTAGCATTGCGTCTGACGCCTAACCTGAGTTCTCCTGACACCATAGGAGGTGAGATGATGGGGTAGCTCAACTTACCTGGAGGCTCAACTAACCTGACCTTCTCCTGCCTATATTATGTAAGTTCAGCGAGTTTGGGGAATAAGTCGAAGATAATTTTAAAATCAATATTTTGTCATCCTCTTCGAACATGAGCGCTGTGAACTGTAGGCGTCGTTACAGATGGATGAATGATAGCGATGGCGGTAGTTATTGTTGATGGACTGTTCCACCATTCAAGGTCAATTGAATGCCGCTGACAAGTTTTGAACCGCAGGCAAATAGCCCAGGAAGTCGACGCGCCCCTAAGCCCAGGACTTCTATTCCCCGAAGTTGCGTCAAAGCGATTTATCAGTTTTAACCATGCAGTGCACGCACTATGCGCTATGCTTGTGGACCATGGGTATCCGGCAACTGGTCGTGCTTTCCATTACCGTAACCATTACGTTTCTTTGTACTCGATTGTTGTGCTGTAGTGTGTAACATGTAATGTGACTCGGATCAAACATCAGCCACATGTTCGTGTACACACCAACACTTCGCAACACATATCCTGGGTGGGGTTATCTCCGACGACATGTGGGGTCAATTTTACTCAACTTATGAGGTATAGAAATTACACCATGTATCAAAAATCCGAACCTGACCCACGTTCACCCACAGAAAGACATGCATGGGGACATGTTGAGGTGAATTGTCGATTGCTAACCCGCAAAAGTATGTAATATTTCTTTGGTTCATTCTTCCGTCTAGTCAACTTATTCAGTGCTATCCCAATCGTTCAGGTATGGTTATTTAGGGCTGCTTTACTCGGGGTTTTTGGATTTAGAATGGCCTGTGGTGAGGCCGGTTCACACCCCCGAGAAAGTCCGTTCCGTCCACCGGACCGGCCGCTAATTCCCAGGCTTCCACGCCGGCGACCTGTCGGCCGGTCGGCCAGCCTGTGAAGTCAAGCGCTGGTGCTGACTAGGCACTCGTGACTAAAGCCGTCTCTGTTTGCTTGCTATGGAAATGGACACCTCGTGCTTTTATTTGTCCCACGAAGGTAACTAAATTAAGGCTCCCGTGAGGTAGTATAACCAGCGAGTTCGTATCACTGAACTGTTAGTCTATGCTAAATATTGAAGACAAACAGCAACTGACATGCCCATGGGCGTAGTTTGCGGGGTGACTAGTCCCTCCCCCACACCTTTCGGCGGCACCCCCTCTGACTGGAGAGAGACGTCCCTCTGACTGGAAAAGTGCACCTCTACCGAATGTTCCTAGTGAACCCCATTTAAATGTTCAGGAGAAGGTGCTCCACTGAGTACAAAAAGCTCCGACCCAGGATAGGGGAAGTCAAGGTAAGTTGAACCAATTTCACTTCAGAGGGCTTTGAGGGCAAGTGGTGAGACATATTGATTATTTGGACATAAATGGGATCTTTAGGACATGAATGAGTCGCATAACCATTTGCCTCACAATTATAAGTTCCTTGTATTTCGAGTTGTTCTGACCTATCGTCCTTGTCTCAATTTACCGCAGGCGTGAGATAAATTGACCCTGAGCCTTATTTATGTAAACAAGTGCTGTGACGATTACTATAGAACGCTACTTTTAGTGTTGCAGGCTGAGCATATATTATATATATACCTGAAAAGCTTGCAACGTCCCTCTCTCCCACTCTCTCCATGTCTATTTGTAAATATCTATTATTCTAGAAGACTATTTATGGTTTTTCCTCACATAGGTCCACAAATGCAAAGAACAACCAAGTCACTGCAAATAAAAAGTGGTATCATGTGCACCACTTCATGTTCCAGTCATCCACAACTTCAGAAGCAGTGGCTGACTACAAACATGTGCTTATGGGCGTATACCAATATTGCGACGGCATCATTTTTGTGTCTGGAACTATGCAGGTAAGAATCAATTAGCTATGTTGTCACCCCTCCTCTTCATTGCGAAACGTTCCACCTCGCCTGGGTGACATGAATAATACCAGGAGGTACCATGAACAGTTGCGCATGCGTTGAATACCATCAGTTGACAGATATACCGATAATTGCCTGGAGCTGAGGCCAGGTCCTGCAGAACTACGCATTTGTAGTGGCCAGTCCTTTTGTTCTTCTGTGTCGGGAGGTTCTGCGGCGCCAGCACGCAGCCTTGGCGAATGTGGTCTCAATGCTCACGATAAATGATCACCAATATGTGACCATCGACGGCGGCACGTCTAAGTCCAAGAGGAGCAAATCGGCAAAGGGGCCTCATTTGATGATTGAAAGCGACGAAGAACTCGAACACAGCTCTGTAAATCTGCATCAGAAGTCTCCTAAGCATCTTCTGTTGAGGGGATCTTCTGCAACTGCATATGCAGGGCTTGCTGTTGTGGTCTGCATAGGTCTGAGAACTGCATCAGGGGCCTCCTGCGGGCGTCGCAGAATCTTTTCCACCAAGGGTGCCTCACCAATTTCCGATGGTAATTTTTGCATGTTCCTAGAGGAGCAGAGAGCGGGCTACATAAACTTTACTATACCCCAACAATTATAGACGTTTCCCAAGTTAGGGCTTATGAAGGGGCGGAACGTTATATTTGGGATATCAATTGCGCATGCAACTAGAAGACGTTCATCCCTAATCTCCATGGTGCATCCTTGATCTTAAAAAACCTAAGACGGTAATAGCGTTCACACTAACGCAAAGCAGTAGCAACATGATACGATGTATTAAAGTGTATTAGAAGGTGTGTGGCTTCAAAAATCGATATATCGATTTGCAAGGTATTCACCAGGGCACCCAAAATCACACTTGTTCCGCTGAAAAGGGTCATAATCGGCCAAACTTTCGCTTCGAAGTGTTCGAAAAGCAGTCGTATTCAGGGCAAGTCATATCATACATGATGAAAACGAAATGAATGAAATGAAACATGAAAATCATACATGATCAATATCAATCATTCATTCATCAATATTAATCATGGTTCCAAGACATAATAAAAGAAAGCGTATAATTTCCATCGCGATAAATAGGTCTCCTTGCGGTCGTACGCACTGTTGAGTTCACATCGCGATTCCTTCATCTCAGAAAACACAACAACAAAGGTGGAAAACAATATGAATCGTTCCGATACCAATTCCTCGCATGCTGGTGGGTAAATCTTTTAAATGGACCTTTCAGTTACCTCATTTCCCAATTTGTGTCACATTTTCCATGCTTGCTGCCCAGCATTTGCACTTGCACTATTACGGGATATCATCGAAGCATCCAGGCCAGACATGCGACATTTACATACCAGCGCACTAGCGGATCCAAGGAGGGGCCATTCCGGCCATGCCCCCCCCCCCCGAAGCGTTTAAAAATGGGGGGGGGCATAGTGTCTTTGGCCCCCCCCCCCCCCCCCGTCCCCCGAAACCAACAGAAGTAAGCTAAATTAAAATGTAGAAACCTTTGCCGAGGTTAAAAAATAGCGTCCGAATGAAAGAATCTCCAATTTTAAAGGTAATTTTAAAATAATTGTTTGGAGGCCAATATGGTAGCACAGTATATTCTGACACACATCCAGGGTTCCATGCTGCTCAAGTTCTGCTTACAGCAAGAGTTGACAAAATCGGATCCACCAGCATGTACACGTGCACGAACGTTGACGTGGTACAAGACGTTGAACGTGAACGTGAACGTTTTGGTAAACAAGAACAAAAATCCGGTAACTTAGAAACGATGCAGGTAAGCTATGGCCCCTACACAGGAAATTATGTTGTTATTAATTATTATTTTAAAAAATGGGCCCATTTGCCAAATAGTTGTTGAAATCCGGTGCTTTTAACCAAAAATTGTGGGAGAATGGGCACCCTCCAAATCCGTTCGACTCCTCCCCTGGTGCAATTCCTAGGTACGCCACTGGGGGAGGGGGGGGCTGACGCCGAAAACCGAAAGTTGCCCCCCCCTCCCCAAACCGGTGGGCTAGATCCGCCAGTGTACTAGCGTTATCATTAATTGCTGTAAGTCATGTAGCGACTGATTAATGTAGAATATTGAAATGAATAGAATAGTGATGGATAAAGGAGCACGCTCCTCCAAGCAAGTGCTAAATGCATTGAAATACAAAGCGACTTTTTCACCCACCTTCTAAGTTGTGTAGTCAAAAGTCAGGTGAATTATTATATAGAATGGAATGAATGGATCGTCATTTGTTCTATTGCATTGTTTTGCTACCTTCTTTGTCGGCCTAGCGTCCTCGAAAAAACCTTTTTATACCTAGATCAGCAAATACAAAAAAATTATGTCATTTCATCCGTTTGCAGACATACCAACTTCCGCACGTCATTGCCAGTGAAATGTTATTGCAGTGGTTGTGATTGCAATGATGCGACTACTGATGCGCATCCCTCAAGATGACCAATGTTCCCATCCTACTTGTGTGAAGTCGTGGAGCAATCGACTTTATTTATGGTCGATTACCTTACCCACCATGTCTTGTGCCCCGTCTCCGGATTGTCCTCTCCAGTGCGTCCTCCCCCCCCCCACTTCGCGCTCCCTTCGCCCCTTTCTGAACCCTTCCTGTCCTTCCTGTCTCTCCGGTGCTGTCTGGTGCTCCTGTCCCTCCGCACCAGACTCTTCCCCAGTGGGCCTCGACCGACGCCGGCGCCCGGCGCCGCTGCGAACGAGGCACGGCCGGCACCGTCTAGCCCCTGTAGCGGCGGACACCCGGGATGACAACCACCTTGCCGGAGGTTGTCTTGCGACACTGCAGCTTGGGGCAGCACTCGGGGTACTTCGCGTTACGGTTGGTTGCCGTCCGCCGGCAACCCGGCTTTTGCCGGATGATTTCACACCTGCCGACACGACCGGTACGCAGTCAGCCCGGAGGGGACGAGTAGTCTGGGGGTAAGTTGCTCATCTCACAATCGAAAGATTATGGGTTCGAGTCTCATCTGTCGCTACTCTTCGCCCGCGACCAATCGGCGTGAGAGATTGGCGACGCTACATGACTCAACGGTCGACGTGTCGCAAAACCAATAACCACCACCACCAAGCAGTCAGCCCGGCAACATCCCGATCTAACACGGCCAGTGACCCAGTCCGCCCGGCGGCCTGCCGCACCGACACGGCCAGTGACCCAGTCCGCCCGGCGGTTTACCGCACCGACACGGCCAGTGACCCAGTCCGCCCGGCGGCCTGCCGCACCAACACGGCCAGTGACCGAGTCCGTCCGGGGGGGACATGATCCGACTGCGAATCGGATGATGAAGTAAGGAATGTGATTACCCACGACTGATTGTTCATTTTTTCATATTGATCATGATTTTTATATTGATCATATTTGTGACGCCATTGGCGTCACAAATAGCTCGGCAGTCAGGCTGGGCGTCTTGGTCCCTGAATATCCTGCATAGGCATACTGTTTCTCACCACACCTAGGCACCATTGGCGTCATAAACAGTTTGGCAGTCAGGCTGAGCTTCTTGGCGGCTGAATATCTTGCATATGTATACTGCTTCCCACTACACCTATACCTATGCAGCATATTCAGGTACCAGGATGCCCAGCCTGACTGCCAAGCTATTTGTGACGCCAATAGACATGTATGAGCTTTAGGATATTTTGTCTGAGTGTCTTTCGCCAGCCTGTAGTAGGTGGTAGATCTAGTGTCACGTGTCAATCGGTAAATTTAAAACGCTGTTTAATTTTTTTTTAAACATCTTACTTGTCACCCTGATGAAGGCATTAGGCCGAAACGTTGGTGTACTTTCCTGAGCATATAGCGTCTTGTGCCATTGTACTCTGTATTTAACTTGTCCAGTTCACTATTAACAAAATGCTCACCCGTCCTCCGTGATTGCGAGCTCTTGCTTGCCCAGATAGTTCTCCAGCATCACGCACGTGGCCAGCTTACAGCCATTGGTAGTCCAGGTCTCGCCTAGTGTGGCGTAAACGTTGACCTTCACGTCATAGCACTCTTCCTCGTGACCTGCGGGAGGAAAGAGCGTGTCACATGAGCAGGATCAACTAGGGTTTTCTCGTGCTCGGGGAGAATGATTGTGGGCCTGAATCCGACAAGCTTCTTTCTGTGTTGTTTGCTGGCATTTGCATTCGTAAGGCCATCCTAAAACCTGGCTGAGCCATCTATGTCGTCCAAGTAAAATGGAGGATATTACACAAAAAATGAGGAAACAACAGGTGAGATGCAGGAATTGGCGACAACAAACCCAGAAACGCTAACGTACATGCATGCATACAGGTAATAAATGGACGCTATGTGACCAGGTTTGGTTCGTGTGGCATCAAACCTAAACTACTAATTAAGAGGTGATATATATATATATATATATATATATATATATATATATATATATATATATATATATATATATATATATATATATATATATATATATATATATATATATATATATATATATATATATATATATATATATATATATATATATATATATATATATATATATATATATATATATAATATCTATATATATATATATATATATATATATATATATATATATATATATATATATTTATATATATATAAATATATATACATATATACATATATATATATATATATATATATATATATATATATATATATATATATATATATATATGTATATATATATAAATATGTATATATATGCATATATATGTGTATATGTACATATATATATTTATATATCTAGACATATATATATATATATATATATATATATATATATATATATATATATATATATATATATATATATATATATATATATATATATATCTATGCATATGTATATATTCAGCTATCTCTCCATATTATTAGTTAAAATAACATTAGCTTGTCAAGACGTTTCTCTTTATTTCAAAGCTTCGTCAGTTTGAGAGCACATCACACCACTATTGCGTCAAACAAATACTTGGGTTTTGAAAGATCACCGGACAAAATTTGCACACCACCTCCTTCCTCTGGACACATAAATTTCACACTCGATGGTATGTACATACACGCTGTACATCACCATTTCACAACACAGGTTATCGTTTCACCATTTCACAGCAATCAAGTTATCGCTTTTCTTTGTATTTTCTCCACCCTGGTTAACGTCCGTGCGTAAGAGCCCTATCCATCTCTGTTCCCTGATACGTCTAAACTGCGTTTAATTTTGTCACACTCTTTCCAGACCAACTACCCGCACGTCTTCAATGGAATGACCCTCCTCCTTGAAATGAATTGCTGCGGGAGTGCTATACTCTTTTCGAATACTCGATAGATTATTTTCTATGCGGGTGTCTAAAGTTCCTCCTGTTTCTCCAACATAAAAATTGAGCTGCATTGTGCGCACCATATGCCATATACTACATTATTCGTCCTGCATCCAACCGTCCTATCATAAGTGCACACAATTCCAGTAGGACCCTTCACCTTATCACCACCCGCATACACACGTTTACATATCACACAGTTATTTCCACACTGATCTTCGAGATCATCTTGTGCACAGCAGAACCCAGAAAATTATGATAGGCATGACCCAAGGGAAGCAAGCGTCTGGCAATAACTGTGTGATATGTAAACGTGTGTATATGGGGGGTGATAAGGTGAAGGGTCTCACTGGAATTGAGTGCACTTATGATGGGACGGTTGGATGCAGGATGAATAATGTAGTATATGGCATATGGTGCGCACAATGCAGCTCAATTTTTTATGTTGGAGAAACAGGAGGAACTTTATATACCCGCATATAAAATAATATATCGAGTATTCCAAAAGAGTATGGCACTCCCGTAGCAATTCATTTCCGTGAGGAGGGTCATTCCATTGAAGACGTGCGGGTAGTTGGTCTGGAAAGAGTGTGGCAAAACTAAACGCAGTATAGACGTATTAGGGAACAGAGATGGATAGGGCTCTTACGCACGGACGTTAACCAGGTTGGAGAAAATACAACAAAAAAAACGGTAACATGATTGCTGTGAAATGGTGAAACGATAACCTATTAACCTGTTAACCTGTTTATATATATATATATATATATATATATATATATATATATATATATATATATATATATATATATATATATATATATATATACATATATATACATCTACACATATATACATATATACACATACACATATACATATATTCATATGTACATATATATACATGCATATATACATGTATACACACATATATATATATATATATATATATATATATATATATATATATATATATATATATATATATATATATATAGAAAACATGAAAATCGAAGTGTCAGGTCGATGAAAGTGCTTTGGAATTTCAAATCAACATAATTTAGGTTCGGTCGCCAGTAAAGACGGTTGACCAAATTGTAAACAGATAAAGTGCACTGCCTGCTGAAATGTGTATCCCTGCACCAGCACACTTTGTGATCGAAGTTGGGAGCACGTGCGGATTAGACGTCGCAAGTCGGGTTCAGTCAGGAGTGCAGACAGTATTCTTTGCAATGTGTAGCAGTCTACTGTTTAATGAAGCATAAAGTGTTGATGCCGCTTAGCTGTCAACCGGAAGAGAAAACATTTGACTTCTAGATAGTGTAATTTCCCGTTTTCCTCCCACTTAGGTGCGCTATCAGGTCGAGCATTGCCGCGTTCGTCGGCATTGCGGAAGTGTGAAGAAATGTAGACCTTTAACAGTGTCCGGTGCCACTCCACCAAAGGTGCACCAGTTGCAGCACTTGAGCGTCCCCATCCTACCTGGGCTTGATAAAGAACTCGTCTCACCCTGGCTTCAAGACCCCTCACTCGTGGTCATAGCTCGCTTCGGAGTGACTCACTGAATAGCTACCTAATTGCTAACCATTCAAGGAGGAGGCGAAAGATGCATGCGCCCTCTCACTCCGCATCGCATCATGACGATGATCTCGTTCTTCTTGTTTCGCCAGATAACGGTTGTTGCTGCATAGCCTGGAACAGCTGCATCGCCGCCTCTCTTCCCACCTCACATGGGCTCTGTGGGGAATCGTGTACGCTGGAAAAAAAAACTGACGGTTCCTCACCCTCGCCCTATCCGCCAACTAAATAAATGTTATAAGAGAATGGAGACCGGACAAAACGTTGATGCCAGATATTTTCATTTTCGCTCAGTATCCTGTTGACAGCCGTTGACGCTGGTAGTTAGATACACGGCTCTGTACGTGGGTCTCACCGTGTGGGGGCTGAGAGAAGAAATATTCCTGAGTCTTAGCGTGTGGGGGCCGAGAGAAAAACTACACCTGGGTCTTAGCGTGTGAGGGCCGAGAGAAGAAGTACTGCTGGGTCTTAGCGTGTGAGGGCCGAGAGAAGAAGTACTGCTGGGTCTTACCGTGTGAGGGCCGAGAGAAGAAGTACTGCTGGGTCTTACCGTGTGAGGGCCGAGAGAAGAAGTACTGCTGGGTCTCACCGTGTGAGGGCCGAGAGAAGAAGTACTGCTGGGTCTTACCGTGTGAGGGCCGAGAGAAGAAGTACTGCTGGGTCTTACCGTGTGAGGGCCGAGAGAAGAAGTACTGCTGGGTCTTACCGTGTGAGGGCCGAGAGAAGAACAACTGCTGGGTCTTACCTTGTGAGGGCCGAGCGAAGAAGTACTGCTGGGTCTTACCGTGTGAGGGCCGAGCGAAGAAGTACTCCTGGTGCGTGTGCGGGGCTGTCGTGAGCTGCACGCAGAGCGCGGCCAACAGAGCGGTGGCGAGCATGGCGGACTTGGCTTGGTAGTCTGAAGACACCTGACCGGCGACGCCGCCTAAATACGGCTCCGCGGCAGAGGCGCGCCCAGCGGCCGCGTGCAGGCGCGCTCTGGCTGGCCATCTCCGGCGGAGATCCGGTCCGGCGAGTCGCCGCTGACGGTGGTGCACGCGGTGCTGATGGTGGCGGGACACGGCGCAGCGGAGTGTCCCCACCCCGTCCGAGCTGAGGCCGGGCCGGTGGTTCCCGTGGTGCTGATGGTGGCGGGACACGGCGCAGCGGAGTGTCCCCACCCCGTCCGAGCTGAGGCCGGGCCGGTGGTTCCCGTGGTGCTGATGGTGGCCGAACACGGCGCAGCAGAGTGTCCCCACCCCGTCCGAGCTGAGGCCGGGCCGGTGGTGCACGTGGTGCTGATGGTGGCGGGACACGGCGCAGCGGAGTGTCCCCACCCCGTCCGAGCTGAGGCCGGGCCGGTGGTTCCCGTGGTGCTGATGGTGGCCGAACACGGCGCAGCGGAGTGTCCCCACCCCGTCCGAGCTGAGGCCGGGCCGGTGGTTCCCGTGGTGCTGATGGTGGCGGGACACGGCGCAGCGGAGCGTCCCCACCCCGTCCGAGCTGAGGCCGGGCCGGTGGTGCACGTGGTGCTGATGGTGGCGGGACACGGCGCAGCGGAGTGTCCCCACCCCGTCCGAGTTGAGGCCGCGCATGGTGTTTCCATGCGGCACACAACCCATTAGTATCGACCAGACTTGTGCTCGACTCGAGTTGAATCGAGAATCGACTCATGAATCAATCGATTTTGGATGAGTCGAGAGTTGAATCGATTATTTTCCACAAAACATATCTTGAGTCGTGAGTTGAATCAAATCTTTCTAAAAAATAAATGAGTTGAATCATGAGTCAATCATTTGAATCACAATGAGTCATTTCAGTCTTGTGACTCAAATGCAAGTTATGAACAAATGGTACGAAGCATGTATCTGTGTGAATATTATGTCATGACACAAAGTAGGGAGTAAAAACACAGCATAATTATTCATGCTTAGCAATACAATTGTCAACTTGTCATCTGCCAGTGAGTAAAGAATGAGGGGTACCAGTACTGAAGTTATTTAACAAAACCCAATGACATTAACTACAAATAATTATTAGTGTTAAGCTTGGTATCCACAATCAGTATCATGGATGAGTCAATCCTAGTACCAGGAGCACAACACATAAATGGGTTGTAATTGTGAAAAAGAATATGGAACCGAAATTGTCCTGCACCGCAATGGGCATCTGCACTGAATACAATTGCGTTGGTTTGTTATTTGTCACCTGCGCGTCTGATATCATATCAGACGCGCGTGTGACAAATAACAAACCAAGGTACCTTTACTAGAAGGTAGATCGAAGTTTTCCTTCAAGCCCGCAGACGTCATCCGAAGGTTTTTAAAATATATGGTACCAATTTGGTTGCAGATAACTTTTATTCCAACCCACTATCTTTCGATTGCGAGACGAGCATCTTACCCCTGGACCACTCGTCCCCTAGCCAAAACTCAGGGTAATCCTGAAACTTTTCTGTATTATTGCTATTTACATCATTTCCAAGATTGCTTTGTTGTGTTTTGCCTGCTTTGTTTGCATATTGGCAATGTTTTCCTCCACCAAGGAATAAAATGGATAGGCCTGGTTAGGTTCTGTCCTTTTACTTCAAAATTTTTGATACTTTTCTCTGAGAAACTAGATTAGGCTAGCTAATTTTATGCTGGGTTAACTTGCAATTTCTAAAGCTTTACATAACTGGTTATTGTACATGAGCCAATTGAAATCCCTTCTTTTTGGTTTTGGTATTATTTTGTTTTTCAACCAAGATTAAGCATATGCAATGGAAATGAGTTGTTACACTATCTTAGTCATGTTAATAAGCATGCATTCAAACATCCTTAACAAAACCTTGTTTATGATCTAAACTGGAAGTCTACCAAATGTTGTGCTTGTTGGTAGAAAATATGTTCTTAGTGCATATAAATAACAATCATGATAAGACTCTCATGTCAATCATTTACCACTAAGTTATAGTTACACTAACTTAGGGTCAAAGGTATGAGAAATATATGATTTGGGTCAGATCTGCCAACTAAAATGGTGCATTTATGAGCTGCATTTTTTTTAACCGAATGGACAAAGAGTGATACCAGGGGACAAATATATCAATTAGGTACATTTACATTTGAACACGTTTTTTTGGTATTCTTGTCTTAAAGGGTGTTTTTGGAATTTTCGGATTTTTGTCCCGGAATATTATGTTTATTAACGTGATTCGGAAGATGCGACCATTCGTTTTCTCCGTAAATGCTTACGTCTCGGTTAATCTTAACGATAATATCCATAATGCGCCATATATGCCACACCGCTGTTGTTTGTTGCATAATTTATCCATCCCTCACCTGGCACTTCTCAGACGTGATTAAAGGGACATTCAACACTTCACGCAGTTGATTCAACACTTTTTCACGTTGAAAATGCTTAATTTCCGCCTCTTTGACACATAGATGACACCACCATTATTTCACCGCAACGCCGGAAAAAAACTAGCAGAGCACGGCTTCCGGGCGTGATGTACGGATGACGTCACGATAAATATTACGCTTGTTTTGAAACTGCTTGAAACGCTTGTTTTGAAATTATAATATATAAGTTTATATTAGTTTAGATAAGAGTAGATTGTATTACGTTAGGTTTTCCTATTTAATTATTAATTATCATACTGGTTGTTGGAAGTCCTGAGGAAAGACAAGACCAAGCAGAAGCACACTCTTTTAAATATCACTTTCGTGGTCCGTCACGATAAACATTACGCTTGTGTTTCTAAATTAAAATATATGAGTTTATATTAATGGATTGTATTATGTTAGGTTAGGTTAGGTTAGATTTTCCTATTTAATTATGAATTATCATACTATTTGTTGGAAATCGTGAGGATAGGCGAGACCGGGGTCACAGGGGTCACTTTGAGGTCATCAGTTTGAAAATGGCTTCGGTGTGTGCAGGTTGTGATCCAGTGCCATATGATATAATCAAACTTTGTTATAAGGACAACCAAGCGAGCTTAGACTTCCTTAGACGCCACGGAGTTCTTCCTGCCGTAGTTGTCTGCTCTAAGTGTTCCAAGGCCTGCAGGTTGCAGGAGAGTAGGCATCGGTGGGAGTGCACCGAGACGTTTAGTGTCGCCAGAAGGAAGGAGAAGAAGAGGTGTGGGTTCGTCACAAGCGACTACAAAGGAACTTTTCTCGACGGAACCCGCCTGGAACCGTGGTAAGTTGTGTGTTTTATTAATCTATGGTTAGATAAAGCCGGGACCATCTCATTAAGGTATGTGGACGTTTGTAGTGTTAGCCAATCGAAGCCTCAGTCCCATGCAGTGAAAAAAAAATTAACCATTTTGCATGGAAAATCACAGTTAATGAAAGTTTTAGGTTTTCATCCTTGGTGATGACTTTCATCTTTTCATAAACATATTACAAACACAGATGGTCATTGTTGTGATGGAAATAAAGTTCATGTTTGCGATGTTTTCATCCTTGTCTTTTGTTTTTCCAGCAGGTATCAATAGTCTCACTCTCAGGTGAATATAGAAAGAGCTTTGAGACAAATGCATATCATCACAAAACCTAAGGGACCTGTAGTGAAGATGTTCCTGGCAGGCTGAAAATTATTGTACAATGAACTAGATGTGTCTATCTTCATGAAGCTAGGCATGAAGTTCACAGTGTATCCTCACAATCGGAGGATTATATAGCATGATGAACATAAGTGCAGCAATCTATGAATATGCATCAATCCATGAAATACACTCATACCATGCGTCTTTAAAAAAACACATGTGAAGCTGTAGCATAACCAGAAATTCGGCTGAGCTGACACATTTAAGGGCTGAATCATGACATTGGCCAAAACCCAAGTAATTGTCAGCTAATGCAGGGGGGATTTGGAGCAAGCGGGTGGGGGCATCACCAGCCTAGATAGCCTGATTTGAACTAAAATTATCCTTTATTCATGCTCTTCAGAAAAACAGGGAACATTTTATGTGAAGAAAAAGTATTGTTTTAAACTAGAGCTTGCACCTAAACCATACAAATCAGGTATTTTTCGTCAGCGATTTATTGAATCTTACACAACCCAAGCTGACTGACAACGGGCTGGCTGGATCCACCCATGAGCTGAACCCTTAACAGCGTTAAATCTCATGACTGAGTAGTATCTCAGCACTGATTACAGACAAAGAATGCAGGTATACAAATCTACATTAATAGATACAGAAATTCCCACACCTCGATCCTATTCGGCAACTTACGAGGGCTCAGCTTTGTTTTTAGAAGTCTTGTGTGCGCACAATTGTAGGCATGTATTTTGAAGAAAAATAGAATTGATAAAATGTTCCGATATTAATATATGATTCTCTTCAGATGTAAACAGAGAAATAAAGTTAGAATTGTTTCTTCATTTATCTTAACCTTACACTAATAAATTTCACAAATACTGCAAATATTAGCAACATTGTTTATCAAGAACATGGGATGAAAAATTTCATCCTTAGGCTGGCACATTCCAGGAGGATGAAAAACACATGAAAATACAGGTGAATTTGTGGATGAATACTGGCGAGCATGATGGATAAATCAAAGATCAAAGCAAATATTTTGGATGTCTCATCATTTTCTACACATTATAAAAGGACAATAACGCTCTGCCGCGCGCGGTACAAGGAATTATTCATATGTTCATCTGAGGGCTTTTTCGGCCAGTCTGAAGGATGAAAAATCCAGGTAAACGCGGGGCTTGATTTACGGAAGTGCTACGAATAAATCGCACAACTGGGATTTTCCAACTCTGTTCATTTAAGTGCGTGAAAATTAGCACAAAAACACTTCCGGAGGTCTTCCTTACGTGCCATATTTTTTACAACGCAAGAGCTCCTGACGTGTGGATGCTTGGAAAGTATGCTGCAAATGGAGACCAGTTCCTTGGTGATATGGCAAGGGAATACTATAAGTGGACAAAAATCTAATTATTTCAAGTTCATTTTCTGATTTGAGCACACAAAATACTCGACATGCGCACATTTAAGTGAAAATTATGGTGTTTTTCAATCGCCATTTGTTGATAGCTCACTGGCTTTTTCCTTTGTCACAGGTAACAACCTGAATGCCATAATTCTCCCTTGTAGTGGAAATATTTGATCCTAGTTTTTTTTCATCGCATTCTTTATATTGTTCCTAGTCCTTTCCAGTATAATAGCCTCCCAGCCGTGCAGGTGAAATATAAAAAAATAAATTGCGAAGTGTGCATTGTGTCCTGTGGCACTATAATTTGT
Source organism: Ashinkailepas kermadecensis (assembly GCA_034440615.1). Lineage (NCBI taxonomy): Eukaryota > Metazoa > Arthropoda > Thecostraca > Neolepadidae > Ashinkailepas > Ashinkailepas kermadecensis. The sequence goes on along the minus strand of JAOTOM010004793.1, from coordinate 374,593 downwards.
CACGAAAGCGCAAAACATCGCTGCGCTGAATTTTGTTTACATTCCATTGTTTTCATAGCCTTGCATTTGCCATATACGTGCACACAGTGCAGCGTAAGTTCTATGTGTACTGCCTTGAGCGTTGTTAACCTTAAACCACCTTATCCTACATTGCACAGATGTGTGGTACAATGTAGATGATGAATATCTCAATCTAGATTGGTGATATATTAGTGGCATATCTGCGTGTGCTGTTCGAAGGAAAGCATATGATCGAGGTAGGACGAGTGGATTCTAAGGTTGTTCTGCTTTGTTGGGAGGGGGCAGATTCAGAGCTGAATGAGGCTGAAATAGATATTGTAGGGGAGAGACAGTATTGGATCTAAGGTGGCCGAATGGGCCGCTCCCCATGCCCAAAGGGGAACGCCACCTCATCTGCTAGAATGCTACCCCTCTAGCCTCCTTTCCATCCCCTACTGTTGAAGTGCCATCCATCCGGGAGGTCGGAGTGCACCCCCCCCCCCCCCCTCTGGTCCCTGCTTCCTAGGAAGGCAAGTTAGTGCCACCCCAGCACATCTTTAGCTTCCACCAGCCCCACAGCTTAAATTCCTGTATCCGACCCTATTTGAGACTGAATTACCTATGAGTTTTTGGCTGCTTATGTGATGCTGAATATTCCTACAGGGGAGGAGCCTTAAAATGTTGCAAGGTGTGGACAGGGCAGGAATTATGGATCCAGCACCCAATTATATTGGCATGAGGACAAGTTTAAAAGAAACTATGAATTTACAAAAGAAGTAGCTAAAGAAGCATGAAAGATAATGAAACTATGAGCCACAGGGGCCAATGGCATAGGAACAGGGCAGTTCCCCCCCCTCCAGCTTTGAAGCTGGTGGGCATTACCTGCCATCTTTTCATGGTCTGAGCACCCAGATCTCTCTCTCCCCCCCCCCAGTAGAAAACATTTCAGTCTCATAGCACATCCTGTCGCCTCACCCCCCCCCCCACACACATTAAAAAATGTTCCTTATGGCCCTGACAGGGGCCATCTTGATTACACTTTGTGGACACTAAGAACTAGTTGTCCACAACATTTGTCGATTAGTTATCCATGAAATAATGAAAGGAAATTCTTTTCTCCTTTTAATACCAGTCTATGCTATTTTTATAGACTGCTATGCATACTGACAATGCCAATTGTGCGTGATAGCTGGTTCCAATGTTAACTACCCTGCTGGTAAAGAAAGACTGTCTTGTCTTTATCCTGATATGGTTAACTTTGATTTTGAATTGATGGTCTCTAATAACTAATTGTATAATTTGTATTATCCTAGAGATGGATCTGTTGCTGACCATGAATAAATTTAAATACCTTGATGGGACCTTCTCCCCTTATTTTTCTGTATCTAAGTGTACACACATTCATATCTTTTTTAATCTTGTCTCATATGGTAGGTTGCTCAAATTACTAATCCTCGTTTGCACTCTCTCTAAATATTACCAACTTTTTCCATAGCTATAGGGGATCAAGCTCCATTATTTAAAATGTGCCCTGAAATTTTGTTATTGCTTCTTTTGTATGTTGTCCATAATTTGTGGACGCAATATGATGTACACAATTTTGTGTTCACCATAACACCTAAGTCCTTCTGTTGAGTCACAGCTAGTACTTGGCTACCCATCAAGTATGGATTCCTGATATGATGTCTGCCTACATGCATTATTCGACACTTATCAAAGCTAAATTTAATTTGGCACTTTTTATACCTTTTCAATACTATTTACGAATATTGTGACCAATAGTGGTTCCAGTACTGACCATTGCAGTACTTCACTAAGAGCATCTTGTCATGAAATCTTCATGCTACCTAGCGCCGGGGACGAGTGGTCTAGGGGTAAGATGCTCGTCTCACAATCGAAAGATTGTGGGTTCGAATCTCACCTGTCGCTACTCTTCGCCCGCGACCAATCGGCGTGAGAGATTGGCGACGCTATATGACTCGACGGTCGCCATGTCGTAAAACCAATAACCACAACCACCACCGCCACCTAGCACCACTCTCTACTGTCCATCTGAAAGCCATAGCTCAAACTGATTTTCATATCAGGATTAAATCAATATGATGTCTTATCACACTTGTCTGTAGCAAAATCCAAAAAGTTCAAGATATTTGTCAGCGAGATCAACCTTTTCTAAACACGTGCTGGGTGTCTCGAATCAGTATGTTCCCTTCCAGAAAACAACCATTATATCCGTAATAATTGGTTTAAGCAGCGTATATCCTAAGGATGTTGGTCCTGCATTTGCATAACTTCATTCAAAATGGTGTGGTCCCCGCATTGTCCCGACTAGACGCTGCCTCAATCACGCCGTGATCTAGTAGAGATCGCGGCGCCTTGCCCGCGGTATTAACTGCAAAACAATTATCGCACCTCTACCACTGACCCACACTAATCTGTATCCGTTCTTTGACAGTAACGCCGCTGCTGCCTCAATCCTGTGTGCCGGGATCCTGCTATCCTGGTTTGGTCTGGCCGCATCGTCCGTCCATCACCTACATCAGACCTTCCTGCCATCCTTCTGAGGTTGGTTTTTTCACCTACATCCTGTCCTGTGTTCTTACGTCGTTGACTTGCTGCTTGGATCCGTGGGTATCAGGCATGGTGAAAATTAAATCTGATGAAGCTGTCGTATGCTATATATGTCTTAGAAATATCAGAAAAAGTAATGCTAAGCGACATGCGCAAAACGTGCACAGGGTGGGGGAAAACTTCAGGACTTTAGCAAGGCATGTGAGAGAGAGACAATGCGACGGAAGAGGCGGGATCGAGATGTCCGTCCAGACCCCATCGGATGTAGCACTGCTGTGGGGACGTCTGGAGACGATGCCACGCCAACTGCACCAGCAGCAACCACTGACTCTGCCTCCCTCGACTCTGACAGTGATGTAGACGATCCCAGCCCAACTGCTGTCGAGTCGGAAATGAATGACGAGCCCAACAGTGACCCCATGGACGAGACGAGACCGACAAGGACAGCGGTCATGGACACAGACGATGCGATTATAGCGATTATATTACTCAGACTTGAACGGTTATGGTTGTTGATGCAATAAAACTCATTTTATGTTCCGAGTGTGTACTACATCATTGGCGTTGAAAGAACGTGGAACGATGGACAAAGACAAGAGAAGCTGTTGCTTCAGTTCAACGAATCCAAGTCGCGTTGGGGATGTGCAAAATAATTATCTCCGTGAGATAGTACGATTTTGGTTTCGCTGTTGACTGATATTCGTAGAAACTATCCACATTTCCAGTCACACTCGCGATCATATCGATTCGAAGTTCGGCCATGCACAATTAAAAGTTGTTATTGGCTTGGTTAGTGCTTCCGTTGATGGCGCCGGTGCTGACTGTTCAGATGCCTCATTTCACTTTTTATATTAAATGTTGATTGTGTGCTGTATTATTTATTTACAAAGCCCAGCTGTTTGATCGAGTTGCGGCATGGCCTTCACCAGAGATGATGCTCCCTTGAGACCAAATGACTAAGGACATCAACACATCACAAAAAGCAAAACAAAAGCAGTGTCAGTATTAGTAACATTGCCGTAGTTACGCTCCAGTTACAGCCGAAAAGCAGACGTAGAAATTTGCAGGCAGATGATTCGAAAGTGCTGTCAGACACCGACACTGAACTGGTGATACGGTCGTTCTGCGGGCACTGGTTCAGCATTTGAGGACGTGACAGGTCACAGGTATGATGACAGTTATCTGGATTGCATAGGTCAGCACCGCCACCCAGGGATGTAGGCTTCGTGATCAGGTCTGCATGATGAGGACTGGTCAGCGAGGCAGTGGCCAAGGTGGATGGTACCTGTAACACAATACCAACCAATCAAATACACCCACATGCAGCTCATAGCATTTGGGTGAGGCCATCATGCACATTGTACATGCAGGTTTAAGTGGCAGGTGCTAGATGTGCGACATTTGTCTTCTCCAAGGGACGGAACAGTCAATTACTTCGCATTTACCTTTGTACCTTTGCACGCATCACGGTCTGCCATCATACACATTGAGGAAAACCACAGCCATCAAGCACCCGGCATGCACAGCTGAAACAAACACGTCCAAGTATAACATGCAATGTAGGTCTTTGATAGGGCGGTGCACAGGTGTCCTTCCGCCATGTGTGGCCAGATTAATGTGAAGAAGTACCGAAGAATGGAATTGCCTGTTTCATTTCAAGCACCGCGCTACATTCATGAACTCAATAAAGAAAGGAAGAAGCAAAATGAGAAGCATGTGAAGGTACTGACTCCAAAAATGTGGTTCCGGAAGAGTGGACGCAACATACAATTTGTCCAAATTTGTATGATTATGTTTGCCACTCTGGCCATGTGTTTAATTTATTAGTATGATGGCGCAATCTGGGTTTTCATCATGATGCATATATTCAGCGTTTTTCATCTTTCACTATCTCAGAGTGATTTTGTTTTTCATCCGCACAGGTATTGAAAAAGTAATTTTAAGACACTGGTCCCATGCCTATGACGTCATCATACCGTACCGACGTGACTATGACGTCATCGTTCAAATTGAAAAGTAAGCATTTACGGAGAAAACGAGTGATCGCATCTTCCGAATCACGTTCATAAACATAGTATTCCGGAAAAAAATCATAAAATCCCTAAAACACCGTTTAAGAAAAATTTACCGTTTTTTATCCTATACATGAAGAAAATGTGTACTGGATATAACATATTTTAACCGGTTTGTATATGTCTTCTGTTATATCTTAAAACTTAGTCTGGAATACAAGCATAATCTTTTTTGTTGAAAAAATAGCATTGTTCTTGTTATAGGAACACATGTTCAATTTTGTTGATGAAAAGTATCCGAGTATTTTGGAATGTGTGGCATTATATAGGTTTTGTTCAGGTGATTGGAGAACGATTGCTCGAAGTCCTGACCTGTGTAATTTAAGTAATGTCTCAAACTTATATATAAAGGAGAGGTTATCATTAGATAACAAATGAGTGATGCCTATATTCACGTTGATTCTTTCCATCGACAATTACCGGAGTTGTGTAAAAATGGCAAACATTTTTGATCAACATGTTGTTTTTCTGGTTTTTTTAAAGATGATTTCAACGAATTTGACACTCATTCATTTAGAAAATGCAAAATTCCCAAGATATAAGCACTTCAAGTTCAAGTACTTCTATCCAAGAAATCAGTTCAAGAAAATAATTTGACTACGGATACATGCTGTCCCACCTCAGCACCATATGGGAAGTGTGGGGAAAGGTTTTGGATGTGATGGTATATAATTAAAAATAACATACAATTATATTTAAAAAAAACTAATGTAACCTAACCTAGCCTACTGATGTTGGACGGCCTAAAACCTACCGATGTTGAATCACTTAAACGCACTGATATTGGATTACTTAAAACCTACGGATGTTGGAGTACCTAAATATGATTTTAAAATGTGATTTCCAAAACAAATCATAGAGTTGGTTGTTGGTTATTGGTTTTACGACACATCGACCGTTGAGTCATGTAGCGTCGCCAATCTCTCACGCCGATTGGTCGCGGGCGAAGAGTAGCGACAGGTGAGACTCGAACCCACAACCTTTCGATTGTGAGACGAGCATCTTACCCCTAGACCACTCGTCCCCACAAATCGTAGAGGACTGTCCACAATAGCCACTATACGTGGAGGGCATACATCGTGAAATAAATCAATAAATACATAGGAATACGTCAGCCTTCCACAGACGCCGGCTGTCAGCGACCATCGTGCAGACAGCGGGCCAGGCGTGCACGGTCCAGTTCGCGGACGCTGGCAGGTCATGCACATAGTAACCAGATCAGATCGCGAGTGGTGCCGTTGCTGTGTCCGCTCCCGAAGCCGTCCACGTCGGCTCCTGCGACGTCATTTGCGCGAGGGGTATCTCAGCTGAGGCCATCATCACTGGTAGCCTTACCATTTCAGGCGGTCTTCTGTGGTTACCTTTCAGAAACCCTCCTGCCACTGGGGAGAAGACGCTATGGCGCACTTAGCCCCCCCCTGACTGTCCTTTATTCCGCTCTTGAACGAGGGTGACAACTTGAACACGTAAAATGGACGGTAGAGGGAGCCTACCAATATCGGGAACAATCCATTTGTTTTGGAGGCGCTTCATGGTGAGCCTGCCGGAAATGGCACAGTTAGGCAGGACGATTATTACTGGGTAATTTAGGATACCACTTGCTAAAGCTGGTTGGTTATTGGTTTTACGACACGTCGACCGTTGAGTCATGTAGCGTCGCCAATCTCTCACGCCGATTGGTCGCGGGCGAAGAGTAGCGACAGGTGAGACTCGAACCCACACCCTTTCGATTCTAAGACGAGCATCTTACCCCTAGACCACTCGTCCCCCATTTGCTGAAGCTAAAGAATAGGTCTTTCAATTAGAATATGTCAAAGTACTCTATATTGCCATAAAATATGGAAAATAGCATAGAGAAAGTCGGTAAAATTGCATGTAAACCAATGGTGAAGGGAAGCCTTCAAGCCTGCTACCAAACCAACTTCGTGGGGGCCCGTAACAAACCAACGCAACTTTATTCTGTGCGGATACCTATCGCAGTGCCGGACCTGGGTGCTATGTTGAATTTAGGTGATGTGTGTCAGGTTTATATGATTCAGGTTGTGCATCATGCTGATATGGATTGAAGTATTATGCACTCATTGCTTTGCATATGCATTGACAACCATTCATCTTGTTAATGTTTTTTGAGTCAATTACTTTTTGCACATAGGTACACATGTATTTATCTGTATGTATATATGTATGTATGTATATATATATATATATATATATATATATATATATATATATATATATATTATATATATATATAAATAATGTGTGGGCAGTGCACACTGAATCACATGGCTCATGAGTCTGATACCACTGAGTCGGATCTGAATCGATTCAAATTTATGTTTGAGTCATGAGTCGAATCATGCTTTGTGAGCTCTGAGTCTGAATTGAGTCAAATCGAATAATTTTGACCTGCTCTGAATCATGAGTTGAATCGGATCTCAAGATCTGTGTCAAATGTGAGTCGACTAAAAAAATTGAGTCAAGCACAAGTCTGGTGGCAGGCTGGTCAAATTCACACACACACACACACATCATCCATGGTGCGGTAATCTGCAAGTTTTACCGCCAAGACTGTTCTTCATGTCAACAAGTTTTGGTATGATTATGATAGTTCTTGTTCAGAACTACTGGAATCCAAGCAGGTAATTCTGAAGGAAAACCAATATTTTATGGGTTCCTGAGTTGTGCATCACGAGTTTCCGGGCCAAAGAAGCTCAAATTACGGTACCATATCTGAAGCAGAATAACTTACAATCAAACACCCGCACCCATCTCCACCATCCACGCACTGATTACCTATCACAGGCGACAGGGGCGACAATCATCCAGGACGAGAGGTGTTTACCACTTCTAGGTTCAATGTCACCGAAACCGACGCACTTGTGGTATGTAAATAAAACAGGTCATTACGAGAATAACTCTGACGTCATCAGCAAATCTGGAAGAGGTGTAAATTTCACTATTTTTAAAGGTTCTGTTAGGTCAGGGTTACATTCGGTTGTTAGGGTTAGGTTAAGTTAAAAGGAAGGGGATAGGGGCAGGGGTCAGGTGACATGGGAAAATGTGAAGTGAGCAGGGGCAGGTCACGTGGAGGCAGGGGCAGTGAGGCAGAGGACATGGAATGGTGGAAGGTGGTAGAGACAGGGGCAATGTGAAGGTATAGGTGGCAGGGGAAATTGGGCAGCTGATCCTAATAAAAACCTGTAGTCACTAAAACCTGTAATACATTAGTACTTTAGTAGCTAATTGTACTCTTGTGCATATTAAATAAGGGAGATGCAAAAAAATGTATAAACTTGCACCTCTTCCAAGAGTCCTGATGACGTCAGACATAGTTTTGTAACCGCCCGTGTTGTTTACATGCATAATTGAACCTTGAAGCAGTGGGCTACACTTCGGGAAGATCCGTGGGGAAGATTACCCGAAGGTGGCGGGCTGAGCCCAAGGCCCTTTACATAAGGTACAACCGTCCGGCGATTCGAACTTTTCATGACGTCACAAGTTTTCAACGGCCGAAGTCCTCGTTGCCCGTAATGCTTTTTATGGGTAACTTATCATGTAATATTTTCTTAACAAATACAGCTATAGTCATGAAATGAAGATCATGTGACAGAACACATCTTTCTCTATGAAAAATATAACTAACGTTTTTACCTGCAACTTATCTGAAACCCGATATACGAGCCGAAACTGGTCATCACACCACGCAGGCTTCGTCCCCAGCTGGCACCTTTCCATGACTTTTTCACCGACGAATGCTCATAATGAAGGAGTGTGGGGTGGAACTTATGCAAATTATGGGAAGGATACACGGGTTTTGTTTGATGCACTTTTGAGGAGACACTTGTCCACTCAATCTTTACTTCTCCCGACCAATAATTTCAACTTTTAACATGGGACCCTATGGAGTGTACCCCCACCCATCAATTTGAGTTCTCCCATTGCCTTCATGTATTGCGTCCCCCAATAATGTCCAGAAAACAGCACCCGTAGGAGGATATAAAGGTCGTTAATGGACACGCAGTGCCACAGGCATATAGCTAACTTCTAGTAACAAGAGGGAGGGGCAGCTGTCCCGGAAAAGTAAGCTGAACTCCGCGGTGAATCTAATGGTATGCTAAGCGGACGACGCACACCGAACAAGTAAATTTAATTGTTCTTCCAAGTTCTCTAAGCCACCATGACATCTCAAGGTCAACACAGGTCAAATAAGGCCAGTTCTAAATGTAACAAATTGTATTCATTGTTGTTTAAAGTTCAACGAATTATTTAGATTGCAGACATAGGCTATATCGACATTGCTGTCAGGGTTCAAGACTATCCAATGTGATCCTCAGTAACGCTTTCGTAGTTTGAGTACAAAGATCACGAAAGGAGTTGTATTGAGAATTTGACTGCACTGATTATTTTTCATCTCTCCCTGGTTACCTTTCCCAACTGGATTTTGGCTATGCAAACAAGTATCCACTGCCATCACTGCCGTGCAAAGGAAAAAAACGCATGCGACATTTTTGGCCGAAAACATCTTTCTATTCGATAGCTGTTTCGTAGACCCCAATGGTGAGAAAAAACCACTCATGTTTAGGTAACATACTATTTGGAAGAACATTTTTCTTTTAAAAATACGCCTGTGGGGAACAACATACATATCATGGTCAAAGGACGTATGAAACAAACTAGCATTTGCGTCAAGACGTATGTGCCGCATTTCGTGTGATTGTTTCACATGCCATGGCAAAACACATATGTTATCTTTATTTTTTTGTCGCATGGACCTGCACGGCAAAAGGACACATGTGATCACGGAGATCACATACGTCTCTATAGTACTCGAGATGCTGCAGCTTTAGCGATAGAGAGACGTATGCGAATAAGCGATAATCTCGCACGTCTTGCATGGTGTCAAACTGAGCCACATTTTTCTTCGCATTTGCATCCAGGATGTGTTAAGCTAGACAAAAACACATCAACGCGCGTGAAATAGCTCGTGGTTTAAATATTCCACCCGACGCAAGATTAACACATGGTGTCCAGTGCCATGGGGCAGCGATCATTGTCGGTGCTACATGTTAGTTGTACAGTCACCATTGAAAAACCTCCGTACGGTGGCCTCGTGCACTTCTGCCCATTCGACACGTTCGAATGCTGAAGTGCTCCGCACGTCTACCCATTCGACACTTTCGAATACGGCGGTCCCGCGCGCTTATGCTCGTAGACACCTTCGAGTCGGGCGGTCCCGTGCATTTCTGCTCGTTAGACACCTTCGAGTACGGCGGTACCGTACACCTTTGCCCATTCGAGACCTTCGAATCGGGCAGTCCGGTGCACCTCTGTTCATTAGACACCTCCGAGTCCGGCGGTACCGTGCACCCCTGCTAATTCGCCACATTGAGTAAGTGCACCTTTTTGTCCTCAAGCATCGCACCTAAATTTTTCCTCCCACAATATGTTCCGAGATACTACGCATAATCGTTTGGTCCGGCTCTGTCACATACGTAGCTTTGCCTTCGCATGGTGGAATCGACGGAGACAAATTATGGCCTGGCGAATTTACTTTTTATGTGTACCTAGCACAGACGATTTTAAGCAACACAACTGTGCTCAATGCATTTGTCTTCCTACAGGGATTTGATGGATATCAAACTTGAACGAGAGCACAATAGTATCGCTATTGATAGCCCCGAACGGTAAATAGGCATTTCTGAACTTTCTGACATCTGCATTTTTAGATCGGGACAGATTGTAACATACGCTATTGTTCCTTTGCACGGCAGATCAGATCATGGGTACCCAAACAGGCGAAGACACCTTCGGAGAATAACTAACAAAGTAATTCCTTGTACAATCACCCACCAATTACATCGCTACTAGCTATAGCATGTACTCAATGCTCGATAAATGTAAAATCCCGTTGGGACGTCCCACATGTCGCGGCATCAGCGTCATTAGGAAGGTGTGGTTGGACGACGCGTGCCAATTGTACATCTGAACAAGCAGAGCTTCAAAACACGACATGAAAGGCTGGAGAAGCACACACGGAACCTACACACGTTGTGTCACGACCACGAACAAACCAATATGAAAGGAAGGCAGTGTTTGAAATCCACCATACCATACTCGCCGTCCAGATCAATTTATATGCTACCCACCGAGGTCGGCGCACTGCTAACGCAAGGTCTCGCTGACTCGACGACAGGTCGGATCACGGTTCCAGCACTGACAGCCGGAACCGAGCGAGGGTAATATGTTCCAGACCGTGGCGCCACGCGAAAACCGCCACTACTTTGTGGGCATGCGCCCTGTTGTCCTTCGTAACGTTCACTATCCTTGGTAACAACTACTGTATCCTCATTGTGACACCGCGTCATTGAGCGCAAAGTTCACCGACCTCATGCCTATCGCCATACACTCGGCTTACGGCTACAAACTGACTTGCCAGTCCGTCCTCAGAGTATCGCTATCGCATTGCATTCGCCCCATTATCACACTGTACAGGCCGACACTATTCACTGCACATGGCCTCACCACTCAGAGACCAATAGCCGGTCGAACGCCCGCGGCGAAAGGCACACTGTCAACGCCGGTGTCTCGGTGATGAGTGGCGACTTGGTGACAGGCGACTTCACCGTTCCAGCACCGACAGCCGAAATTGGCCGGACGAAGCAGGCCACTATCCTCGGGCCCTATGGGTTTCCGAGGGTTTTTCGGAACGCTCAATGGAACCCATTCTTAATTCTGGTACCTGACAGGTTATTTTCATTCTTTTCAGAAATTCTAGTAAAATTGTTGAGGTTATGCAAGGTCATGGAGCAATCACATCACAAAATGGAGAACCTCCAATTTTGTTCAGTAGTCATGGTTTCACGCAGCTTAGCACAACATGGCGAGCCTAAATGACGAATGTTGGATATAATAGGGTAATTGGGGACTGCACCAACAGGGTGATGTCGGTTATTAACTTTTCCCATGTACTTTGAGGTCACTGTCCTGAATTTTCTTAGGATGATTAAATGTACAGTCACCCTGAAATTATTTCTTGAATTGGATTCCCAGTACATTTTACCACTAAGCGCCTAAAAATAGTGATCTTCTCCTATGTTACATTAGTTGTAATTTTCATATCTTCAGAAGATTTGATACAAAAAACATGACGTCCATGCAGGTTAGGCAAGCAGTATGAGTTGCTCCGAATCCCCTTCTTACCTCCAGGTGGAACCGCATGAGCTTGGGACCAAGCCTCAGCTCGTCTTTGTCCAGCGCCAGCAGCTCCTCAAAGCACTGACGGCTGAGCAGGGTTGCACCGCCGTCAGTCTTGGGCACCAGCAGGCCGCCGTTCTCCGCCAGTGTGGGCTCCCATCAGCTTGATGAGGTGGGGCGGGTCAGCAAAGACCGAGACTCTCCTATGAAAGGATGGGAGAGGTTTATAATGAACACGCGGTCGGGTGAGGTGGGGGGGGGGGTAAATTACACCACCCTGAGGATTTCCAAAATAACGCGGAAACAGCGGCGCGCAGTGGAGCTGGGCTAAGGAAAGGACAGGATAACAATGAAAGATGGAGATGAGTTTTACTATGATGTTGCTCCCTTGCCATCTATTTAACTAAACAATATTGAAGGGTCCAAAATCATTATTTATGTATTGAAAACACCCATGTAATGGTAATTGCCAATAGCCACGGCTTCTCTCTCATCTCATGGTGATATTTTCACTTCAACAAGCGCGGGTGTGAATTTGTTGCTGCTTGTTGCTGCTTTGTTCCTTGACCAGTGTCTGCTGCCCAGCCCCATCTCGTCAAACGATATGACGCAGGGGCGCTGCATTGGCTCCATGGCCTGCACGGCCGCCTCCAGAACCTCGGCGGCAGCCTCCATCACTCCCGGTGTGACGGTGAAGGAGGGTGTCCAGCGTGAGAGCGTCGTCATGGACGGCAGTGGGGGCTCCAGCAAGTTGCTGACGTACGCGAAGGCCTGCTTTGAAATACAGCGCAGGCCCAACGCTTTGGCAACAGCCTTGCCCCCCCCCCCACACAGATTCGGCGCTAGGTGGCCGCTTGGCGCACCTGCTCTGCCGACAACACTCCTGATTCCAGCAGCTGGTCCAGGGTCGCAGCCTTCTTCGTCAGCATGACGTTGCGGCGGAGCAGACCAGACTTCTGGCGCCGCCACGTCAGACGTCACTGACGACAGATCCGCTGCAAGCGATCCACCTTTCTCTGCAGCCGGCAGACTTTCTCCAGAGGCGTCAAAATCTGCACATCTGTCGTAGGCTGAAGCAGCGCTGGGACGTCCTCTACTGCGTCTTCGGCTCCGTCCTCAACTTCAGAGATCACTGCAATCAGAAAACAAGGCGGGCGTGTAACATATCACGACAAAAGAGAATGCTTCGTTTTCAAGATGAAAACGTCCATTGATTCAATCCCAGGTTGACAGATAAAATAGAAAGGCTTGCAGAAGTGTGTGTACATGTGCATCCGAGCTTCATAATTAAAGCATTAATTCTAGATATTACATTAAAAATGTTTCAAATTTTGATTGAACAAGCAGAACAATTCGCTTTATTGTCTTACCATAATGCTTGTGAATTGTGCATACCAGTATCATTTCAAGAGCAGAATGGCAGCTGAGCCCAACTCAAGCCCTTGCATTTATGGGTCTTGTGGGCCACTGACTATTCCTCACACATGTTATAAATGATGGTGCAGTCATTCATTTAAAAGAATGTCCATCAAGTGAGACAGGAAGGCACATATTTATACAGTGGTGAAGTTGCTGAATTACTGCATATCACACAACTACTCATATCTGAAAGGAAATTTGTCACACATCATGGGTAATGGGCCAACAGATGAGACAAGCATGTTTCACATATCAAGTATAATATTTCTGCTGCATACTGCAAACATGCTTCAAATATGTGCCAAATGACAAGTGTAGCACAACACTCTTCACATGAAGGCATTTGCATGCACAGTAAATGGCATGCATGTGTGGCATATGTATGGCCTAAAAGCAGCCTACACATAATGCTTCTCCCAAATTATGCCAACTGTAGGTTGTCTTCCTCTTTCCCTTGTGTAAAGTTTGACACCCTACATCATACATCTCCCAGCTATTCCTACTGTTGGATGTCTCTTGATGCAGGGTTTTAACCTGCTCAGTGGGCTATTCTTGGCATCTCACCACTACTGCCACTCCTCAAATGTGCAGGTATTTAGAAACCATCACCTTCAATTACTTTAAATTGTTCCCAGCTATTATTTTTAATGGCGCTAGATCACTGGAAGTATGTAGTTGCATTTGCAGCAGTGTCACTTTTTAATTACCACTTATACCAATGTGCCTGGAGAATCACATCCCACATGTAGGTTAACATGGCTGTTCATCTGCTGAGATCATACAGCCCCTCTGCAACTGCTTCTGTCAGATAAGAGGAGCTTTTGGATGTGAAGGTGAGTTAAATGTTAAAAGCAGTCTTAGTGATTCCATTAATATCAAGAACATTTTGTTCACAATGAACATACTGGAGCACAGTAAGTATGGCACAGTAAGTATTCAAGTTTGGAGTAAGTAAGTAGAGCACAGTAAGTATTAAATAAGTTATGTTTATGTTGCATGACCACATTGTAAGCTCTTTGACAACCAATGGTGGCAATCTTGATATAACGTCTGAATCTGCTAACAAACAAATCATTCAAATCGCAGATGGTTTCCATGTTGCGATTGTATGACAGTAGTCCTGACACAAATGTTATACAAAAAAACATTCCAAGAGTGCTTATACAATATTTACAGCAAATAAGAAGTGGCATTCAGCCAATATTTCAATGCGTAATGCCACTGCCACACCAAGGACCACTTCAGGGGCTCAGCTGGTTAGAGTGCTGACCTACACTGGTCTCCCCAGTCCCAGCAAGACAGGGTTCAGGTCACTTCACACACTTGAATTTAGCCCCGACTGAGAGGGTCAGTTGGCAACTGGCCTGATAGGGCCGTGGATGAGCTACCAGGGCAGCAGTGTCAGTGCATTGACAGCATGTTAAACCAGTTGTCAAAATTCTGCCATTGAACTGGAATGAATTGCCTGTGTGGTGGGGCAAGGGTTCATGCAACAATCCCTGATGAGCAATATGACCCTGGTTCATAAAGCCACCCCAGCAAGAATGCAGACTTTTTTTTATCAGACAAGCAATGGGGATAACAATCTAAATATACAGCATTTGTCTGCATTAATATATTTACAAGACAAACATTACACATAGTTTGCCCTCATACAGCTGAAGAGGTTAAGCTAGCTTAGGTCATTTTATATTTGTAATATTTTGAAGACATAAAATTATGCTTGAAATTTTACCTCTGGGTGGGTTGAGGATAGTTTTTTCTAAGAGTGTTTTGCCAAGGCTAGGTTACATTTTTTAACACATTGTTTGTGATGCTGTACAACCAAACTCAAATATTGATTTTGGTGCAATTTTGCTCTGAAATTAAAGGGGTACTATTGCACTTTAGGGCATTCACAAGACAAGTTGTACACACATTTTACCTTTATGATGCAAGCAAATGGATTTGGCTAGGTTAAGTTAGGTAACTTGTAACTTTAAAAAAATACAATCTTAATATATAAAGATTTTCCCCACAAAACAGGTTGGCTTGGTGAGCATAGGATGGGTTGTGTCTACTTAAGAACTAAAAATTTAATGACAAAAATGCCATGACATTTTCATTCAATATAAAAAATGGCATGGTTTGCTATGTAATGGTACATTTTATTTTGCTTTAAAAAATATATTCCATGCTATGTTGCCCAACTCAAAGCCTTGTTCAATATTAATTTGTCCCACCAAATGAAAAGCAAGCATTTGCAAAGGAAATGAGTGGCCATATCAGCATAATCATGTTTATAAATGTTGCATTGGACATGTTGTCCTCAAAACTTCAAACATTGCTGCATATGAGTTGGCATGTGAAGTCTAGCATTCAATCTCATTGCGGTTTGTTTTCCAACATGCAAGTTCACATTCTACAGTCTGGTTATGCATACAACAATGCTAACATTGGTTTTCAGCCCCATTAAAACAAGGTTAATTGTCGGCAAGTGCATTGCTATTTTTGTATTCCAGCTCAACATTTTGTACTCCAGTTAAAAATTATGTACTCCACTACCAAGAAAAAATATGGAAATCCTACACTGTACAATTATGCTTGAAATTTTACCTCTGGGTGGGTTGAGGATAGTTTTTCTAAGAGTGTTTTGCCAAGGCTAGGTTACATTTTTAACACATTGTTTGTGATGCTGTACAACCAAACTCAAATATTGATTTTGGTGCAATTTTGCTCTGAAATTAAAGGGTACTATTGCACTTTAGGGCATTCACAAGACAAGTTGTACACACATTTACCTTTATGATGCAAGCAAATGGATTTGGCTAGGTTAAGTTAGGTAACTTGTAACTTTAAAAAATACAATCTTAATATATAAAGATTTTCCCCACAAAACAGGTTGGCTTGGTGAGCATAGGTTGGGTTGTGTCTACTTAAGTACTAAAAAATTAATGACAAAAATGCCATGACATTTTTCATTCAATATAAAAATGGCATGGTTTGCTATGAAATGGTGCATTTTATTTTGCTTAAAAAAAATATATTCCATGCTATGTTGCCCAACTCAAAGCCTTGTTCAATATTAATTTGTCCCACCAAATGAAAAGCAAGCATTTGCAAAGGAAATGAGTGGCCATATCAGCATAATCATGTTTATAAATGTTGCATTGGACATGTGTCCTCAAAACTTCAAAAATTGCTGCATATGAGTTGGCATGTGAAGTCTAGCATTCAATCTCATTGCAGTTTGTTTGCAACATGCAAGTTCACATTCTACAGTCTGGCAGACTCTCATATCATTACTTTGAGCCATCACCAGCATAACCTCAACACAACTGACTTAACTTGCTTGTGATCAGCCAACTGGATTTTTTTAAATCCAAGTTCTTGCAGGGTTGCTTCATGAACCAGGGTAGTATTGCTAAGCAGAGCTTGTTGCACGCACCATGGCCTCACCACCCAATCCATGAACTCCAGTTCAACAGCAGAATTTTGACAAGAAGTTAAATATGGCATCAATGCACTGACACCACCACCTGGTAGCCCATCCCCAGCCTTATCAGGCTAACTGCCACCCAACCCTCCCAGTCAGGGTTAAATGTGAGCATGTGAAGTGAAAGCAAACCTTGTGTTGCCAGGGCAGGGGAGACCAGTGCAGGGCAGCACCCAAACCAACTGGGCCACCAGGGCAGCAGTCTGTTGCTTATATTTTCTACATACAAGAATGGAACTAAGGATTTTTAAGCAAATGCAGTGTTGATTGACCTAGTTTGGAAAAAAAATGTATCTAGGCTGAACAAACCTATCCTGCCCACCCACATCAGGCACCTATCCCTGCACCAATTTCCACACCACACTGACAAGATCTTGTCACAGGTTGAAGATTTTCTTTAATCTAGGGGACATGCTGATGCTTTGCAGTCTTGCAACAAACTATGGAATCACCATATAGGTAACCTACCTACATAACCTCAAGTTCTCAAAGCACACTGTGGCTCATATGACTGGAAAAATATTGGCCCTTATGTACACCTAGATGGATTTCAGGTAAGCTTTGTTGAGATGCATACTGACCTAGGCATCACAGTAGATAAAAACTTGCATTTCCATCAACACATTGCTGGCATAGTACAGAAAGCTGGAAGTATGGCTGGCAACCTACTAAGTTCTACTTTTTGACTTTCTCCTGAATTTCTGAAAACCCTATACATTACTCATGTCAGCCTCTTTTGGAGTGTGTTTGGAATACAGGTTACATAAGTGACTTAAGGCAACTAGAATCAGTACATAGGAAGTGGACACGAAACAGAGGGATGGAAGGTCTGGATTATGGTGCCAGATTACGGAAACTAGGTTAGTTAGTTAGTTATTTGGGCTTTGGGACGCTTCGACCAGAATTGATCATTCGTGCCCAACAGAAACTAGGTCTGTAATTGGTGAAAGGTAGACTGATTTGAGCAGACATTATCAAATGTTGGAATATTTTTCATGGCCATTCTGCCATTAAGATCCCCGACATGTTTGTGCTGGCACCATTGGTGAACACACGTGGACACTCAATGAAATTGGCTCACAGGCATGCATCAGTGGATTGTAGGAATAAATTTGTTTAGCCTCAGATGCTGTGCCCCTGGAACTCATTGCCTGATGATGTAGTAGCCTTAACAGACCTGGGTGCATTTAAAGCTGCACTGCACTCAAATCTCTGCACATTGTTGTACAAATATACTGAATAGATTAACCATGATAATATACTAATCAAACTTGAAGAGCAGCTTTACTTCTCTATATTCAGAATATAGAGATCTCTATATATCTTTATATTCAATCTCTGCATTTAATCTCTATGTTCAATCTCCATATCCTCTTTTTCAGAAATCTTGACTGACAACAAAATATTAGCAGATGTAGTGGATACTCTAAGCATACAAATTTTGCTTAAGGTACACATTCCAATCCCATGTCTTGCCCTCTCTATCTGATAACCATATTTTCTTTAATCTAGGGGACTGGCATACCTGCAGATCAGAGTGGGAAACTTACTTTCCGAGTTGGGAGCAGGAGTGCATTCCAATTTCTTCTGGAGTACATTTTCATGGACATTATTTTTTTTATGCATGGAATCTGTTTACCAGTAACCAACCATAAAAACCTAAATCAGTACCTACATAATATGCATAAGTAATATCATTCTCATTTTTGTTCAAATAAAATGTAAAAACATAGGAACAAAGAAGTGAACAATGGATGGCACTGCCCAGCAGTGACTTGCAATAATCAGCACTGTTTCGTTTCTCATAACTCACAAGAGCAATGTGCTTGCCTTTCACTTTTGGTCTCAGTGCAAGGCTAGCCATATGAAAAACAAACAAAAATACTTCACACTTCACCCTCAGCTCAGAGCTCACACCTACCTATGCATCCAATTTCCCACGTAACACAAACGCAACTCTGCTACCGCACATGCCACAGTTGGATGTGATCAAAGCAAAGGATCAGTCAAGGTCTCGTGTTTGCAGCATGACACTGTTAACCACATGTTCAAAGTTGCTAATGGTTGTCATAAAAAATACCTTGCATTGATTAATCAACACATATTTCAGAACAGAAAATGCTAACACAGCCAATTCTGATCTGTGGCTTCCGGGGCTCCGGAGAACGTCTCTTAAAACTGCCAAACTTTCCCACTATATGGGTGGCAGGAACACAGGTTTTCAAGACGCTGCTCAAAAGCCGGAGAACAGTACTCGGTGTGCATGCGCATCATCTTGCAAGTTGCTGTTGGCACTGTTGTTGGCAATTCCGGTTGTTGAGATTGATGGAGTGTAAGCCTGTGGTCCGGCTGCTGACTGATACAAAAAGTGGTTAGTTTGAGTGGTGACTAAGTGTTTTTTGGGTGTCATTCTGTTTGTTTTTATTGATATCTTTGTCACCAAAATTGAATCAGAGTACATGTGAAGCCCATCCTATCCGGTATGAACCTGGAGTTAAAAAATGTTTTCAGAGATTAAAATATCTTAAGAAGTGCCTTAATTCCCACACTGCTGCAGATACTGGCTCCCCTTGATCAGGCACATAACTCATCTATGGGTGAGTGATGCTTGCGTATATGGGGAGCCAACCAGGTGAGAGAACCTCAGTCTGCATACCAAGATAGGTATGCAGAAAAAATACAAGGCAGTTAATTGCAGGTAGAAATGTTAAATAAATGAATAAATATTCATATTTAATATATATTTATCAATATTTATTTATACTAAATATTGAATTAGAATTACCCACTTGAAATTTTGAGCATTTCTACAAATACCCTGAGCCCGGTTGCCAAAGCAAGTCACAGAACTTGAATTCCAATTGCTTAAATGAACAAATGACTAGGTACCTACCTTGATGGAATGTTCACCGACGGAATAGCGTTCTTGCGCAGGAACAAGTTCATCCGGTCCTGTCTCGCACACAGGTGCACCCACTCTGCTCTCCTTTTTGCATCTTTCGGAAAATTAAAATACGAGATGTCAGGATTGTTCCTGAAAGATGAAGTACACTTAGCCACAGAGCAGTATCCCATTACTACGAGCACCCAATCAAAGACCAGAAAAACCTACACTATATCGTTCGCAGCCGCAACACTACCAGACATTTGAAAGCGTGAAAGTCGGTTGTATTCTGGCGCAAGGAAATGCGCATGAAACGTCTAACGAGTGACGTCAGAAATTAAAGTGGCCCTATGGCCGCTGAAGGGACGGTTCCCCCCTGGTCAGGATGGTCACTAGACGATTTGACCGCTTCGGACTGATTGCTCGTGACGTCACAAGTTCAGTGTAGCCCGATTCCTATGCTGTACAGGGAGCTGTTGCGATTTCCGAAAAACCATATATCGAATTATATTGCGCCAATTCACATAATTCTTGTACCGAAAGAAGGATCGCTTCGCTTTCTTTCACCAATCTATCTACCGCTTTTGCTCTAGCAATCCAAACTATCGTGGTATATAGCGTCAGTTTCCTTGTACACCGCATCCCAAACTTCGGGGTCGCCGGATGCAGGCAGTGTGCCGCAATGGTATGAATTCGGGCTCGAAGTCCAGAGGTGGCGGGTTCGAATCTCTCCGCCGGCTATGGCTTTTCGACCGCACAATTTTGCATTTATTACGTAGAAACCTTACTGCATGCCGTTCCGGGGGATTGGAGTGCACTCCTCTCACACTGACTGACCTGGCCTGGGGCGGGGTTCACGAATCATTCACATGCTAAGCGAACGAGGCACGTGGTTACGGCGCCACGTTACTTGCTGCGATCGTGTCTAAATTTTAACACCGCCTGACGATGCAGTACAGCCGCTCCGCTTTGAGCCGTTATAGCAAGCGTGCGAATTCGCAAAATTATTTCGCAAAAGTAGAGGAGAGAGGGTTGAAGGTTGGGGCGGGCCAGTAACAGGCGACTAAAATTGCCTTATAGCCGCACACGGAAATATTTATCCGCTCTCACCGGATTTAACCCGCCTCATTTCCAGGTGCAGGTCAAACTATGGGTCGCACGTGCTTGTATGTATCCAAATTGGATCCGTGTGGCACTGGTGCACACAAAGAACCCGACGTCATCTCACGCCTTTTTCCTCCCCGCATCATTAAGTCCTCGAAGATATTATCTGCACGTACTGACTTCCTCATTTATTTTAATACTCCCTTCAGTGCAATAAGATGCAAGCATATGCATACGTTTGCCATCAGTTTATCCTTCCATTCACTCAAAGCAAAATATTCTCTCACGGAGGAATCTTCAATCTTCCCCCGACTCCCCCCCCAGACTGACAGACTTTTTATTGATGTCCTCCACAATCGACTCGTGGCTATTATGACATCGCGTCAAATGGATAAAACAACACAGCATAAAAGGTCAAACTCACAGAACAGTCAAACCAGTGGTCATAAACGTCAGCAAGTCGAGCAGTAAATCAGTCCGGCACGGGCGGCACGTCAAACAGGTACCGCCGTAGGTGGCGACCAAAGATGGACACGGGAAGTCGCGTCAGCTCAGGTGACAGTGAGTTGTACATAAGTGGCGCTCTGGAGCTAAAACGTCTCTTCCCCATCTCGGTGCGGGACCGGGGGACATGCAAGTAATGGTCTTGACGGGTGGTCCGGTCACGAATCTCCGCCATGGTGGTGAGATCGTGAGCCAGTGACTCTGGCTCACCATGACGACGCACCTTGTGCGTGAGGAAAAGGGTGTGGTATCTGGCCAGGTTCTCCGCGCTGAGCCAGCCCAGCCTCCTCAGCAGATCCGAAACATGGTCAAACTTTTTGCGGCCGAAAATTACCTTTGCCGAGTAGTTTATAATTTTTTTAATGAGAGATAAGTTCTTTTTGGCTCCGTTGCCATACACAGAAATACAGTAGCGGATCTGCGAGAAGACCAGAGCATCGACCAGCGCGGAGATGACGGCAGGTGGAAGGTGTCCTCTCAGATGCGATAGACCACCCAGAACTCCAAAACAACGCCGAGTCAATTCTGAGACGTGCGAGTCCCAGCTGAGCGAGCGATCGAAAATAAGACCGATATTTTTGCATTCCGAAATGGTGGGTAGATCGTGATCGCGAAATTTAACTGTGATATCCGGTAAGGCACGCAGATTTTGTGGGCTGCCCAACATCATCAGCTGTGTCATAGTTACGTTAATTTTCAGTCCATTTGCTCGAAACCAGATGTCGAGGGAGGCCAGAACTGTTTCCATATGAGTGACGACATTTTGAATTTCAGATTTCTTACCACTGACCAAAATTTGGGTGTCGTCGGCGTATTGAATAACCACTGCGCCTTCGGCGAACAGGCTGAGGTCGTTGGCGAAGACACAGTAGAGGAGAGGTCCGAGAGATGATCCTTGAAAAACGCCGATGCTGTTGGGCAACGGGGCAGATTTTGGACGACACCCAGACTGTCAGTAAGGCTGACACTCTGGGTGTGGTTCTGAAGATAAGCCGAAAACCAGGAAGTATCGATGCTGTGGAGACTTAATTTTGACAGGAGTTTTGAGTGATCTATCACATCAAAGCATTTGCTCAAATCCAGCAGGCAGAGAAGGGACACCTCTCCATGGTCACATGCGGATAGGATCTGGTCAGATATGGAGGTCAGAGCGGTTTCCGTTGAGTGACGAGGACGGAAGCCGTGCTGAGTTTGGGAGAGGAGGTGGTTATCGGACAGATAATTGTAGAGTTGCTGGTGGACGGCACGCTCTACAATTTTCGCAATGACTGGGACGATGGAGATAGGACGGAAATTGGAAGGGTTACAGGGATCACCGGACTTAAAGATGGGATGGACGAGGGAGTGCTTCCAAGAATCAGGAACATCGGATTTGGTAATGCTGGAATTGACCAAATGCAGGAGCACCCCACCTATCGAGTCGAAGCACACCCTGAACATGTGGATGCTGATGCCGTCCTCGCCACAGGCTGACGAGCCGTTCATCCAGAAGACGACGGCTCGCAGCTCAGGTAGCGACAACGGCACCAGGGTAAGCGCACAGGCACCGACACGCGGCAAACGGCAGGAGATACTCGGCGTCGCTCCCATACTCCTAACCTCGTCAGCCACGCACGGGCCCACGCGGACAAAAAATCGGTTAAGGTCATCAGCTGTCGCGTCGGGCAGCTTACGAATGGCCTGCTTGCCGCCGACAAATGACCTAACATGGCGCCACATTGACCTCTGCCCATCCTCACGGATGCGCCGCTCGACATCGTCCCGGCTATCACACCTAATCGCCGATCGTACAGCTCGGTTGGCGTCCCTGTACTCCGTCGACTGGTGCCCATAGACAGCCAGCGCACCACGGCGGCGACACATTAAAGCTTTGGTTCCATCTAATACGACCGGGGCGCTAGGGTTCCGGATTTTGACAGTCCTGATGGGAGCATGGGTGTCAATGATGGGTAAAAAGATGGCCAGAAAACAGTCCCACTTGAGCGTGACGCAGGGAGAATTAAAAACAGAACTCCAGTCAGCCAAACAAAGATCATACAGCAAAACATTCGGATCAATACGGCGAAAGCAACGGGAGCGAACAGTGGCGCCGCTCGGTCTAGATCTGGGCACATTGACAGAAACACGAACAAATATATGCGGACTGAAGTGACAAAATTGTGTACGGCAGTGCTGCACAATGTCACGACAGTTGGTGATAACCACGTCAAGAAGAGAGCCAGTTGAATAAGTGGGTGAGGTCACACACTGAAATAACGAGTAATCAAAAATAAAATTAGACAGCGCACGCCTACCTTGGTCCGTGTCTGGTTTCCGCAGGTCATAATTTAAATCTCCGCAAATAAAAAGTTTGGACTTGGGATAGTCAACAACCACACGTTGGAATTGTGCTTCTAGGTCTACAAAGTCCGCTTTCACGTCGGTCATATTCCGTCTCGGTGGACGATATGCGGTGCAGATGATGAATTGGCGCTTACTGTCTGGTTTAACCAGCATCCACAACGTCTCAAGCTTGCTGTTGGGATGGTTGACAGCCGTTGTTATTTTCAGGGGAGACGCGTTGATGCCTTCCCTGGCGGCCAGCGCCACTCCGCCGTACCCTCGCCCATCGGGGCGATCGGCCCGGTACAACTGGTACCCAGGCAGCAGCAGCAGTCTGTTGGGCGTTGCGGGCTTCAGCCAGGTTTCGGCCAGGCATATGATGTCATACTTGTAGCGATGTAGTATTTCAGATATTTCCAGTAATTTGGGCTTAATGCTTTGGATGTTCAGCACGCAAATGTTGAGTCTTGAACCGGGAGCTGGCCATAGGTTCCTCTTTCGGCGTTGGGCGCCTTTGCTCCCCCGCTTCCTGGCACCAGGCGCGCGCCTGCCGCGCCTGCGCCGGCGAGGGTGGCCGCCGGAGCTCGCTGTTTGGCCGCCCGGCATCGCTGACCCAGTGCCGGCGGGCACGCGGTCACCTGGCGATGTGCCGCCGCTTCCAAGGTCACAGGGACCGGCGGGAATCGAGTTCCGGACACAAGGCGGGGGCAGGCGAACAGCAGGGGCCGCGACCAGCACGATTGTACGCACCACAGCCAGCAGCACAACAAGCCGCAGCAAGTCACGATGGCTGGGATAACACATCAGTCCCATGATGCGACAAAAGACGATGATGTCCGTCGTCGTCCGCCAGCTGGTAGATCGCTGATCGCCTCCAGCAAAGCCGGACCGAACGCCACTCGAACTCGCTCACGTTCACACGTCACACCCCCAAACACACAAGGACTGGCACTAGAGGCACGGGTCGGGCGAGGAGCGCCGGCGCCGCGACCCGACCCCGGGAGCGGCGCCGCGAGCGACCCCCGCAGTAGGACACCCAAACACACACACACACACAAACTAATCAACTTCATTTCCTGGAGCTGCCGACGTGTTGGCGGATTTGCTTGGCTGCTCGACGCCTGGCGGCTGCCTCGGCCTTAGCCTGGTTTAGCCATCGGAGCCTGATTTGCAGACGGGTGCTGACCAGCTTCCTGGCGATCCGCCAATCCAGCTCCGGCTCCTTTTGGAGCAGCAGCTCCATCAACCGGAGGACGATCCCTGGCTGCTGGTCAGTGGCCCGGCCCATGACGAGGTGGAACAGAACCTCAAAGCTCTCAACCACGGACATCCACCGTTCTGATGGCACAACGAGGCCTCCTCTGCTGAGGATTCGTATCCAGCTGGCTGGCACGGTGCTAGGAGGCGCAATGCGCGTGGGCAGGCAGTTAAAAGAATATTACACGGATTACGTCCCGGACCACATCGCCCCAATGAATGATATATAATGGCGGAGGTGGCGAAGGTCGGCGCAGCCTGGCCACTGCACTAGTGACGTCACAGCTCAGGAATGTGGACCTATGGCGGCTGCAGAAGTGACAACCCCCTGCGGGGTCGTACTAGAAACTGGATAGAATCCGTGACGTCGATGCTGACCTCACCTCGTGTGTGACGTTCAGCAGAAATGCTGGCAGGAGAGAGGGCAGGCTCGGGGGGGCAAGTTGTTCCGGGCCTGTGACGTAGCCAAGGCGATACTCGGGAGCACTTTGCGTGCATCTCAAGCCAAAATGGCAAATATTTGCCACGGCTTTACGCAGGAAATTTTAATTATACATGATAAAATTTGATGCCATGTGAATGCCTGAAGAATTCTACACACGAATCCGGATCGTTTTTACTTGTATCACACCGAAAAAGTATGTTTCCTTGCCGGTAAACGACGACACTACACAAAACCGGCCGGCCGACTCCCGGAGGGCGGGGCCTAAGTCGTTGCCATGACGACCGGCTGGCCCTCAAGGCCAGTCGTCAACGCATCCTCGAGAAGGTTTCGTAGGTATATTTACTAAGAGGGGAAGGGAGTTTAGTAGGAATATTTACTAAACTTCCGGAAGTTTAGTAGGAATTTTTACTAAAGTTGCTTATGGAGATATATACAGTGCTACCGGAAATGAGGACGTAAAAGAGCTGGATTTTTTAATGTTCGCATTTGGGTATCAGTGTCTTTTCTTGCGTAAGTAACAGTGGTGGACCGCGGGCACTCGCTGTTCTGTTTCTTGAACACGCAGTCTTGTGGTTATGCCAGTCGGGGACGGAGTGAGGGTAGGTGGATACTCTGGTGTAGTTGTCGCTGTTCTCAATTTGCGCTTTAGGTACCTATGTAGGTAAGACATGTACCGATGTGAAACCAGATAGCAAAGAACGCACCAACATCGTACCTAGGTAGGTAAATAGTTACATATATAGGGGAAGAGGGGGGTATCTGAACACGTTCTGTTTCCTGAACACCTACCTTTAGTCGTCTCCCACATCATGTTCAGTGCATAAATAACAAAAAGATGGTGGTATTCATAAATGATGGACCTGCGGTATTTTTTTCTTAAAGGGTGTTTTTTGAATTTGTGTTTTTTTTTTGAACATGTTTATGAACGTGATTCGGAAGATGCGATCATTCGTTTTCTCCGTAAATGCTTACGTCTCGGTTAATCTTAGCGTTAATATCTATAATCCGCCATGTATGCCACACCGCTGTTCTTTGTTGCATAATTTATCCGAACGGATATCCGAACATATTTATGAACGGCATCGCCTCATTCAGCAGCATCCTCCGCAGTGGCTCCATGAGGATGCTGTATCCAGGCACGAAACGAGAGCGGAAGCCCAACAACCCAGTAGTGACTGGAGCTCTTTCGTGCTGGTGGGATGCCACATGTCCTAACGCCCTAGTCCGCTCTGGGCTCACCGAGACTCCCGCCGAGGACACGGTACACCCAAGGAAATCCGCAGCCGTCTGTCTCAGCGTGCATTTTCCATGTTTAGTGCTACCCTGTGTTCCCACAGACGTGTGAGCAGTTCTGCCAATCGCTCCTAGTCGCCTCACAGACGAGGACATCGCCCGGGTACCTGCACCTGCACTGCTTCAGGATTTCATCCATCGCCTTCTGAATTGTCATCGGTAAGCTCTTGGTCCCATGCAGACAGCGACAACACGAAAACAGATCTTAGTGACATACAATCGTTGTTAATGGTTGTGACTCGGAGTGTAGCTCCAGCTGTTGATTTGCAACTTTTAGGTCCAGACATGAGAACACTGTTGCTCCTTGCATCTGCTGAAGCATGTTCTGCATCAGTGGTAAATTATTCGCGAAATAGGGTGTAATATACAACTTACTGAACAATGAATAGACATCCTTCCAAAAGAAGTATTGACATCTTGCCTATTGGTGCATGTTTGTGGAAGTCTTCATGCCTCGTTTCTAACTATCCCGTTTATAGATATCATACTTTTGCCCATCATAACGGGATCCGGGAGCGTGATAACGAACATCCTGTATCGCAATTCCAGGTGAAGGGATTACCAATGATGTACAATGTTATGCTATACAATGCCAGTTTATAGCATAGGTGTTTGTATGGTTATCGTTGATATCGGTATCCCCAAATTAGATAGCTTTGAAAACACGCAAAACGGGAAGTCCTATGTACGTAATTATCTCAAAACTGAGAAGATCGTGATAGAACAAATCTGACACTTCAGATTGGATATTTAGTCACACGGGAATCTATTTCAGCCTGGATATTTCGTCAACCTGGCACTTGGGTGACCAAATATCCAGCTTCCATCTCTCCTCAATTGGCTGCAATTGTGCGACGGACAAAACACGATCAGTCTGCAACAGGGTTCGATTTATTATTCGCAATCCTAGATGTGAAGAATGGGCGCCACATGACCAATGAAGTTGATGCGCCCTAAATCCCAAATAACTAACTAACTTAGATGTGAAGAGGAAAATGATTTGCTCGTCTAATCGGATACTTGTCTTCAAAGCTGTGACATCAGAATCTCTGTTTGCATTTACCAGGGAATCTTGATAACTCTATCGCAGAGCAGCTGATTGTCAAACAGCTCCATTCAATCTTTAAATGAGGAAAGTGAGAGGGGACGAGTGGTCTAGGGGTAAGATGCTCGTCTCACAATCGAAAGATTGTGGGTTCGAGTCTCACCTGTCGCTGCTCTTCGCCCGCGACCAATCGGCGTGAGAGATTGGTGACGCTATATGACTCAACGGTCGACGTGTCGTAAAAACCAATAACCAACCAGAGGAAAGTGAGAGGGTGATATTCTGAATGAGAAAAATGCCTGAACAGGCTATCATTCTAGCCCTGGTATTCAGCGCTGCTGAGTGTCCAACAGCCATTCATGAGCAAAGGTTGTTTTTGTGTTTATGTGGGCACCTTGAACAGGTTCCATTTTAAATGGTTCTGGGGATGGATGGATGGTTCTGGGGATGGATGGGGTGGGGTGGGGTGGGGTGGGGTGCAGTGGAGTGGAGTGGAGTGGAGTGGGGTGGAGTGGAGTGGAGTGGAGTGGAGTGGAGTGGGGTAGGGTTGTGTAGGGTAGTTTGGGGACGTGCAGGTTAGGTCAAGACGTCTCTACATTAAGTAAATTCATTAAATCAGGGAAGATGTACAATCACCACTGATATTTGAGGGCCGAGTGGCATCGACGAAGTGGAATAGACGAGTGGTGTAGTTGCTAAGGTGCGTCAATAATCTTAATGAGACTATGGGTTTTAATCCAACAGCCCACTCTCCAGTAGGATCTCTTATTCTTAATTTGCATGTATAAATGTGTATCCGAACAAGAAGATAGATGTTGTTAAATGTTCAACAGTTCCAAGTTGGATCATATTTCTGTTTTACCTTCCACATAATTGGGGACGAGTGGTCTAGGGGTAAGATGCTCGTCTCACAATCGAAAGGTTGTGGGCTCGAGTCTCACCTGTCGCTACTCTTCGCCCGCGACCAATCGGCGTGAGAGATTGGCGACGCTACATGACTCAACGGTCGACGTGTCGTAAAACCAATAACCAACCAGCCTTCCACATAATTGAAGAAACAAAAGAAGTAGGTAGGTAAACAGTTCCTGTCCACGTTTGTTTACATGCTTGGGCAGTCCAAGTCCACTTTGGCCCCTCATAGCTTCAATTGGTTGGTTGGTTATTGGAGCTTAGGGGCGCATCGACTGCGTCGGTCATGCAGCGCCCATTTCATCGTCAGTCAAACAGTGAAATGCAAACAAAAGTCAGTCAGAATGACATGTCACGAGGTTAAGTACAAGTGTGATACCATACCGTGCTACGATTCTCATTTAGTGGTATTGGTATATTTGTATTATGCATTATCATTTGATGTTCCTTTGTCATTTGTCTGCTGTATTGGTAATTACATGACCTATCATTAGCGGATCACTGTACGGCTGGATCCCCTCTCCGTTCATCTTAGGTCGTCGTGTGTTCCAGTATTTGTACCAGCTGGATTATCCATCAATATAGCGAGAAATAAAATAATTTGCACATTTTGTATGTTGGAGTACACATATGCATCTTCTATTGCCGTCACAATTAACAGTATCCAATGCCTCTTTGAATGTTAGGCGCTGTGTGACCGACGCAGTCGATGCGCCCCTAAACTCCGATAGCCAACCAACCAACCCTCTGCATATGTTTTAAAAAAAAGTCCACCGCTGCAACAGTCTCTTTACGTATGTATTCGTTTCTCAGAGGCGGGACTACAGTCCCAACGAATTCGCGACCTTCGAGGCTTTGGCAACATCTCGTGCCAACGATGCCACCGACAGACAGCCACCGCCACATCTTCGGGATCATCAGATGACGATTTGGCCTCAGCTGACGGCGCTGACATCAACCAGCCAGGCGATGACGACTCGGCCTCTTCGTCAGCGACTGCCACCGTCCACCGATCCTGCTCCGGTCCCCACCTGCCCGCCAGCCTCTGTCGGGAACTCTCCTGTCTCACCATCAAACGCTGCCGCTATCCAGCCTGCCTCGTGAACTCATTTGGTAACCGTTGGTGTCAACCATCGAACTCTGGTCCACACCGGCCCGCCAGCTTCCGTCGGCAACTCTCCTGCCTCACCATCAACTGCTGCCGCCATCCAGCCTGCCACGTCAACCCATATGGTGGCCGTTGGTGTCCATCAAACCTGGCCCTTACCTGCCCGCCAGCCTCTGTCGCCAACCCTCCTGCCGCACCATCAACCGCTGCCGCCATCCAACCTGTCCCACGATCAACCAATGACGTCAAGCGACTTGTCCCTCCATCAATCAATCATCCTTTGACCGTTTCCGTTGATCGTGCGCCATCTGCACTCCTACCAGTCCGTGCTTCCAGCAGTTTTGCCTCGTCCTCAACCCGTCCACCAACCGCTGCTATAACCTACCCCGCTACGTCTTCAACCCACCCACCAACCGTCACGACAATCCACTCTGCTCGTCCGTCTGCCAAGCGCCCGAGAACCATATCCTTTGTCCGTGCTTCACCGGCACCAGCCTGCCCGCCAGCCAATCCCGCCACTCATCCTGTCTCTCTATCAGTGTTGCGCCCTTTGCCATTCGTTCGTTCTATGCCGTCTGCACACATACTGATGGTCCTGATGGCAGCCGTCTTCTCCTGTCCTCAACCCACTCATCAACAGAGCGTGAAGCCATCGAAGTTATAATTGGGTAGAATGGTGGTCCTGACCTTTATGTATGGTTATAAGTATCGTGTGTGGAGATAATTGAAGTGAAAACACTCTTGTAACGCATATTTGAATTGATGCCTGTAATTAGCTGTGTGCTATATAGTGCGTGTGCGCGCTTGTGCTCGTGTGTGCGCGCTTGCCCTTTTACGTGAATAATGTGCTTGTGAAACATTGATCATGTACTAACCTCGAAAAGCTTTTCTGTACATTCTTTGAGTTGTAAAGCAGGTGAATCGCTCATTGGTGAGGAGCAAGCTCAGCTACTTGGCGGAAAATTCATGTCACATGTACCTTGATGTTCGTCTCAGACTTTATATTTGCGTCAGATTTAAAGAGCGTGCATTGACGCCTAACATAATAGCATAATAATACCACGAAACGTGTATTGGATAGGCGCATCCGACTGAAGCGAATAAAGCGCTCGATCACATATGACTGTTTTTTGTATGTGCAATCTACCACGGCGAAGGATGCAACCGCGTTTAGCGTACGTGACTGCTTTTCATGTACCACACCATGGTGATCGAAAATAGAAGTGAAGTCCAGATATGCGTAACAAGTGGACGGCGAAACAGGCAACGAGTTGTTACAATTTGCATTGAAGGTACACTAATTGTCAAGCCAATATCAAACTCAGTACTTGTGGACAACTTGTTTTCCTCCGATCGTTAAGTGAATCTCGACCGGTCGTGACGACTGTAGTGCGGCGGTTGTTTGGTCGTAGGTCTTCGTCGTAGGTCATGTATATGTATATGCAATTATATATATATATAGTTGAAGAGAAGAGCGCATTCAGCTTTAGCATGTTTTCTGTCTAGGTTTTCGATTGATCGTATTGTTTTCTTCGTTTCGTGAGATAGCTGGTAGGTTATTTCACCACGTAACATACATAGTTGCATTCGGTTATTGACGTTTCGGATTCAAACATTAATCCATTAAAAAAAATCACCGCTCTGCACAATGCAAATAAACACACTCATGTATGTTTTTTTTTTAAACCAACTGATCACTGGTTTCACACGGGCTATTCTTGCAGCATCATCTTGCATTTCGTCGATTCCTGACGGGTCACTCACAAATCAAGTATGTTCTCGTATTAACTATTTACAATAAACATGAAGCACTGGATCGCAATTACATCCGGACGTTTTTGGTTTAGCGTTATTCCAGAGTGACAACGTGACGTGTGTGCTGACTTGTTCGCTTATTTCTGGTGTGTTCACGTATGTACAAAGACTTGAGCACCATGGATATGTTCGGTCCGGGCAAGACATGATGATGGTGGTGTTGGTAAGGTGTTCCCGTGTTAGCAGTGTTTGGTGGCAGTTTGTCATGTGTTCTTTTGGTGCTCCATCTCTGAGGTGCATTGTTAGTCTTCTCGAAAGAAAGGATGTGGTGGCACCAATGTAGCTTACTACACGAAGCCTAGTCTTCGTATGGACGAAGTCTTGCCCGGACCGAACACGTCTCATGGTGCTCGAGTCTTTGTACATACGTGAACACACACCAGAAAGGCACAAACACGTCAGCACACACGTCACGTTGTCACTCTGGAATAATGCATGACCAAAAAGGTCGAAGGGAGAGGCAATAACGTTGGGATGTAAATGCGATCCTCGTGCTTCATGTTAGTTTTAAATAGTTCAGATGAGAATATATTTGCTGTGTGAATGGTCCTTCAGGAATAGACGAAATGTGAGATGATGTTGCCAGAATAGTTCGTGTGACACCAGTGCTCAATTCATGTTTTGTAAAGTTTACTTTTGTGTGTTTATTTGCATTCTGCAGAGCGCTCATTGTGAAAGTGGATCAATGTTTGAATCCGAAACGTCAATAACCGAATACAACTATGCGTGCCACTTGGTGAAATAATTTACCAGCTATCTAACGAATTGAAGAACACAATACGATCAATCGAAAACCTAGACAGAAAACTTGTTAAAGCTGACTGCGCTCTTCTGTTCGACATCAACGTGTAAAATGAGATGTCCTGCCAGAATACACCGATATATATATATATATATATATATATATATATATATATATATATATATATATATATATTATGGATGGTGAACATAGATGGTGAACATCGGCTAATCCCAAATCGTCCAAGAGAGCTGTGCTATTTACCTATGTGCATTGAGCATGTAGTGCAAACTTCCTGAACGGTGTTCAAATCAAGAAGGAGTTTCTCCTTGTGTCTTCAGTGTACCACCAATTTCTTAGTAGCGAACGATTAAGTGGCAACACAAAATCGCTTAAAATGGAGCTATTTGAAGTAGTTAGTTAAATCGGACAACGGATGTCGTAAGACGGAGGCGATTCGTCGGATTTCCCAGGTCGGTGGGAGCCCTGTTCAAGTGCAGATATGCCGGATATAGATTGTGGCAGAACCACATAGGCCTGAAACTTGTCGCTTAACACGTGCCCTGGAGGGCCTCGGAAAATGACGCGCACTGGAGGGGGAGGGCGGATTCCGCCCCCACCCCCTAAGATCTCAGCTCTTATTAAAGCTGGAGGAACGAAATTCGCAGGGTGGATGGGTACGGTAGTGAAATCTATTGTGTGCAAATTTAACGATCTTAGGTCAGTATCGTCAAGGTCAAATGAGGTCACATATGTCAAAATGTTCTTGTTTTGCGTGGCTTCGCTTGTCATTGCTATGGATCACTGCTTAATTGTGCTAGAATGCTCAAAAATGGGATCAATGATGTTTTGGACATTACTAATGATTCAATACAGAGGCCAGACCCGGCATTTGACCTCAGGTCACCTATATAGCAGCACTTTATCAGGTCAGTTACCTCTCCCAGCTACCGGAACCGGGGCGCCCGCCCGACTGCTCCGTCGGACGGCTCGGCGGAATCGGCTTCGCGAAGAAAGAAGTGAAGTACATGAATAAAGTATTGAAACGCTTAGGTACACAATGACAAACAGTAGTTTTCAGAATGTATAGGGAGTAACATACAAAGCGACATCAATCGCATGACAGTCATTTGCATTTATGGCAACATTCCAGTTGGCCAAGTTTGGTTCCATTAAGGTTTCCATTAAGCTCCGGACACTTCTAAGCAGGTACGCAGAAGTGGCGTATATCCACCGGTAAAATCTGGAGTTATGTACGAGAAACCGGAGGAATGCGTGGATTTCACCTCCCACCTCTTCCCCCCCTCCCCCTCCAGTGCGCGCGTGTTAATATAGGTTCTATTTCCCTAGGGGATCACATAGATTCTTTAGGGTTTTAAATCAGATGATGATCTAATTTCGCAGCGTCGAAGAGGGTCATCGTAACCCGTGCAGTGCTGGGATGTGCTAATTTAAACCATGGTGAATTTCCGGATTCCTTTCAATCCTGCCTGACCCATCAAACTGAACTTTGCCATAGCTCTATATAATTTCATAACGCATCGTTTTTCGTCAGATTTGATCCGAAATCATGTTCGGTTTTGGAGTTACAGCAGTTGAAAGTCAGGGTATTCGTACAGCAGAAGGTTGTTCATTCTTAATCCTGTTTCAAAACGTTTATTAGCAAGTACTAGCGAAGATCGATAGAAATGTGATATATGTGCATGTAGGCCACTAATCACCAACATAGTTTCATCACCCTGTAACAGAGGACAAGATCAGGTTCGTCGAAGTCTATGATTCATAGTTTTGGTTCCATTCGGTAGCTGATGTCATACAATGCACGTTTGAAACTATTTATGAAATGAAAACTCGAAATAAACGATAAAACCACGAGTGTCTAAATAGGTTTACCCCACTCGATGCACTTTATCCTGACTTGGCATCAGGTCAAATTACTTTATTTTTCAGTGTTTCTGGGTGGTGATTTCCATTCCTTATATCAGTTCTTTCAACAATTTAAGTTGTGAAACATACCTCCCCTGCCAATTCTAGCATGGTGAGTCAAAAAGGGGGCCATCAATAAATATTTGAATGGAAGCCCTTTGGACTGATTGCAATGAAACATAAATGGTTGCATAAGAATATGGGAGCTGCTTCTCAAACCAGAAATGAATTTGAAAGAAAATATGCAGCATTGCTCTGTCATTTAAAATGGTTGATTGATGCAGCATGGGGTGTCTGGCATTACCCACTGATTTTTGTGCACTTTAATTTTTTTTCTTTTTTTTTCGATGTGAATGGTATCTAAATTTAATTTATCCATCAAAATGGAGTTTACCAGAAAGCCTGGTCCTAAAGCTATTGAATGGTATAATGATAACCATCCAACTGAAATAAATAGCTGAGTTATGAACAAAAATGCTTATGGTGTCAGTATTACCCCGCCTTCCCCTATTGGTCAAGCAGGCATCACATGATTTGCCAGGTCTAACCTAACCCAGCCTAACCATCATCGTGCAACTCATGTAGTGCCTGCTCTACCATTACCATTTTTTGTGAATATGGGATGGAGGCCACTTCTACTAGGGGTGGATTTTCAGGGAATTTGATACCAAAGACTGCCAAAACCCAAGGGATGTGATCTGAGTAGTACCTACCCTAATCCAATCTTGGAATTATCATTGATGTGGGTATGGGGCCTGGACTATCAAATTCAAGCCATTTTACTGCCTAAGTTAAGTGCCTAACACTGTTTTCTGTGCTCTGACCATGATTTCATGTCAATAAATTATGTCAATTTCTCTGATTTTCTATTGCTATTCAATTCAATTACTTCAATTGCTTCAATTGCTAACTATTATTTTGTGTATCTACAAAAATTTAGAATATCAGCTGATGGCCCATGTTAAAGAATAGGGGTAAATCCCAACTTACAAGTTACAAGGCCAAATTATGACCATCATACTTGTGTTAGGGGACATTATGGGCATGCTATGGAATAATGGTGCCCTAACCTATTCATTGCATTTACCACCTTTGATGCATGGGTTATATATTCCCCCCTTGTATAAATATGGGGAAAAGTCTATAAAATTGTAGATTGCTGTGGATGTAGCCATATGCATCAGCCATAGGCAGCCGACTGATGTCATCATTCCTACTCAAATCCTTTTTGCCACCAGCATTTTCTGCCAGCCAGTTTTAATTGGTAAAACCAGTAGCATAAATAAATTATGCCAGCTGCTGCTCCCCCCCCGCCCTCCTGTACCACAATCTCAAACCCCCCTGTAACCACCATCTGTCTCACCTCTGATTCTTCACCGCCCGGATCTCAGCAGACACGCGGAGGTCGGACTTGGAAAACAGCTCAGCTACCATGATGTGATTTATGTCAGGGAGGTTTCTAGAATCCGCTTTTACATACCCAGGCTCCATCCTTCCAGTCAATAGTCCAATCTGACTGACTTCAATGCGAAAAATACGTCTCAAAACACTAATAGATACCCTCCACAACGGACGAACTTCCCAAGGCCGTAGGAACTTCCCACCTTGTATACGCTGTTTATATTGTTTGTCTCGTATGCGCCATTTGGCTTACTATCGAGTGACGTCACGCGTGAATAATTCCTCGAGGGCATTTAAAGAAAGTGGATTCTCTCCATGATTTTGGCATTTTCAACATTCAATATAAGCATTTTTGAACTCAGCGTAATTTTTTACATCGGAAACCAACGCTGACCAAATTTGTGTAGCGGACCCCATTATTATTAAGGAAGTAGGTAGGCAGGTAGGTATGTTTCCGCCTGTTTATTAGTAGAAAGAAGGCTACCTAATATTGGAATATTCACAAATGCACCCACCAATGTTGATGCTGTAGGTATGCACCAAAAGTATGGTGTAACTTTGTTGTTTATTCACCATGCATGTGGTATGAATGTTTGAACAGGACAAATGCTTGTATTTTTGTTGAATGGATTGTATTGGATTTCCATCTCATTTTAGATAACTCCACATGGTTGTGTGCTTAGCATGCTGGTTCCATTTGCACCATTTGCATATTGAAATATGTGATTTTGATGTTAAATTGATACATTTATTGTATTACTGATCTGGTAAGAAATTAGCATTACTGGTTTAATTAAAACATTACTGGTCTGTGTAAGAAATTGCTTTTGTGTTGCAAACATTGCTTTCCCTGGTTAAGAAAGTGCACTGAAGTACATATGCTTGATTGCATCACATCTACTGATGTTTTATTAGATGTGCAGAATATGCTTTAAGATCTTGCTAATATTCTTCATTCTGAAAAATTATTATTCAGAACTTATCATATGTAAACTACATATTCAATAAATATTCCTTTCATGATTAGCCAGACTGCAAAGTGTGGCACTTTCAACAAGATCTTGTTCGGGCAGGGCGGGAGGCCAGATGTGTGGCTGGTACAGCAATTGGTGCAGCAACAGGTACCTGGTGTGGGTGGACTGATTATCCACTGACACTTCACACATGACTTGAAGGTTTGCAAGAAGAAGAAAATCACAACCATTGGAGAAAACCTTCAAAATGTGATAAAATCAATTAAAAAACTGAAGATGTGTTTATATAGAAGAGGTTCGTGCTATAAGCCTCTTGATTTGCTTACCTCATGTTTTTTTGCATTTGGTGGTGCATTCGATCTCCCTATTGGATTTTTTGTCCATGGCTGCTGTGCCCTGTCAGCCATTTGTCATACTTTGCAGTCTTGATGTTTAGTAGCATTCCTTGGTTTGCCTCCAGCATTTCCAATTTCAAACTGGTGTTTGTATGATGATGGAAAGTTATTGATGATCTATAGGTGATTGTAGAATCTGGATATTTAATCCTGCTACCATATTACCACATCTTTCTACTCAGAAACCTTAAAAAGAATGCTACTGGTCTCTGGACCTCTCAAATGCAGTGCCACAGCACTGATTGAGGCACTGCTTTTTATGCGTGCTTCACAGCCAACCAACCCAGTCAGGAGCACAATGTGGAAATCTCAATTGCAGCTTATTGTAGGACATCATATCTTTATTGTGGTGGGGTGGTGTGTCATATGCCTGATCTGTGCTAAGTGGGCGAGCATTCCCATCTCAATGGGGATATGTGTGATATTTGTCTGATTGCTTTGTGATTGAGTGGCACCCTAAGTGGTTTGATTATGTGGTGGTGTTTCATGTCAGATGGGGGCAGCTGGAGGTATGCTCATTTTGATGGTGATATGGAATGTGTTTCCAGCAGGCACATAGGAGGCTCCCCTCCATTGGCCACCCATGCAGGTCTATCTGGCTGGGAGATGGGGCTAGCCTTGTCATGACCTTGGCTGGGGCTAGGTCCAGAGTTGGGATTGTGTGTGCACCAAATGCACACCTGTCAGCACAATTCAGAGTGTCTGGTCTGCCAGCCCACATACAATGACCTGTATCCATTTGCAGAATGTGGAGCATATTTAGTAACAAGCCCTAATCATATTTTGTGCTTCCAGCATCTGCTACATGGGCGTGCAAGTGGTGCCAACTGGTTGGCAGAGATTAGCTGCTGCCCGACAACCACTTCTCCGATCACATTGGGACATCAGGTGGTGGGTGGACGGCGGTGTCATTTTGTGCACAACTGAAGAGAGGGCTCACAGATTAATTATAGGCTGTGACCGGCCACTTCACGACAAGTATACTGGCATGTCGTTGGCATGCGCTATTATGGCACTTGATGCTCTTAATGTGCTGCGACTACCTCGACACAGGCCTAGCACATGTTCGAAGCACGTCGTTCCAGCTGCAGGATCAATGATGGCCTTGTGTTGCACACATTTTATGGTTATGTGTATAGGTGTCCTTCCTGGAAAGCATTGAAGCTGGGGTGAAGGTGGTAAGAGTCGTCCGATTTTCCCTTCTCTGAGATTATTGCAAGTTGGTGCAAATAGGCACTCGTAAGAACCCAATGAATATTGTATCCAGATAGCTGTTGGGAGACTTTTTGACCAATTCGCAGCTTGATCCCAGGGTTTATGTACCAGAGGAGAATAAGGTAAGACGCCTCTCACCGAACATTTGATTACTTTATTTGATTTGATTTTTCGCTTGGTATTATTGTCTACCGTGGAATCGTCGACCCAGAACAGGGATGGGGGCAGTGGAGGATATGCACGAACAGTTTAAGGCATTTCTGTCCAGGGGACACTTCGCTGGACATTCCGACGGCGGGATGGCGTGATGGTGGCCTTTGGCCGATTGGAGTTGGTACGGATGAACCTTCGCGATGCGTCACTCTTCTCGGTTATATGAAAATGGTCGTTCACCGATCTGGACCGGGCACTGGATCATACAGTGCACGCCCGCCTCTGGATCCGCCAGTGAAATATGCGTGTGCACTGATGTGTTCTGTTTACGTCTGTTGCCTTTTGTGTCTGTAAATGCTTGTAACTTGTGGAATATATTTGGTGAAGAGTGCATTTTTTTTCTGCGTCTGCTACACTGTTCGCATTTGGTTGGAGGCCGAGCAACGTTCTCCTCTTCAGGAAAATTAAATTTCCCCGTGCTCGTCGTCCCGAGGTAAGCAAGGCGTTTT
Organism: Ashinkailepas kermadecensis; assembly: GCA_034440615.1. NCBI lineage: Eukaryota > Metazoa > Arthropoda > Thecostraca > Neolepadidae > Ashinkailepas > Ashinkailepas kermadecensis. The sequence goes on along the minus strand of JAOTOM010004793.1, from coordinate 335,858 downwards.
GCGAAAATGACCGATGGAAGCATATTACAATCAACTGATAAAAATCGGGGTTCAATCTGGCGTTGAAAGATTTGCCTGTGCTACCCGAGGAAATGTCTGTTAGTGTGGTGAGGTGAGTTGAAATACACTCTCAATATTTTAACTTTAATACTCGGGAGTCATCAGCATTGCGAGGGTTATAATCCAACGGATACAATCTTCTCCAAATGTATGCAAGACAAAACACCTGGAGCTTGTAGCACCGCCTTCATGAGATATAAAAGGTGGCACTGCAATTATCAGCTTAGTGAATTGACAATACGTGGTGGCAGGAGTGAAGCTTTATATGACATTGTGAGGGCACTTGCATACCCCCCACCCCCCCATGTGGCCTTTGCACCTCTAAATAGTATAAACTTATAACATGGGATATTAGTGGTATGCCCCAACCCACTTGTGCCCGCTTATTGCTTTCATGTGTTGCGCCCTCCCCTCGACGAAATTATGTCCCGAAGACTAGGCCTATGGGTGGCAACATTTATTTTTGCAATAGTCGCAATGTACAATGATGGAGCATGTACGAATCGAGTGTCGGCACTCGTGCCCTTCTGATCATGCTTCTGGTGCATATTAAATGAATTTACATCGCCGTGAAGGTTCTCTTCTACCATTGCTAAGTTCTGCCTAACTTCTTCCATATAATTGTTCATCTGTGTTCCGTTTCGAAGTTATATTTTTCAACGTTTTTCATTTGTTTCTACCCACTTGTATGACAACGGGGCACATCTCCATCGAATTGCATCAAGCTACCTAACGGATCCAGCGAGGCCCTAGGGGACGGCCACCCTCCTCCCTCCCCTTGGGAACCCGATTAAGGTCTCCAACATAGATGGTCGCTCGTTCAGGTAGTAAAAGCTCTAAACAAAGAAACGAAATAATGCATTATTTCCTTTTTATTTCCCATGCATTATTCCCCCTTCGGCAAAGGCACTATCTTTCTGTGAAGGTTGAATGCACCTTCACCCCCTTCATCCTCAACACATTTTTCAGCCGGAGACGCTTCTCCGAATAGAGAATGTCCTCGGCATGTGGGAAGCTCGATTGCACCCATCCCTCCCCTCAGAGGCGTAGGAACGTCTAAAAAAGTGGAGAGGGGGGGGGGGGGAAATCCATTTTGAAGTTCATTCTTTCCATGCATCGTCATAACATTAATGTTAAACTTTTACAGAAAGTGGAGGGTCATGGCCCCTTGCCCCCTGTTCCTACAGCCATGCCTCCCATTTCCCACTCTCAACAAACTTTTAGCCGAAGGTGCTTCTCCGGATGTAAAAGGCGCCCTCCTAAAAAATAAACCCACACACCCGTAACGAAATCCAGATCGGTCAGTGAAGCATACCACCATGTGTGCCTACCATGCCCCTGTCGGTTCCCAATATTGGTTCAGACAATGTCGAACCTGAAGTATTTTATAGTAAGCATAGATGGCGCTAGCGCAACGCTGACAGAGCGTTCGACACTTCGCTGAGGACCCACAAAACATGAATATTCATTAATTTATTGATATATTGAAAAACAGGATTATAATTATGTAGTATGACAATCTAAAATTTACCCATCAATTCGGTCGTCATAATTCATATCGAGGCAAGTATTGTTCTCATTTATTTCCTCGAACGAAAACTCTATCCAGATTGAAGGTATAGAGATGACAGGTTCCTGCCAGCATTTCTGCTGAACGTCGCACACGAGGTGAGGTCAGCATCGACGTCACGGATTCTATCCAGTTTCTAGTACGACCACTCCATATGGCCCTTCCATAAGACATGACATCACTGCTGTCCTTGTTACCTTGCAGATATGACATTGTAGTGATTGTATGAGTGATGATTTGCTGCTCATTTACAGAAGAAGAATATGAAACCAATATTCCCATCAAATTGTGAAGTAAATTCAGTTCTGAATGCAGTCGGCAAAGGAATGGTAAGACAACTGACATTGATGTACTGATACATTTTGGTAAGTTGTGCAATAATATTCCATGTTATGGTGCAATATGGTCACAACACCTGTTGTTATTGGTCTGGTTTATCTGTCACATTGTCACAATTTCTGTTATTTGTCACCGACTTATCTGTTGTATTGTCATGATTCCTGTTCTCTCACCTGTCACCTGGTTGGCTCCCAAAATTATCGAGCATCACTCGCCCAGAGATGAGTTCCGTGCCAGATCAAGGGGAGCCTGTATTTTCAGGTATGCTAGTCCCCTAGATTAAAGAAAAGTAGTTATCAGATAGTCAGGGCAAGACACAGGAACTGGAAAGTGTACCTTAAGCAGAATTTGTATGCTTAGAGTAGCCACTACATCTGCTAATATGTTGTTCTCAGACAAGATTTCTGATGCAAGTTAAGAAAAATTAAATATGGAGAAGTAAAGCTACTCTTCAAGTTTCATTAGTATATTATCATGGTTAATCTATTCAGTATATTTGTACAGCAGTGTGCAGAGATTTGAGTGCAGTGCAGCTTTAAATACAGTCATGAAGTCATAAAGTGTTAAGGCTTAATAAGAGCCACAGGGGCCCATCTGGGTTAAGCCTATCTGGGAAAGGTACTAGAAATGTACATACTCTCACCCCAATCAATCCCTTATCTCAAGTTCCTAGGAAGCTATATATCGCAGTCTATCTAGCACCAATTCACTTGCTATTGCATAATACACTCCCATTTTGCTACCATAGACAATCTCATCAGTATCACATCCTGAAGGAAGGTGCTGAATCCACTGCTAGGTACACTATATAAAGTTATAAAGTGTTTAGACTTAATAAGTGACTCACTTGCTATTGCATAACACACTCAACAATTACAAACTCCTCCCATCATACCCATTGTGCTAACATAGACAATCATCAGTATCACATACCGAAGGAAGGTGCTGAATCCACTGCTAGGTACACCATATATTAAATTATAAAGCGTTTAAGACTTAATAAGAGACCCAAGGGCCCATCCAGTTAAGTCTGTAAATGGAAGATAGTATAAGCCTGGTAAAAAGACCCTCCCCAACCATCCCACATCCTGAAGAACCAGTCCTCCAATATACCACACACCTATCAATGCCTATCTACCCTAGCTTTCCAGCCCTATTCCCCTGATCTCTCTTAACACATGTGGATTGAATGCCTTATCAATGATTTTCAAACTGCATCCATGCCTGCTTAAAGGGGTCTGTGCCATGCATACTTACTTAACATACATCTCACCCCATCCATCACAAATTAGAACTCAAAAATAAGATTTTCCTGTCTAAAACATTTATCCACCCTACTTTTAAATACATTCAATGAGGAACTCCCACAACATCAGCAGGTGCCCATTCCACTGGTCAACAGCCCTTTGACTGAAGACCTGTTGTTGCTTAGCTGTCCTACACCTCAACTTGTCTAACCTGAATTGATGACCCCTATGTGATGCTCTAAACCGAAGATCACCATTTAAATTGACCTGATCTAGTCCTTTAACAATTTTGTACATTTCAATCATGTTCCCCCTTAATCTCCTATACTTGAGTATCTAATGTAAATATCTAAAATATACATATCTAATGCCACAAGCCTTTCTCCATATTCTAAATGTAAATTTCCAGAACTAGGTAAAATGCGATTTTTGGAATATTTTTTTTTGAATACAGGGTATCTTCACGTAAAAATCATGATGCGACCACTCATTTTCTCCGCAAATGATTACTTTTAAGTCAGCGACGGTTGATGACGACGGTCTTGGGGACACGCCGCGTTACAAAACACTCCCACCTGCACCTGTTCGCGCAAAAATGGCAGGGCCTCAAACAATTTGGACAAATTACCTCGTTTGGAAGTACACTGTTTTCTGAAAAATTCTAAGCTTGCCTGATTATCTTCAAAAAAAAGTTTAATAATTTTGTGAGGAACTAGACCGCAACCGGTGCACAATGAAGCCATTATTACACTGCCGTGTTCTGCTTACGGTCAAGAGTTCAAAAATTAAATATGAATATATAAATAATACAACAAAATAAAATAACCTAACCTAACCTAACCTAACCTAGACTAAGATAACGTAGCATAATATATAAAATATATTATATCATAATATAATCTAACCAAACCTAACCTAACCTAACCGGAAAACCAGAATTATCCGAAACAAATTTTTCGGCCATGACGTCATCAAATATATTTAAATAAAATAATACAGCATCGCAAGGAATGTCGACGACACCCTTATCGACGGTGGCTGGCGCGGCGTGTTGCGAGTATATGCATTCTCGGAGATAATGTCAAATTAAGGCAGAAACAAGGTTTTCGATGTCAAAGAGTATCAAATCGAGTGCCTGAAGTGTTGAATGTCTTCTTTATCACGTCTGTGACACACCAGGTACGGATAATTATACGCGATGTGCTATGTTTGCAGAGTGAAGATTATGGTCGTGTATTTGTTTGCCAACTGAAAAATTATTCTTTGCGGAGAAAATGAGTGGTCGCATCATCATTTTTACATTAAAATACCCTATATTCAAAAAAAATCCCAAAAAATCGCATTTTACCTAGTTCTGGAATAATACCGGTCCATTAAGGCTACTACATCATCAGGCAATGAGTTCCAGGTGGCACAGAAGCTGAGGCTAAAATAATTTCTTCCTACAATCCACTGATGCATGCCTGTGAGCCAATTTCAGTGAGTGTCCACGTGTGTTCACCAATGGTGCCAGCACAAACATGTTGGGGATCTTAATGGCATAATGGCCATGAAAAATCTTCCAACATTTGATAATGTCTGCTCAAATCAGTATGCCTTTCACCAAGTACAAACCTAGTTTCCATAATCTGGCACCATAATCCAGACCTTCCATCTCCTCTATGTTTTGTGCCCACCTTCTCTCTACTGATTCTAGTTGCCTTAAATCACCTATGTAACCTGTATTCCAAACACATGATGCAAACTCCAAAAGAGGCCTGACATGAGTAATGTATAGGGTTTTCATAAATTCAGGTGAATGACATAAAGTATAATTTAGTAGGTTGTTGGCCAGACTTCCAGCTTTCTGTACTATACCAGCAATGTGTTGATGGAAACACAAGTTTTTATCTACTGTGATGCCTAGGCAGGGTTAAAATAATGATTTTTTGTTACGTGTGAGATGTCGAAATGAGCACAGTAGGATGTCAAAATTTCCCATGGAATTAGTGTCATTTAAAATGCTTTTGATGTCTTTCGGACTCAAATTTGAGCCAATGGTGTAGGTACTTATGACTACCTTTATCATTTGTTTTGAGATTCATGATTTAAGAAGAGCTATATTCGGGATAAGGAGAATAATAACTGCCATAAACTACTATTGTATGCCATATCACATTATAGGTAATCCCTTTGCCTGAAATTGCATTGCTAAATGTTTGTGTATCATCATTCCTTGTCAAGAGCATGCACATGCTACTTATAAGTGAGATGCTGTTAGAAAGGAGACAAAAAGACTTCATAAGCATGCATCAACGAGCAGGATGTCAATACGTCTTGGAGAAGGATGTCGATTGAGTGTTCAGAAAGTGGTATATTCCAGCCTATTTCACAATTAATTTATCACTCTGCCTAGGTCAGTATGCATCTCAACAAAGCTTACCTGGAATCCATCTAGGTAATAATGCGCATAAGGGCCAAGACTTTTCCAGTCATATGAGCTGAGGTGTGCTTTGAGAACTGCACATTTCTTGGAGTTCATTGCTAGTCCCCATGACTTGGCAGTACTAACCAGTGAATCCATATCTTTTTGGCCCTGTGAAATGCCGGCCAGCAGGTCTGTGACAGATTTGTACTCCAGTTTCATGCATATCCTTAGGTCATCTGCAAAACCTTTTAACTGGGAGTGTATACCATGAGGTACATAATTCACATAAATCAAGAATAACACAGGACCTAATACAGAGCCCTGGGGTACTCCATTCGGAACATTCTTTGGTTTGCTGGAAGAGCCAGAGACAAGCACTTTCATTTCTCTCCCACATAAAATGTTTGATCCAGATAAGGATTATCTCTGAAATTCCCATAGCTCTCAGTTTTGTTAGTAGCAGCACATGATTAACAACATCAAATGCCTTTGAAAAATCAAAGAAAATTACATCCACCATGTAGCCCTCATTTAGCCAGGTAGAGACAGTCTCATATGTTAGCAGTAGTTGATCCTCTACGGAACGTCCACGACGGAAGCCAAATTGTCCTTGGTCCAGCACGTGATGGATCTCCAAATATTCTGTGAGCTTCTCAACAATTACACATTCCAGAATTTTACATGGGACAGAAGTAGGACTCACTGGGTGATAATTTAGTGGATCATTCCTCAAACCCTTTTAAAAATGGGAATAACTTGTGAAGTTTTCCAACTATCAGGAAGACTTCCAGTAGAAAGAGGTGAGTTCAAAATTTTGAAAAATGGTTTTACAAGCTCCTCACAGCAAGATACAATTAACTGAGGGTGTGACCCCATCAAAGCCCATGCTGGGGACCCATCAACCTCACTCAAAATTCTGAGCACATCAGCTTTGGTAATATCAATGCTCTGCAGCACTGTTTCAGTAGTATGGTGTGGGGCTGGATTTGCTAGTCTACTTTTGCAGTATACTGATGAAAATGCCACTGCAAATATCTCAGCCATTTCTTGGCAGTCACTTGTGAGTCCATCAGTTGGTTTCCCCCTCAATGGCCCCAGGGATGTTCTGCCAATTTTCTGGTGTCACATGTAAGAATGAAATTCCTTGGAAGATGGTTTGTGAATTAATGACAATTCATACTTGATCTACGAGTGAATACTAAAGTTTCTATGCTGTCTGTTTATATCTTGGAATGATCTCAGTGAAAGACCTGCCTGTGTAGACTGTCTCCCAAATTGATTTCTGTCCTGTTTGTACTCTATCCATGCATCCTTTCGCCTGCTTAATTTCATGTCAAAATTAAATAATTTCATGTTCAATTTCAGGACATACTCATCGATTAGAACAGGGCAGTGTTGGCATTGGGAAGGGGGCGGGGGGCAAGATCTCTACCAGTCCAACCCTGTCTACTTCAGATGTTAAAATTAAGTCCAGTGTGTTTCCAGAATTTACAAAGGAAGGCTGGCTCATCTGCGATACACTATACAGATAGGCTGTTGTTATTTGTAGCTGGCTCATCTGCGATATTCGATGTATGCTTTACATCACCAGTATTGTGCCATTCTCAGAGACTCGAATCTGACACATGTATGCAAACCAGATGGATAGGCAGATGAAGGATCGTTGATACATTCATCAATGGGGATCAATTTGGCATTTATGCATCTTTATCTGGTGAAATCAACTAATTGCTGAACATGTAGGTGAACAGCAAAGACAGACACATGCAGTTGGTGAGTAAAGTAGGTAAGAAGAATGTGTTGTGTTGAATTGAAGATTAAGAACATTTGACCTAAGTATAACCAATGGTGATACTACCATCTACCTTGATCCATCTGATCCACCACAATTTCCCAAAACCAAACAAACTCCAGCTGTTTAGCAGTGGTTGTTAAACAACCAGTCTGGCTAAAAGACTATGCAACACACTACTGCAAACATTGTAAGTCGCCACATGCATCACTTTCAGATTGTCAAGATGGACAAGTCGCTCAAGGGCAGATTGCACACAGTCCAATTAATTTATTTGGGCTATGCCTGTAGTTGCATGGCTTCTGAAACCAGAAAATATGCATTGGAAGGATAATGTAAGGATTGTGAGCCACTAGCAAGCAACAGGAACCATGCAAACCATATTGATGTAATTTCCAATAGGCAAATCAAAATGAACACTGTTAGATGGCCCAGGGAAGGAAAACATCTGCTGGTGTCAAAGAAGAAGGCATTTGAGAAACTAAAAGACCTTAACTCTGAGCTGCAAAATACCAGTTGCAGAAATCAAACACAATAAAGCTGCTGAACCTGATGGTGTATATGCTAGGATCTTAGTTCAATGTGCTGAAGTTTTAGCATTTTCTCCAGGTGTCATTTTCAGGCAGCATTTTGAACATTCTGAAGTACCTGAAGATTGGTGCAATGCAAATGTAGTACCAATAAAAAAGGTAATAATAAGTATATGTAGGAAGTTACAGGCCAGCCAGTTTAATCTCACTAGATTGTAAGGTGTCGGACAAAATTTGTCAAGAAGAATGTTCAAGCTCATCTTGACAGGCACACTGCTAAATTATTCGTGAAATAAGGTGGAATATACCACCTATTGAAGAATGAGAAGACATCCTTCCCAAAGAAGTATCGACATCGTGCCCCTTGGTGTGTGTTTATGGAGTCCCCATGCCTTGTTTCTATGTAATAGTGGTTTGTGTGTAGGTATCATGCTTATGACCACCATTACATATTGTGATACATAAACATCTTGTACTTAACGCGATTTCAAGTAAAGAGATTGCACATGATATGGTCATGGGCGCAAAATGACCAACGCAGTCGATGCGCCCTAAAGCACAAATCCACCACCACATGATATGGTCTACTGTTTAATATAATTTACTGATAGTATGGCATTATTATCATTCTCATTAACATAAGTATCCCTATATTAGGTGTCTCCCAAGATAAACGAAAAAGATGTACATATAAGCAGGCTATAGGCTCAAAATTTAATTTGAAGGACTTAAACGATATTCTAAACGACATCGTTTCCATGGGGAATTTCGACATCTTAGTGGACTCGTTTCGACATCTCACACCTAACGAAAAATCAATATTTTAACGCTGTAGGCACAGTTTATGACCATCAAGATGAGTCCCAACAAGAGGAAGGGAGATAACATAGCAATAGGATGCTGGACATGAACTTCGATCTGGGAGATCTTGCTTAGCTATCCTACTGGGATTCATGGCATATGCAACAAGGGAAGTCGACAATGGAACATATGTTAGTTGTCGATTTATATACGTTTGAGGGTACCTTTACCCCTGAATTATCTGCTTGGCACAGTGTTGCTTTGTGTTCTGCTAATAATTAAAGTTAAGACATTCTAAGTTAAGTTAAGTTAAGTAAAATTAAGACTTCGAATCAAACTTCATTCTTGGCAAGAGCAGTTGATGTGCTGATGATACATATTATCTTTAAGGATATTATTTTATGGTCTTAGTTGGACCATTATAAGCATGCATGGATACCAGAAAGCCCCTTTACCAAGTCTCAAGGCCACAAATTAGCTCTGCGTCCTTTCCCAGACTTACCATTATGGGTCAGATCGGAAGCGCTCGAAAAAACAAGTCCGGACGCTTTATCTTTGCGTTTGAACATCTAACGCCACCACACCACGTGCCGCAGTGAGAAACAGTATTTTGTTAAATATGCTGATGCTCACCATTGCACATTGTAATGCACAAGCATCTCTTAGCACGATTCCAAGAAAGAGGATTACCTATGATGCGATCTGTTATACAATATCAATTGATAAGGATAGGTATTTTGTATTGTGATCGCTAAAATAGTTATCCCTAAATTGGGCACCTCAACACAAAATAAAAAGGCGCACATATACGTACGCTGTTTGATCAAAGTCGTGTTTGGAAAACTTTCAGATATGTTAAGTGACATAGTTTTTATGGCGAATTTCGACATCCTGTATTCGTTTCAACATCTCACACCAAACGAAAAACCTTTATGTTAGCACTGACGTGCTGTGATGTTTCATTTGAAATATCTCCATGCCCATCATTCGCTTCTTCATCACATTTACTAGATAACGCAAATGATCTAGAACAAGCCTCCACAATAGCGCGCCACGCAATGCTGATAAATGGCCGTCCTCCGTACAGTTACTATCCGAAAGAACGGCGCATGCGCGACGCAGACTCGCTTTCGGCTAAAACAGCGAAATTTCGGCTCTGGTCGGCCCATGCTCCGCGCCGGTGTCATGTTGACAATTTCGGCTCTGGTCGGCCCATGCTCCGCGGCGGTGTCATGTTGACAATTTCGGCTCTGGTCGGCCCATGCTCCGCGGCGGTATCATGTTGACAATTTCGGCTCTGGTCGGCCCATGCTCCGCGGCGGTGTCATGTTGACAATTTCGGCTCTGGTCGGCCCATGCTCCGCGGCGGTGTCATGTTGACAATTTCGGCTCTGGTCGGCCCATGCTCCGCGGCGGTATCATGTTGACAATTTCGGCTCTGGTCGGCCCATGCTCCGCGGCGGTATCATGTTGACAATTTCGGCTCTGGTCGGCCCATGCTCCGCGGCGGTATCATGTTGACAATTTCGGCTCTGGTCGGCCCATGCTCCGCGGCGGTGTCATGTTGACAATTTCGGCTCTGGTCGGCCCATGCTCCGCGGCGGTATCATGTTGACAATTTCGGCTCTGGTCGGCCCATGCTCCGCGGCGGTATCATGTTGACAATTTCGGCTCTGGTCGGCCCATGCTCCGCGGCGGTATCATGTTGACAATTTCGGCTCTGGTCGGCCCATGCTCCGCGGCGGTATCATGTTGACAATTTCGGCTCTGGTCGGCCCATGCTCCGCGCCGGTGTCATGTTGACAATTTCGGCTCTGGTCGGCCCATGCTCCGCGCCGGTGTCATGTTGACAATTTGCCCGTAAACTTGTTATTCACATGGGTCCGTTCGGTTTCTATGCTAGCGATCTTGAAACCACCAAGTTGTTACGTTTTGGGGAGTGGTAATCGCTTTTCAACAAAATTATTTAAATGCAACACCCATTTAACTGTATGCAGGCAATGGTTATTGCTCCGGTAAGTCCGTGCCATGACTCGTGCTCCTATACCGAGACGAGTGGTCTAGGGGTTAGATGCTCGTCTCACAATCGAAATATTGTGGGTTCGAATCTCACCTGTCGCTACTCTTCGCCCGCGACCAATCGGCGTGAGAGATTGGCGACGCTATATGACTCAACGGTCGACGTGTCGTAAAACCAATAACCAACCAATACGGTTGCGCCATGCAATGTGGGCCAGAACCCGACTAGAGATATTGGTCCTGAGACCAAATGTCTGAACCTGTTCCTGCTGAGTTGGTGAATTGTCAAGATGAACTCAGAAGCCAGTCTCGCCTGAGACGTGATGAGCCTTGTCTGTGACGTGGTAAGATGTTGAATCTTGCCGTTGATGTGATGAGGTGTTGAGTTCTAGCCTGTGAGGTGGTGAGGTGTTGAGTCTAGCCTGCGACCTGATGACGTGTTGGGCCTCGCCTGTAATGTGGTGAGGTGTTGAGCCTCGCCTGTAATGTGGTGAGGTGTTGAGCCTCGCCTGTAATGTGGTGAGGTGTTGAACCTCGCCTGTAATGTGGTGAGGTGTTGAGCCTCGCCTGTAATGTGGTGAGGTGTTGAGCCTCGCCTGTAATGTGGTGAGGTGTTGAGCCTCGCCTGTAATGTGGTGAGGTGTTGAGCCTCGCCTGTAATGTGGTGAGGTGTTGAACCTCGCCTGTAATGTGGTGAGGTGTTGAGCCTCGCCTGTAATGTGGTGAGGTGTTGAGCCTCGCCTGTAATGTGGTGAGGTGTTGAGCCTCGCCTGTAATGTGGTGAGGTGTTGAACCTCGCCTGTAATGTGGTGAGGTGTTGAGCCTCGCCTGTAATGTGGTGAGGTGTTGAGCCTCGCCTGTAATGTGGTGAGGTGTTGAGCCTCGCCTGTAATGTGGTGAGGTGTTGAGCCTCGCCTGTAATGTGATGAGGTGTTGAGCCTCGTCTGTAATGTGGTGAGGTGTTGAGTCTCGCCTGGGACTTGGTGAGGTGCTGTGAGGTGTTGAGTTCTAGCCTGTGACGTGGTGAGGTGTTGGGCCTCGCTTGTGACTTAGTGAGGTGTTGAGTTCTAGCCTGTGACGTGGTGAGGTGTCGGGCCCGCCTGTGACTAGTGAGGTGTTGTGAGGTGTTGAGTTCTAGCCTGTACGTGGTGAGGTGTTGGGCCTCGCCTGTGACTTAGTGAGGTGTTGTGAGGTGTTGAGTTCTAGCCTGTGACGTGGTGAGGTGTTGGGCCTCGCCTGTGACTTAGTGAGGTGTCGTGAGGTGTTGAGTTCTAGCCTGTGACGTGGTGAGGTGTTGGGCCTCGCCTGTGACTTAGTGAGGTGTCGTGAGGTGTTGAGTTCTAGCCTGTGACGTGATGACGTGTTGGGCCTCGCCTGTGACACTTGGCGGCGTCGCTCTGCGGCAGCGCCTGGACGGCCGGCAGCTGCTGCAGCACCGTGAAGCCACCATCCAGTTCGGCCGCACGCATGGCACCTGTCAAGTCAGACTGGGCAACACCAGGTACGTTGCGGCTCACGGGGTGGTGTTACGCCACGTGCTATGTTACGTCACGTGATCACGCGGTGAAGTCGGTCACATCGGCACGAAATTTGGCATGCAGTGGTACTTCGGGTCCTGGCATGGATGCGCCATTCGGTACATCTTGTTCCACCTGTCAATATTCACGACTGTGCTTGTTACCGCATGCAAATCTGGATATGAGCATTAACCAGTCCCATAAAACAGTGGAATGGATACATTTGCAGTGTAATGTTGTTGAGTGATAAATGCTGGAAGTTTTTCTTATGGACCGACGCGGGTGAGTACGCTTTGTCGCTCCGAATCCCCGGGAACGCACGCTCGGGACCTTGATGGTTTATGTTATGCTTTGACAAATATTTCTAGTGAATGCATTTTAACGGCGGACGTTTCCAGAAGAATATACTCACATATTCCGACTCGGGATCGCAAAATCTCAATAGATACCATGTAATATATTTCACTGTTCCGGTAGTCATACTAAATTATTTGGCAACAGACTGAGAGGAGCTGATCAGCCTGCTCTGCTATTTCTAATTGTACTGTACTAGTTCCTCACTTTTTTGTTTATCCTTGCGATCGTTGAGAGAAGCTCGAGGGAAGCTCAGCTGGCCCTACGTTTGTATGATCTCTCGTTGTCAGCGAGAGGCACCCCTAGCTCTTGTCTGCTGTCGTGTATACACGAAAAGACAGACAGACAGACAGACAGACTTTTTGTTGAGGTCATCCACAATTGACTCGTGGCTATTATGACGTCGCGTCAAATGGATAAAACAACACAGCACAAAAGGTCAAACTCACAGAACAGTCAAACCAGTGGTCATAAACGTCAGCAAGTCGAGCAGTAAATCAGTCTGGCACGGGCGGCACGTCAAACAGGTACCGCCGTAGGTGGCGACCAAAGATCGACACGGGAAGTCGCGTCAGCTCAGGTGGCAGTGAGTTATACATAAGTGGCGCTCTGGAGCTAAAACGTCTCTTCCCCATCTCGGTGCGGGACCGGGGGACATGCAAGTTATGGTCTTGACGGGTGGTCCGGTCACGAATCTCCGCCATGGTGGTGAGATCGTGAGCCAGTGACTCTGGCTCACCATGACGACGCACCTTGTGTGTGAGGCAAAGGGTGTGATATCTGGCCAGGTTCTCCGCGCTGAGCCAGCCCAGCCTCCTCAGCAGATCCGAAACATGGTCAAACTTTTTGCGGCCGAAAATTACCTTTGCCGAGTAGTTTATCATTTTTTAATGCGAGATTGAATTTTTGAATGCGAGGTTATTTTTGGCTCCGTTACCATACACAGAAATACAGTAGCGGATCTGCGAGAAGACCAGAGCATTGACCAGCGCGGAGATGACGGCAGGTGGAAGGTGCCCTCTCAGATGCGATAGACCACCCAGAACTCCAAAACAACACCGAGTCAATTCTGAGACGTGCGAGTCCCAGCTGAGCGAGCGATCGAAAATAAGACCGATATTTTTGCATTCCGAAATGGTGGGTAGATCGTGATCGCGAAATTTCACTGTGATATCCGGTAAGGCACGCAGATTTTGTGGGCTGCCCAACATCATCAGCTGTGTCTTAGTTACGTTAATTTTCAGTCCATTTGCTCGAAACCAGATGTCGAGGAAGCCAGAATTGTTTCCATATGAGTGACAACATTTTGAATTTCAGATTTCTTACCACTGACCAAAATTTGGGTGTCGTCGGCGTATTGAATAACCACTGCGCCTTCGGCGAACAGGCTGAGGTCGTTGGCGAAGACACAGTAGAGGAGAGGTCCGAGAGATGATCCTTGAAAAACGCCGATGCTGTTGGGCAACGGGGCAGATTTTTGGACGACACCCAGACTGTCAGTAAGGCTGACACTCTGGGTGTGGTTCTGAAGATAAGCCGAAAACCAGGAAGTATCGATGCTGTGGAGACTTAATTTTGACAGGAGTTTTGAGTGATCTATCACATCAAAGCATTTGCTCAAATCCAGCAGGCAGAGAAGGGACACCTCTCCATGGTCACATGCGGATAGGATCTGGTCAGATATGGAGGTCAGAGCGGTTTCCGTCGAGTGACGAGGACGGAAGCCGTGCTGAGTTTGGGAGAGGAGGTGATTATCGGGCAGATAATTGTAGAGTTGCTGGTGGACGGCACGCTCTACAATTTTCGCAATGACTGGGACGATGGAGATAGGACGGAAATTGGAAGGGTTACAGGGATCACCGGACTTGAAGATGGAATGGACGAGGGAGTGCTTCCAAGAATCAGGAACATCGGATTGGGTAATGCTGGAATTAACCAAATGCATGAGCACCCCACCTATCGAGTCGAAGCACACCCTGAACATGTGGATGCTGATGCCGTCCTCGCCACAGGCTGACGAGCCGTTCATCCCGAAGACGACGGCTCGCAGCTCAGGTAGCGACAACGGCACCAGGGTAAGCGCACAGGCACCGACACGCGGCAAACGGCAGGAGATACTCGGCGTCGCTCCCATACTCCTAACCTCGTCAGCCACGCACGGGACCACGCGGACAAAACATCGGTTAAGGTCATCAGCTGTCGCGTCGGGCAGCTTACGAATGGCCTGCTTGCCGCCGATGACGTCTATGTAGACGATCTGCTCCGATTCTAGCCGCCGATCTGTTGTATCCGTTATATCCGGTGTATCCGTTGTATCTGTTGTATCCGCTGGGCTACCAGGAGAGGGCGGCTGCTGTTGGTCCACAAGTCCTCTGCTGTGCCCCACATCCAGTCCGACGCCTTCGCCCGCTCACGCTCCTGACGGCGCCGGACGCTGATATGGGTGCACGGTACATCGTGTGTACTGGATCCGGTAACGCTAAATGACCTGAGCTGCCGATTGCGTCGTAGAAAACTGTATATGCAAATTCAGATAATCCACCCCCACATATGCCGGACTTTCAACATTGGCCCGAATTTGAATGGATTGGCACACATTACATTGGCACACGACTGCTCGGTCTTCCTTTATCGCTGACGGACCATGCACAATCTCTCACCTCCCGTGTCTCTGTGTAGCGCCATCGTGGCCGTGGTGTGTCCTCCGTCGGCTGACCATCTGCTTCGTGACTCCAAGCTTCTTCCTCCAGCAGCACAGCTCTGCTGGTTCCTCATTGTTATCCTGAATTACCTTAACCATGACACTTGTGCTATGCGTACATGTATGCATTTATGTATGCATGAATGCTTCATGCATGTACATCTATATATATATATATATATCTATATATCTGCTACCTATCTGTCTACCTGCTGCCTAACTATCTACCTGCCTCATTATCTACCCACCTGCTGCCTATATATCTACCTGTTGCGAGAAGCAGTAGGCAATGAGGCCATTTTTGAAGAGATGTGTTGACAGAAGCTACAGAGAGGTATGGATTGCATTGAATGTTTTGACAATATGATTGGTGTGATCTTCCCAGGGCAAGCATGGATCGACTAAACCGCAAGCAGACGCCCTGACTACGAGCTCCTTTCTCGTTTCGCTTCTAGCCTAACTTGCCCACAGAGCAGCCTAACCTGAAGGGCTCTGACGTGTGTTGTGACCTGTGTTGAGACTTGTTTTGTGGCGTGTATTGTGACCTGCGATGTGACCTGTGCCGTGACCTGCAGGGTGCTGGCCTCGGTGACGGCCGAGCTGGGCGCACCACGGCCGGCCCGACCCACCGAGGGCACGCTGCAGGTGGCCGTCCACGTCAGCCAGACGTCGGCGGCCGGCGCCGACCGCAGCGGCCAGCTCAGCGTCGCCCTGGAGCGGCTGCTCGAGCGCTGTCTGCGCGAGTCGCGCTGCGTCGACGTCGAGTCGCTCTGCGTCGTCGCCGACGAGACGGTGGGTGTCGGGCGGCGGCGGGCACGCGCAGGACTTGCTGGTGGCACGCCGTCGTTTGACGGGGCGTCTGGCTACCTCGCGGCTTCATTGGTAGCCGGCTGTGGGATGGCGAAATGGAGCCGTGCAAACCGCTGGTTGAACCTTGAAGCATCGAGGTTGCGTAAGACCCACCGCCCACCGGCGAAACAGTGTGGGCGGCGCCATTAGCCGTGATCGTGCATAAAGTGCGTCGAGAACCACCCAATAATCAAACAAACAAACAGGTTGCGTAAGACCGCGTGTTGAGTCTGATCTTACGCAACCTCGATTTCATTCATTTGTTCTGCGCCGGCCGTAAAAAGCTACCCAAAGCCAGACGCCAGCTACCCAAAGCCGTTTTCCGTTTGTCGCTACCTAGCATAGTTCTCGAGATCTTAGGGGGGGGGGAGCAGACATCTGCCCCCCCCCCCGGACGTGCGAAGTTGGCGCGGACCGCCGGACGTGCGAGTGTTAAGCCCAAATGATTAACGGCCGGCCGTGCGTGTGGCAGGTGTGGCAGCTGCGGCTGCAGGTGCAGCTGCTGGACGACAGCGGAGCGGCCGCCGACGCGGCGGCGCTGGCCGCGCTGGCGGCGCTCTGCCACTTCCGGCGGCCGTACGTGTCGGTGGAGGGCGGCGAGGTGCGCGTGCGGCCGCCCGACCAGTTCGAGCCGGTGCCGCTGGCCGTGCTGCACACGCCGCTGCTGGCCACCTTCGCCTTCTTCTGCGACGGGTCAGTGCAGCTCGGGTGGCCGGCGCCGGTGGCTGTCGTGCGCAGACTACCCCGGCGAGCTTGTCGGCCGCCGTTCATATAGGACCTCGCCTAGGACGCCCACCTTAGTCCCGCAGGGGGACGACCGTCTGCAAGCCGTCCACTATGGACGCCAGGAGTCTTTGCGACCGCGAACTGCAGATCAGTAAATGTCAGGCACCCTCTACCACCTCACCGCAAGTTGCTGTTGAGGAAACAGCACTTGCCACTCATCATCCCACCGCGAGCTGCTGTTGAAACATTGTGTGTGGTTTGTTGGCTTAGGCAGGCATTCACAGCCCTTATTTTGCTTCGCTCTTCATCTCCATCCTGTAGCTCGCTATGTACGCGATTTTGTCCAGACTCTCGCTATACAGCGTCTCTCCGATGGACCCCATACCCTCGTTTGTGTCCAGTACTCGTCAATCTATCAGTTAATCCTAACGTCATTTCATGTGTCGATTCTGTGCTGATGGATGGCGCGGCGCTCTGCCTCAGGGAGCACATGGTGGCCGACCCAACCGAGGTGGAGGAGCGCGCCATGGACGGACGACTGACGGTCGGCATCAACTCGTACCGCGAGATGTGTACCCTCCACCTGACCGGAAAACTGCTGCTCAACAAACATCAGGTACCCTCCACCTTACCGGCAAACTGTCGTTCAACAAACACAAGGTACCCTCCACTTAACCGGCAAACTGCTCCTTAACAAAAAACATGTACCCTTCACCTGACTGGCAAACTGCTCCTCAACAAACATCAGGTATCCTCCACCTGACCGGAAAACTGCCGTTCAACAAACAACAGGTACCCTCCACCTTACAGGCAAACTGTCGTTCAACAAACACCAGGTACCATTCACTTCACCAGCATACTGCTACTCAACACAATAGGTGCCCTTCACTTGACTGGCAAGCTGCTGCTAAATGAACAACAGGTGCCCTCGGCAAACCGTTGCTCGACAAACCACATGTAGCGTCCTGTCTGGTGCTATCCTGCTGAACGAGAAACCCTATTTGCCGCTGACACCTGCCGCCGAGAACGAGGTTGATCTCATCCCTTGACCGGCACGTCATCACTTGTTCGACAACTGCCATCCCACGTCTGACGTTTACCGTGCCTTGTCTGAAATCCTTCGTTCTCCGTACGATGACTACCGTACCTCGTCTGCTACCTACCATCCCCTGCTTCACGTCTACGATCCCTTGTCTGACAGACTCCCTTCCCGTCTGGCAGAAACCCTCCTCACATTTCGGCCCTGGTGTGCCGTGTACGGCCGGCAGGTGATGCTCACCTGACGGTCCTGGTATGCCGTGTACGGCCGGCAGGTGATGCCCACCTGACGGTCCTGGTGTGCCGTGTACGGCCGGCAGGTGATGCTCACCTGACGGTCCTGGTGTGCCGTGTACGGCCGGCAGGTGATGCTCACCTGACGGTCCTGGTGTGCCGTGTACGGCCGGCAGGTGATGCTCACCTGACGGTCCTGGTATGCCGTGTACGGCCGGCAGGTGATGCTCACCTGACGGTCATGGTGTGCCATGTACGACCGGCAGGTGATGCTCACCTGACGGTCCTGGTATGCCGTGTATGGCCGGCAGGTGATGCCCACCTGACGGTCCTGGTGTGCCGTGTACGGCCGGCAGATGATGCCCACCTAACGGCCTTGGTGTGCCGTGTACGGCCGACAGGTGATGCACTGTACGGAGCTGGCGGCGGCGCGGGTTAAGGCGCTCACGCTGGAGCTGCGCCGGGCGCTGGCGGATGACAAGAGCGCACGGACGGTTGGCGCCAAGATCGCCGGGTTGGCCGCGTTGCAGCTGGAGCGGGTGGCGACGGCGACCGCAGCCGTCCGTCTGTCAGGCGTCGTTCGCCCTGGGTCCCTCAGTCCGGAGCGGATGAAACAGATCGAGCACCAGGTGAGGCAGGCCGTATGTAAGACGGAGCACAAGGTGATGAAAGTGGTATATAGGACGGAGCACAAGGTTATGAAGGTGATATGTAAGACGGAGCACAAGGTGATGAAGGTCGTACGTAGGACGGAGCACAAGATGAGGCAGATGGTGCTCCTGACGGAGTATCAGGTGCGCCGGATGGTGCGTTTTATGGAACACCGGGTGAGGCAGATGATATACCTCGAGAGGGGGTGGGCTGCAGAGAGAATAACAGAACAGAACAGAACAACAGTCAGACTTTTGACTGACAACAGAAGTCAGAACAATCAGCAAGGACGCGCTGGCTCGCGGTTGAGAGCACTAAGATACATCACGCTACATTTTGGCGTAAGTCGAATTCATTTGGTTCCGAGCATCTTTTTCACTGGTTTGATTTGGTTCTTCTCGCTAGTTCTCGCACGAGCCTGAATCTCTTGTCATCTACATATTATGGTATCTAATTTCAGCCGAGTATAATTTCCAACAAAAAAATGCATCAGACCTACAACGTTGCCAGTCTGTACGTGCGATATTGACCATGTCTGTATGGGCGCAGGTGGACGAGCAGCTGCAGATGTTCCGAAACGAGAGCACGTCGGTCGTCGGCGGGGGCGGCGCCAGCAGCTGGTTGGACAACGACGACGATGAGATGTGGCCGCCGCAAGGCGACGCCCTGCCCAGCCATGCCAAACCCGAGCCAGACGGGACCCTGACGGGCCGTGCCAAACCCGAGCCAGGTGAGCCAGGCGGGACCCTACCCTGCCGTGCCAAACCCGAGCCAGGTGAGCCAGACGGGACCCTACCCTGCCGTGCCAAACCCGAGCCAGGTGAGCCAGACGGGACCCTACCCTGCCGTGCCAAACCCGAGCCAGGTGAGCCAGACGGGACCCTACCCTGCCGTGCCAAACCAGAGCCAGGTGAGCCAGACGGGACCTGACGGGACCCTGACGGGCCGTGCCAAACCCGAGCCAGGTGAGCCAGACGGGACCCTACCCAGCCGTGCCAAACCCGAGCCAGGTGAGCCAGACGGGACTCTACCCAGCCGTGCACAAACCAGAGCCAGGTGAGCCAGACGGGACCCTACCCTGCCGTGCCAAACCCGAGCCAGGTGAGCCAGACGGGACTCTACCCAGCCGTGCCAAACCCGAGCCAATTGAGCCAGACGGGACCCTACCCAGCCGTGCACAAACCAGAGCCAGGTGAGCCAGACGGGACCCTGACAAGCTACGTCAAGCCCGAGCCAGGTGAACCAGACGGGGCCCTACCTAGTCGTGCACAAACCCGAGCCAGGTGAGCCACACGGGACCCTGACCAGCCACGCCAATCCCGAGCCAGATGAGCCAGACGGGACTATCCAGCCGTGCCAACCCGAGCCAGACGGACCCGGGTCCTGCCCAGCTACGCGAAGCCCGACACGGGTTAGATGGGAGCCCTGTCGCGCCACGTCCAGCCAGGACAGGATGGGCCAGAGGCCGTGGCTGGCGGGCGTCGGTAGGCTGGATGGAGGGCGGAGAGACATGCAGCTGGCTCGCGCGCTGCCGAAGGTGTGGTGAACTGTACCAAAACGCCAGCGACTAGCTGCTTGGTTGCTGTCACATCCATCAATGGTTTGATCATGGTGTCGCGGTATTGATGGGAAGGGCTGATTTCTTGTGGGGATGGCACTTCGTGAAGTTAGCTTGTTGAGTGCGAGGGGACACAAGTCATTTATTTGGAAGCTGCTGTTGAATTTAGAAGGTATTTCATGACCATACTAGCACGGGGTGGGGTGAGATGAAATTACGGTTTACAAGTACCTATGTCTTCTAGCACACGTTGTCATCAATGGTCTAAGATTTCCGGCCTTACGATGCCATTTGTATTTGGTAAACTTTATCTGAATCCCAACTAGTTATTGGCCATAATTTGATTTGCTTCTGATCCAGTTGGAATAATGAGGACTCATGAACATCGTGAACTGATTCAACTCCACCGGGGCCGCAGAGGCCGACTCGGACGGCGAGGAGGTGACGGTGTTGCGGCCCGAGGACCTGGAGCCTGCGGCGGACACGAGCGTGGCGAATCGATTCGACCGCCTGCTGCTGGTGCGGTAGTGGGACAAGACCCAAATCTGAAGCATCTTACCAACATTCATCTGCAGGAATTGTGTTGTCTGAACTCCACTAAATCACGTAGGCGTTATATTTCGCGATTAGTGCCAGAGTTGCATGACAACATTGCATTTGACGCTTGAGTTGCAGCGCAAGGTAAAAAAAACCGCCAACCACAGTGAAGCTTAAACCGGTTTCAGCCATCAGGCGGCTAAAACTAGTTTTACCAGCCATTCCCATCCAGTCACAATTGGTTAGAACTATTCAGTGGTATACAAATCCAACACTGCATTGGTAGCGTCGGACTTCGGCTTACGGGAACCAGTCATCATGACTTTCCATGACCCTTTGGAAAGTGATGAAACTACAACTACGATTAGGAAAATGATTCCTCGCGGTCGCACAGTAACAACGATGATTACAAGGCAAGTTGAATGTGGGACACCACCGAGTTCAGGGGTTCCATTGCAAGGGACAGCGAAGACCGTGCGAGCACCCTCATGCATATGGTACAAACGTTCACCTCAGCGGCCAGGTCACACCAGTCACGCTTTGGAGCATCGCTTTTTTACAACCCCGCGCGCCGCAATTTCCAACTCAATCAGATTTACTTTTTAATCTGAACTTTTGCCTATTTAGGTTTCAAAATTATTCATGAAGTGCTTACAACGTTCGTCGAAAATCCGTTCACTGTAGCATTCCCCTTAGGGACCAACAAACAACGATTCACGCTGTAAAACAACATTTAAAGTATTAATGTTCTAAGACTCTGTTGGTTGTGGCTTCACGACGCACTCAGCAGCTGAGGCCATATGGCATCGCCCGCCCCTCCCCGGCAGGGAGAGCGGGCACCGCAGGGAATCGAACCCCGTACCTTTGAGAGTCAAGGCTGCTCTTCTAATTCTGACACTGATCAACTTCAACCACAATATTTATCCTGAAGTACTACCAATCCTTGACCAGCATTCAGGCAAACGGGCAGAGCATTCAGCTTGTATCCCGGAGTTTCGAGTTTAGGCCCAGGCGCTCTATGTGCACGCTTGAAGGCTGCAGAAGCACAGAGGGCGCTGGGCGTATATGGCTGATAAACACAGAGATTCCACTTGCGACTGATATACCCAGAGATTCAACTTCACCACGCGGACACTCGCTCTCGCTCGTCCAGCGTTCCTATAGCACCTTGTCCTGGTGTGCATATATATATAATTTGAGCACAGGGTGCCTATTGGTAAATTGTGAACAGCATGTTCATTACCTAACCTTAGCCTATCTGGAGCACCCATGGCAATTAGCCCCCCCCCCCCGAGTTACATGTAACAGTCCGACATCCCGTTTAAGGAAGACAGGATCGCTCCAGTACGCTGAGCAACATGACATAACATCGTCTGAGTTCCACACCGACTTCAACAAGTAACATCTGGGAGTCGGAGAATCGCAGCCGAGTTGTGATGACGAGACAATAAGTCAGCCAGCCGCCGCAGTGGTTGCCGACCCTCCACGCCGCCTACAACCGCTTGCCCTCGCAGGAGCAGCGATAAGAAAGTCGCAACTACGTCACACGTGACATATCGATATAAAACTCAACGCGTCATCGAGCAGCGTGCGCCCATAGAACTTGCAATACACTGGGTTCAGATCGGACAGGAATTATGCAGGTGCGCACGGTGCTCGGCTTAACCTCATTTACCTAATATCGTTAGATAGAAGGCCCTTGTCACCAATAACTCGTTCAGCGTCATTTCGGTTCCACCTAGTGACGCTACAGCTGACGTCAGATCTCGCTCCAATGTCGAGCGTCAGCCGTTCAGCGTCGGTAGCCGTCAGGCTGGCAAACGCCAGCTCAGCGTCACGGCTGCAGGGAGTCACTCCCGTACACAGGCGGCCGACCGCTCCGCCAGCACCCCACGGCTCGGACTTAGCCGCCCCAGCACCACGGCTGTGGGGCCTTACTCCAGCACAGATCAGGCAGTCGGATGCTAGCCCAGCGCTGGCGCCACGATAGCCACCTGGCGGTACGGCGTCGCTCTGGCGCACGTCAGACGGCTCGCCACGAGCCTCGCACCAGACGGCATTATCCTGGCCACGGCCTATCCGTGTCATCTGTGGCCGGGAGCGGGGGCGGTCGCCGTAGGGCTGGAGCCGCCCGACGGCGCCACAGACCGGCAGCAGTGGCCGGGCCGCGTCACCAGCTGCTTCCCGTCACACGCCAGCCTCCGGTGGCCGCAGCTCCGACAGACCAGCCAGCGGCACTGGCCGGCTCTCCGCAGGCAAGATAGCTCCCTCCCTGCGTCAGCCGTGACGGGCCACAATAACTCACAACCTGCCGCACAACACGCCGTCGGGAGCTACCAGACCGACAACGCACCACGAGTGGGCTTATGTGTGCTTATATGTGCTTAGGTGCAACGACTGCGTTGACCATTTCGCACCCACAACACTGCGTACTATGTACCTCGTTAATTCATTCTATTTGTGACGCTGAGACGCAATATAAACGATCGCGTACGCGGATGCCAAGTCAGCCGATGTGTGACGACAACAGCGTCGCCAGCGGTGATGTCAGCAGGGCTCAACGAAGATGGCGGGGAAAAGGCCGGTCTTGCCGGTCTTCTCGTGTGTGCCCTTCATCCAGCCGTCGCTGCGTTTCTTGTGAACGAACACAACGTCGTTGGCGCGCAGTTCCAGCTCCACGTCACTGCTTGGCGGGTAATCCATCGTGCAGCGGTACCTGGGGCGGGGTCACGGCTGAGACACGACGGTACCTGGGACGGGGTCACGGCTGAGACACGGCGGTACCTGGGGCGGGGTCACGGCTGAGACACGGCGGTACCTGGGGCGGGGTCACAGCTGAGACACGGCGATACTTGGAACAGCAGGCTGCCGACAACGCTGGAAGGCAAACCATGGTATAATGCGGTAGTACTAGAGGCTTCTCGCAGCCATAGCAAGCACATACTTGCTGCAATGTCGGTGCCCACCTTTGTACCACAGCTGGATTACCTGTCAAAACCTGGTGCGATAATCTGAATGATGCATGACAACCCACCTTTGAATCACAATCGGAGTGTGAGTGCGGTAGTTGCGCCGAATATCCGAGTCCTTTCTCTCAGGCCTGAAATATCACGTTGGGTCTGGTGAGCAATATTGCGACAGAGAATGCCCAGGGCGGTGACCACATTACAAACGACTCAAAACTAGTCAATTATTTATAATTTCGAGCGTATAAGCTGCAGTTGCACTGGTTATCTCTTTGTGTCCGAGTTTCCGTCCTTTTCATTTTCACCAGTCTTCGGGTTTATCCGTTCTTATTTCAATGTGCCGTTCGACGTACGTTTTCAGTTCCACCTTCGCATCATGCACGCAATGTGTACACAGCATTACGACACGTCGCTATCCCATGCTGTCCAGTCCCACCCTCCAATCACGCACGCATGTGCACACAGCATTACGACACGTCGTTATCCCACGCTGCCCAGTTACACCCTCCAACCACGCACGCACGTGTGCACAGCACTACGACACATCGACAGCCCACGCTGCCCAGTGCACGTGGCGGCGCCTACCTGGCGGTGTTGGCGTTGGCGATGACGGTGTTCGGCACGGCCGGGGAGCCGGCGCCCCAGGAGCGCACCCTGTGCAGGGGCCGGTGCGGGTTGTCTGAGTGGGCCAGCGACGCCGCGCGGCCGCCGACCACTGGCGCCGGCGCCGACGGACTGAAACACACACGGCGGTCATCGCTGCTGACCCACAGGCTGCACCGACGCTTGGCCGCCGCCTGCCGATCACTAACAAAACGGAGTGTCACATAACCAATGACACAGCGACGGGAACAAGAGGAGCCGTACATTATGCGGACGTTCCTCATATTACAAAACATCGCTCACGATGACTGGAACAAGAGGAGCCGGACATACGGGCGTTCGTAATAATGCAACACATCGCTCACGGTGACGGGAACAAGAGAAGCCATACGTTATGTGGGCGTTCGTAGTAATACAACACACCACATTCTCATTCGTTCTCCGCACCATCACACTTCCCTCACTACATACCAAGCGAAAGGCTCCAGAAGGGGAGGTACACGAAGTGCTGGGTGGGGTGAAAGTACAATGGAGCGTTATTTCGACGCAGGATACGCCGAGTCGACGATCTGGACGCCCACGGTCCGTCACATCTTCCTGCTGTCGATTACGGCTGAGAAGGTGACGATCTGCGGAAGATGACTCAGTTGGACGTGTCGTTACCAGTTCAGAGCACGTGCTCGTAGCTGCAGCGGTGGATGACCCTCGCGCCTCCGGGCGTGGTTGCTGCGGACGTGTGAGCTGTCATCACGAATGGAGTTATTGTTCGCGGATGCTCGAACCGTTCTCCATGGAAGAAATGTTCCCTTCTAGTGGGGAAAACTTGTCACGCCAGCTCTCTTTTGGACAACGGCTCAGCAACACGAGCGAACCCCACAAAAGGACAGCGCGTAACAAGCCGGCTCTCGCTGAACGCCTGCTACAGACGGCCGATCATTGACCTGTGGCACCGGTGTCGAGGCGAGCCGGGCGGCGCTGGGTAGGCTCTCGGAGGCCACCAACTCCCGCTGTATGCCTGCTGCAGACTGCCTACTGCCGGCCTGTGGCTCCTCCCCATCGTACCGCCCGCCGCATGTGGACGCGTGGCTCATGTTGGGCGACCTCCAGGTGGCGGGGCTGGCACGCCGGTATGTCGCCGCCATGTCGGAGGTGGATCCGCCATGTCTGAGGTGGTGGGAGACGGTCTCCGCGCGAGCTCGGCGGGATGACGTGTCGACTATGGACGGAACGTGGCTCCTGGTGGCGGCGGGCCGTGGCTCCTGGTGAGGGCGGGCTGTGGCTCCTGGTGAAGGCGGGCCGTGGCTCCTGGTGAGGGTGGGCTGTGGCTCCTGGTGAGGGCGAGCCGTGGCTCCTGGTGAAGGCGGGCCGTGGCTCGTGGTGAGGGCGGGCTGTGGCCCCTGGTGAAGGTGGGCTGTGGCCCCTGGTGAGGGCGGGCTGTGGCTCCTGGTGATGGTGGGCCGCTCTAGTGAGTCGGACCGATTGACGTACGGTGACGTTACGTGTGACTTGTGGTGGGCGGTTGATCGGGCAGGGCTCGCGGCACTGCCCTGTACCGCCGATCAGGTGATCACCTATATACACGTCATCGCGGGCGGCCGGACGCCCGTGCGCCGCTACAGCTGTCGGCACGTCAATGCGCCGTGGTCTCTACTTTGAGCCGGCGCTGGTGCAGCCTCCCACGACTGTGAAGCATGCTGTTGGATATCGTGTGTTGCGTTAGGCTGTGTGGCGCCGGCGTGATGCCACTACCGCTGAAGCCACCGCCGCGGGAGGTGTGCTTGTGTCGGCTGCATGCGACGTTGTGAATTGTTAGTTATTTGGGCTTCCGGACACATTGAATGATGGGCCATACAACTGCCTGGTAAGCACCACTACTGTATCATGCAAGGGTTATTGCAAGTCCAATGCATAGCTCTGTAGCCAAAACAAAGTCAAAGTCGCCTCCCGGGGTTATCATGGTTAGGGAGAAAACGAACACATTACCGTCACAGCCACAGAAGTCTATGTCTCACTGTTGTGTCGTGAGTATCGTGTGCCACAATATACATAGGCTCCACCTACACGTTCTCTGTACGGCCGAGTCAAATGTATGTACGACCGTGCACTGAATGTCTTTTTATATACTTGGGAGGGGGGGGCACTGACTCCCTGAATGTTGATTTTGTCCTCAAAGCTTGTTACGCATAACATGGGACACTGCGGAGTTGCCACTCCACCAACGCTCGGAGGCCTTATAGATACTATCTGCAGGGCTCCTTCTCAATACAATGCAAAGTATCACGTGTTGGTAAGCTTCACACAGACACGTGAATCACCTATTACTCATTAGTAAGCACACATCAACCTTAATGCGAGAGAGATCATCCAAAATACACCAAACATAACGCGTTAGAAGTCGTCCAAAACCTTTATAAATCACCGACTGATCATACCAATGATTGCCTTCATGAAGGTGGTAGATAGTCTGCTGAATAAGTAGGCGGTAAACACAGTGCATGGATCGTGCCAGTCGTGTAGACGATCACTGCTCCAACGGCAGCACCCACCTGGCGTGCGCAGGCGGCGGGTCACTGCTACCCTCCGGCGGAAGGCGCGACGTCTGACCACAGCTCAGCAGCTTGGACGAAGAAGACTCGGCCTGGAGCAGTGACGTCAGAAGGGGTGTCAGGCAGGGTGTCAGGAGTGGTGTTAAGGGGGTGTCAGGAGGGATGTCAGGCGAAGTGTCAGGAGGGGTATCACAAGGGGTGTCAGAAGAGGCCACACATCGAGACAGTACCTCAGCGGAACACACAAGTGGCCGGCTCCAGACGCAGCCGAGAGTCGGTCAGAGGGCTGCTGGCTCACACGTGAAAAAAGGACCCGCTCCCGGGGCAAAGATAAAAACCGAACAAGGTCACGCTTACCAGGTGGTGGGCGACTAGGTCAGATAGCCCAGCTCACCAGGTGGTGGGGGTTAGGTTGAAAAAGAAGCCGCTGACGGCGGTGGAAGGGCACCCAACTGACCTGCCGCATAATAACTGGGCTCGACTGCAGCCTCGACTCCTTGGTCATGGACCGCTGCTGGGAGCTTCCTGCAACAAAACCATGTCGCACTCAGCACCAAATGCTGGTGAAAGAGGGGGACGTCTTGTCACGAAGCCGCGTCACGTGCCCGTACCTGTAGCCACTACATCACGCACATGAGCTTCTCTTGGATCAGCGAGTTTAATTAGCTATCGACGGGACATGTCACATGGCCAACGCAGCATCTCACAACAGTGAGGACAGAGGCCGGCTGCGGCATCTCACAACAGTGAGGACAGAGGTCGGCAGCAGCATCTCACAACAGTGGGGACAGAGGCCGGCTGTGGCATCTCACAACAGTGAGGACAGAGGCCGGCTGCATCTCACAACAGTGAGGACAGAGGCCGGCTGCATCTCACAACAGTGAGGACAGAGGCCGGCTGCATCTCACAACAGTAAGGACAGAGGCCGGCGGCGACATCTCACAACAGTGAGGACAGAGGCTGGCAGCATCTCACAACAGTGAGGACAGAGGCCGGCTGCATCTCACAACAGTGGGGACAGAGGCCGGTGGCGGCATCTCACAACAGTGAGGACAGAGGCCCGCATCGGCATCTCACAACAGTGAAGACAGAGGCCGGCTGCAGCATCTCACAACAATGAGGACAGAGGCCGGCAGCGGCATCTCACAACAGTGAGGACAGAGGCCGGCAGCGGCATCTCACAACAGAGAGGACAGAGGCCCGCATCGGCATCTCACAACAGTGAGGACAGAGGCCGGCTGCATCTCACAACAGTGAGGACAGAGGCCGGCAGCATCTCACAACAGTGAGGACAGAGGCCCACATCGGTATCTCACAACAGTGAGGACAGAGGCCGGCTGCAGCATCTCTCAACAGTGAGGACAGAGGCTCGCATCGGCATCTCACCACAGTGAGGACAGAGGCTGGCAGCGGCATCTCACAACAGCGAGGACAGAGGCCGGCGGCGGCATCTCACAACAGTAAGGACAGAGGCCCGCATCGGCATCTCACAACAGTGAGGACAGAGGCCCGCATCGGCATCTCACAACAGTGAGGACAGAGGCCGGCTGCAGCATCTCACAACAGTGAGGACAGAGGCCCGCAGCAGCATCTCAACAGTGAGGACAGAGGCCGGCTGCAGAATCTCACAACAGTGGTTGGTTATTGGTTTTACGACACGTCGACCGTTGAGTCATATAGCGCCGCCAATCTCTCACGCCGATTGGTCGTGGGCGAAGAGTAGCGACAGGTGAGACTCGAAACCACAACCTTTCGATTGTGAGACGAGCATCTTACCCCTAGACCACTCGTCCCCTCTCACAACAGTGAGGACAGAGGCCCGCATCAGCATCTCACCACAGTGAGGACAGAGGCTGGCAGCGGCATCTCTCAACAGTGAGGACAGAGGCCGGCTGCAGCATCTCACAGAAGTGAGAACAGAGGCCAGCAGCGGCATCTTACAACAGTGAGGACAGATGACGGCAGCGGTTGCGGACTTCCCGGAAGTAGGGGTGATAAGAAACAACATGCAACAACAATAAGAGTCATATGCCATACACAACATAGAAGATACAACAAAGAGAACATGAAGTATACAATGGAAAACAAAATGTATTAGACACCATAAACGTTGCCTATGTAACGAGAAGGAATCTTTTTGATTCGTAGTGCGAGTCGATTTCGATTACAAATTTTGATTCTCTAGTTTCGAGAACTTCCGTTTTCCCCGTATTCGGCAAGGAAAGTATGATTTCCTGGCACAGAGCTGCACATTGTAGCCGTACATTGTAGATAACGGAATCATTCGGTGCCCGACTCCCCACAACCACCGGCGGCACCTCACCGCAGTGGGATGCGGTCGCCCCTCGCCAGGGTCGAACGCGACCGCCCCCCAAGGCATCGTTTTATATGTGGCCATGGTGGCAGCCTCTCAACGCAACCCTTGGTATATGTGGCCACAACGGCCTTTCACTGCTTGGCATTGGTCTGTGTGGCCGTGGCATTCTCTCAACGCATCCTTTGGTCTGTGTGGCCGTGGTATCCTCCCAACGCATCCTTTGGTCTGTGTGGCGCGGCATCCTCTCAACGAATACTTTGGTCTGTGGCGTGGCATCCTCAACGCATCCTTTGGTCTGTGTGGTGGCGGCGGCGGCCCCTCACCGGTCGGCCTTGGTCTGTGTGGTGGCGACGGCGGCCCTCACCGGTCGGCCTTGGTCTGTGTGGTGGCGGTGGCGGCCCCTCACCGGTCGGCCTTGGTCTGTGGTGGCGGCGGCGGCCCTCACCGGTCGGCCTTGGTCCGGTCGGCCTTGGTCTGTGTGGTGGCGGCGGCGGCCCCTCACCGGTCGGCCTTGGTCTGTGGTGGCGGCGGCGGCCCTCACCGGTCGGCCCTGGTATGTGTGGTGGCGGCGGCGGCCCCTCACCGGTCGGCCCTGGTATGTGTGGTGGCGACGGCGCCCCTCACCGGTCGGCCTTGGTCTGTGTGGTGGCGGCGGCGGCCCTCACCGGTCGGCCTTGGTATGTGTGGTGGCGGCGGCGGCCCTCACCGGTCGGCCTTGGTCTGTGTGGTGGCGGCGGCGGCCCTCACCGGTCGGCCTTGGTCTGTGTGGTGGCGGCGGCGGCCCTCACCGGTCGGCCTTGGTATGTGTGGTGGCAGCGGCGGCCCCTCACCGGTCGGCCTTGGTCTGTGTGGTGGCGGCGGCGGCCCTCACCGGTCGGCCTTGGTATGTGTGGTGGCGGCGGCGGCGGCCCCTCACCGGTCGGCCTTGGTCTGTGTGGTGGCGGCGGCGGCCCTCACCGGTCGGCCTTGGTCTGTGTGGCGGCGGCGGCGGCCCTCACCGGTCGGCCTTGGTCTGTGTGGTGGCGGCGGCGGCCCTCACCGGTCGGCCTTGGTCTGTGTGGTGGCGGCGGCGGCCCTCACCGGTCGGCCTTGGTCTGTGTGGTCGCGGCGGCGGCCCTCACCGGTCGGCCTTGGTCTGTGTGGTCGCGGCGGCGGCCCTCACCGGTCGGCCTTGGTCTGTGTGGTCGCGGCGGCGGCCCCTCACCGGTCGGCCTTGGTCTGTGTGGTGGCAACGGCGGCCCTCTCACCGGTCGGCCTTGGTCTGTGTGGTGGCGACGGCGGCCCTCTCACCGGTCGGCCTTGGTCTGTGTGATCGCGGCGGCGGCCCCTCACCGGTCGGCCTTGGTCTGTGTGGTCGCGGCGGCGGCCCTCACCGGTCGGCCTTGGTCTGTGTGGTGGCAACGGCGGCGCCTCCTCACCGGTCGGCCTTGGTCTGTGTGGTGGCGGCGGCGGCCCTCACCGGTCGGCCTTGGTCTGTGTGGTGGCGGCGGCGGCCCTCACCGGTCGGCCTTGGTCTGTGTGGTGGCGGCGGCGGCCCTCACCGGTCGGCCTTGGTCTGTGTGGTGGCGGCGGCGGCCCTGGTATGTGTGGTGGCGGCGGCCCTCACCGGTCGGCCTTGGTCTGTGTGGTGGCGGCGGCGGCCCCTCACCGGTCGGCCTTGGTCTGTGTGGCGGCGGCGGCGGCCCTCACCGGTCGGCCTTGGTCTGTGTGGTGGCGGCGGCGGCCCTCACCGGTCGGCCTTGGTCTGTGTGGTGGCGGCGGCGGCCCTCACCGGTCGGCCTTGGTCTGTGTGGCGCGGCGGCGGCCTCACCGGTCGGCCTTGGTCTGTGTGGCGGCGGCGGCCCTCACCGGTCGGCCTTGGTCTGTGTGGTGGCGGCGGCGGCCCCTCACCGGTCGGCCTTGGTCTGTGTGGTGGCGGCGGCGGCCCTCACCGGTCGGCCTTGGTCTGTGTGGGCGGCGGCCTGGCGGTGGCGGCGGCCCTCACCGGTCGGCCTTGGTCTGTGTGGTGGCGGCGGCGGCCCTCACCGGTCGGCCTTGGTCTGTGTGGTGGCGGCGGCGGCCTCACCGGTCGGCCTTGGTATGTGTGGTGGCGGCGGCGGCCCTCACCGGTCGGCCTTGGTCTGTGTGGTGGCGGCGGCGGCCCTCACCGGTCGGCCTTGGTCTGTGTGGTGGCGGCGGCGGCCCTCACCGGTCGGCCTTGGTCTGTGTGGTGGCGGCGGCGGCCCTCACCGGTCGGCCTTGGTCTGTGTGGTGGCGGCGGCGGCCGGCGCACCGGTCGGCCTTGGTCTGTGTGGTGGCGGCGGCGGCCCTCACCGGTCGGCCTTGGT
Source organism: Ashinkailepas kermadecensis (assembly GCA_034440615.1). Taxonomy (NCBI): domain Eukaryota; kingdom Metazoa; phylum Arthropoda; class Thecostraca; family Neolepadidae; genus Ashinkailepas; species Ashinkailepas kermadecensis. The sequence goes on along the minus strand of JAOTOM010004793.1, from coordinate 304,169 downwards.
CTGTGTGGTGGCGGCGGCGGCCCTCACCGGTCGGCCTTGGTCTGTGTGGTGGCGGCGGCGGCCCTCACCGGTCGGCCTTGGTATGTGTGGCGGCGGCGGCCCTCACCGGTCGGCCTTGGTGTTGTGGTGGCGGCGGCGGCGCCTCACCGGTCGGCCTTGGTATGTGTGGTGGCGGCGGCGGCCCTCACCGGTCGGCCTTGGTCTGTGTGGTGGCGGCGGCGGCCCCTCACCGGTCGGCCTTGGTATGTGTGGTGGCGGCGGCGGCCCTCACCGGTCGGCCTTGGTATGTGTGGTGGCGGCGGCGGCCCCTCACCGGTCGGCCTTGGTATGTGTGGTGGCGGCGGCGGCCCTCACCGGTCGGCCTTGGTCTGTGTGGTGGCGGCGGCGGCCCCTCACCGGTCGGCCTTGGTATGTGTGGTGGCGGCGGCGGCCCTCACCGGTCGGCCTTGGTCTGTGGTGGCGGCGGCGGCGGCCCTCACCGGTCGGCCTTGGTCTGTGTGGTGGCGGCGGCGGCCCTCACCGGTCGGCCCTGGTATGTGTGGTGGCGGCGGCGGCCCTCACCGGTCGGCCTTGGTATGTGTGGTGGCGGCGGCGGCCCCTCACCGGTCGGCCTTGGTCTGTGTGGTGGCGGCGGCGGCCCTCACCGGTCGGCCTTGGTCTGTGTGGTGGCGGCGGCGGCCCCTCACCGGTCGGCCTTGGTCTGTGTGGTGGCGGCGGCGGCCCCTCACCGGTCGGCCTTGGTCTGTGTGGTGGCGGCGGCGGCCCTCACCGGTCGGCCTTGGTCTGTGTGGTGGCGGCGGCGGCCCTGGTATGTGTGGTGGCGGCGGCGGCCCTCACCGGTCGGCCTTGGTCTGTGTGGTGGCGGCGGCGGCCCTCACCGGTCGGCCTTGGTCTGTGTGGTGGCGGCGGCGGCCCTCACCGGTCGGCCTTGGTCTGTGTGGTGGCGGCGGCGGCCCCTCACCGGTCGGCCCTGGTCTGTGTGGTGGCGGCGGCGGCCCTCACCGGTCGGCCCTGGTATGTGTGGTGGCGGCGGCGGCCCCTCACCGGTCGGCCTTGGTCTGTGTGGTCGCGGCGGCGCTGCCGGCGGCGCTGCCGGCGGCTGGTCAGTCTTCTGCACGGCAGCGACGGCGGCGACACGGGTGCGTGCCGGCCGCACTGGCAGCGGCGGCGGCAGGGGCGGCGCCAACACCGACGACTTGCTGGACGACAGGCTGCCGACACACGGCAAACGCCATCAGTGCGGCTGACTGGCGTTCTGGACAGACATTGAAAATTTAAGTGGACGCCGGCTGCGGACAGAACCTGGTTTAGACCTCCTCGGATCATATGTTTGACATTCTGAATTGACTCCTATGAAATGTCACAACACTAAATTCCAGTAGTAGTTAACAGCCTCATACTTTCTGGAACTATGTGACAATCTTTGCCACATCAGACGTGCAATCAAAAATTGCTACTTTCAGCCTTAAGCGTCATTTCGTCTGTCGGTTGCCGATTCTTTTGACGCATCGTGGGCTATGGTCTCTTATTCGGATATCTTCCATTCTATAAACATTCAAATTGCAGGACATTGGACATGGCTGATGACCGAAGGGACTGGATAAGATTGAACCCGTGACGGAAGAGACATCGGCTGGTGACAGAAGAGATAACCACTGGAGACAGGACAGCCATGGGCTGGTGACAGAGCGGACATCACCTCACCACACACCACCCATCACTGCTATCACACCCGTCACCACCAAGCAACACAGCAGTCAATGTCCGGCACTGGCGACAGCAGCCACACCGGCGAGGGGGGGGGGAGGGCACGGCGCGGCGGCCGCCACAGTCGCCACCCACCAGCCGTGCGCGCGCAGCATCGACTGGCCGGGCGAGTTGAGCTCCACCAGCGTCAGCGGAAACACACCCGTGCGGTGTCCGATCTTGCCCTCGGCCCAGGTCGGGTCGATCGGCCGAATCAGGGTGACGATCTCGCCCTGTCAGGTCGGACCGCATCGGGTCAACTGGCTGTCTCTGGTCAGCGGGCTAGATGGGCGGCACCACCACCACAACTTGCCGTCAGGACGCACCAGCTGCGTCCGCCGTGGCCGTGGGCGGAACAGACCATGGCCTATGCAGTCGATGGGCCCCTAAACTAAAATACAATAGCAGAAGCATCTGACGCCAATCGATGCCAGGGAATGCAGTAAGGTGAGCCGAAAACCGTGACGGATAGTTAGTTAATTGGGCTTCAGGGCACAATGACGTCATTGGTCATATGGCACCCACTGTGGCGGACAGCTGACGCCTCAAATGTACTTAGATGCCTACAGATCCAAGTAAAATTAGCTTGTCAGCCTCCATTTTAAAATTCAAACCGTACGACCAGGAGCATTTAAACGAGCTTTGTACTGAGCAGGTGAAAGGGTGAACCTCCTACTAAGCCGGTTCTTTCTATGGGTGGGGGTGGGAGATGTGTTAGCAAATCAGTTGAAAACTGGATGCCAATGGATCCCACTAGCCTCAGCGGTGGCCACGCCCATGCCTCATTGGAATCACCAACTAAAACATAAAAGCATTGGACACTAAAACATGAAAAGACATCTCTAAGCAAAATCATCTTTGCAATCCACCATCAGTGTAGCACAATAATCATACAGGCTCACTAACGCCTTTTTGTAAATACAAGATAGCTTCTTTATACTTCTGTATATAAGTTCCCGTATATACAGAAGTTATATAAGTTCCCATATATATCTATATATACTTCCCATCATAACATAGAGCCGACATTTAAGTGCACTAACTGCTATTCAGAATGCATTGCTGGTACATAACATGAACTAATAATTGTACATACTTGACACATTTCAGTTCACACAATTGCACGCACTTCACAGTTCAATTGTACGTACTTCAGTGCAACAGTTTTAACGAAGTCTGCTGTCTCACCTTGCTAAACCTGAGGTACATTTTCCCATTTTGATCTGGGAAGGTGAACTGAGAGAGTGCTCGACACTGAGGTATGTGATTGGCCAGTGGCGTGAGGACGGTCACGTGATTGGCCGGAAATACGCCCACGCGGCCGGCCAGCTGCCCCTCGAACCAATCAAAATCTATCCGCCTCCGCAGCTGAATGACGTCACCCTTCTTGAATGCCAGATCCCTGGGAAACGAAAGGTACGTTCTTGGTGCGATCACGCTGCACGACCCGTCGGCTGGTTATTGGAACTTCGGGATGTGACGACTGTTGTGGTTGCTTAGCGCACTGCGCGACCAACTAAAACATATGACACAAAAGCTTGTTTGTGAGTTGAGAGACAAGTTTTTGAGGAAACATCGAGACTGTGGAACTTTAACTGAGCCACACACCCCAACAGGAAAACAAGACATGCGCTCGTCTGACATCTGAAGCTAATCGTTCGCTAATAGCCGATTTTTAAGGCTACAAATACCAAGTACCATACAGCACATTACATTATACCCAACCAAGTAAAGCCGATGCAATGCAACATTACTTGCAAGTACGCTCGCGGCACACAACAGTAGCAAAAGAGCTGGATAATTGGCATCGGCCGTCTGGCATGCTGAGGCTCCGCAGAACATATGACAAATAAACCTACAAAAATAAATGAAATCAATATCCGACTATCGACCTCCTATACTTGACCTAGGCAGTTTATCCCATGATATTCGTGATAGGCGAACTGACGTATTGGCGTATTGGCGGTTGCTGCACTGACCCGTCCTGGTTGGCGGCGTAGTTGTAGAGAGCTCGCGCACTCGGCACGGCTGGACTGCGCGACTCTGTGCCACTGGCGGCCGCCTCCTGCTGTGACCTATGTCGCGCCGGCCGCAGCACCGCCAGCGGGTCAAACTCCGCCAGCGCCTCGCGCAGCGACGCCAGCGCCGCCAGCCGCTCAGCGGCGGCGGCAGGCTCGGCCGGCAGCTCAGACGGTCTGTCGGCCGGTCTCTCAGGCGGCCTCTCCGGCGGTCTATCGGCAGGTCTCTCCGGCGGCCTGTCGCCCGGCATCTCAGGCGGTCTGTCAGCAGGTCTCTCGAGCGGTCTGTCAGCAGGTCGATCGGGCGGCCTCTCCGACGGCCTCTCGGGCGGCCTCTCGGGCGGTCTGTCGGCCGGTCTCTCAGGCGGTCTCTCAGGCGGTCTCTCAGGCGGCCTCTCGGGCGGTCTGTCGGACGGCCTCTCAGGCGGTCTGTCGGCCGCCTTTTCGGCCGGCCCGGGCGCCGGCACCATGAACGGGTTCGTCTGCGCCGCGTGCCTGACGAACGGCGAGCCCTCGGCGAAGCCGTCGCACGACACGCCGCGCTCGAGCACGGGCCGCGTCGGCTGCGGGCCGGGCCGGGCGGCCACCGTGCGCAGCGTCTCCAGCAGGCGCACCAGCACGATGTTCTGCGGCAGCTGGGCGACGGGCGTGTCGACGGGCGCGCGACACTCAGGGCAGTGAAGCACGCCGCGCGCCGCCACCACGTCCTGCAGACAGTGCAGGCAGAACGTGTGCTGGCACGGCAGCACGCGGTTCGAGTCGCTCAGCTGGTTCAGGCAGATGGCGCACTCGAAGCGCGTCCAGAAGGCTGCTGTCCATGGCCGAGGCAGTGGCTCGATGTCTGCTGGAATGCACAGATTAGGCAATGACCAAGGGCGCGGCAACATACGATATTGGTGAAGGAACTTTCAAGTTGATTCCTACTGTGGCATGCCCATGGGGTTAGTTATGAGGTCTGCAAGGCAGAGGGCTGAGATGAGGAGGCCAACCTTCACTAAACTCCAGAAATAACCAAGTAGCATTGCAAGAGGAAATTAGATGGGTGCACACATACCAACCATGCCACCATGGGTACAACTGTGGTATATGGTGGGGAAGCATGCACAATACATCCCTGCATCCCCGGCCACACACACGCAATTATTTTGAGGTTGCTAGGGTAAGAACTCATTTTTAAACAAAACATCCTACCCAACCTGTTCCAAAGTCACCCATAACCTTCAAGTTAACTTGCCATAATGTTGGTAGAAACAGGGTGCTGCACAGCCTCAAATAGCATGCTAACCGCAGGTGCAACCGCTCCTGTGGTGATCCGATTTTCCTTCAGTTCAGCCTTGAACCCCCATTGCTCTGGTATAAGTGAAGGGGCAAAGCCATTTCAGTTATGCCATGACTAGCACCTCCACAGCAAGAATGACAGGATGCATGTTTTATGTGGCATACCTATACAAGGTTGATATTCAGTAATTGTGTAAATATTTGAAGCAAATTATGGAAAAACAAAAAGTTGCTTTCCCAGCAATCACGTTTTCTTAGCTGGGGTCTCAATATGCCACCAACTGATTTATTAAAAAAAAAGTCTGAATTCTTGCTGAGGTGGCTTCATTGACCAGGGTCCCATTGTTACAAAGAGCTTGTTGTATGAACCCTGGTCTGAACACCTGATCAATGGATTCCAGTTCCAATGGCAGAATTTTGACCAAGAGTTTAATGTGCCATCAATGCACTGACATGGCCACCCTGGTAGCTCGTCCCCAGCCAGTGACAGGGGAGACCGATCCCGGCCAGCACTCTAATCATCTAAGCTATGGAGGCAGCTGAGGATCCAAAATGGTTCCAATATCTACCAGTTGAAATACCTCCAACTTTGAGGCAAGGGCATGCTTAGAGGTACATCAAATGGATAATTTTTGCATGTCCATTTTCATAAGCAATATAATAAAATAAGCAATACATATATAGAGATCAAATATTATAATGTATTTATTCCATTGTCAACAGGCAATCCCATTTACAGACAAAATCTGTCTTTCTGTTTGTCATGACTTTCCACCAGATAATCAATCCTGTTTGACTGACATGTCACAATTGTATGGATCATGAATGCTACCAGTTCACACATTGTTGGGTGCTCTCCAACACAAAGCAGTTCATTTACTGCAACACTGACTTGCACATCACAGCATGCTGACCAAACATGCCCAGAACATGAGGCCTGTACTAACATGCATGAAATACATTTAAAAAGGACTAAATATCTACAATGTTTGTCATATAGGATGTGCCAGTAATGAGATATGATGGATAAATCCATTTCTTAATTGATCAATACACCTGTGTATCTGTAGCCGTTGGATATAAAGGACCAGAATAGGCTCAACAACACTAATGCTTATTTCAGCTGGAAACATAGCATGTTTGGTGCAGACTTGGTGATTTTAGGTGTTGAGGCAAGGATGTAAATACCATTTCAAATTAAGATAACCTCCAAACCCTAAGGAATATAGTGAACAAAATGTGAATTTCATCATATTTAGAAGCAGGGAACCAGCTGAATGTGACTCCATTTCCATTGGCTATCATTCATTTTCCACACACATATTTTGTCTTTACATCTTGATGCATAACTGAGGACATTTGTACACAATAGATTAGTGGGATTCACTTTTTGAAGGCATTTATTTTCTTAACATCATTTTGATTCATGAACTGCACACATGGGCACTGCCACTGCAGGGGACAGTTGAGCCACAAACTTCATTAGACATAGTATTATGCTGAGTGTTGAATGGAAAGCATCAACCAAAATCATCCTTGTCTCCCCCTATCCAGAATCTGTGGTGATGCCAATGACTGCACCTCTAAAAAATTGGAGCCATGACTTTGGATAGTACCAAATTTTAAACTTAAAACTTTTATGTCCTCAACTCTTCCAAATAATGTTGGGCATTAGTGAGATAAAATAGGACTTCCTAGTTTACTGCATCAATATAGAATGACTTCCCTCATTAGATTTCAGAATGAACTGGTAAAACTCCAGTCAAAATATACTTTAAAAGTTTTATGAGGTGGCAATACTGCATTTTCTAGATTATACAAATTATATTGGCTGTGTTCCAGTTTGGCATCACCTAACTGGAACAACCAGAATTGTATGGACAAAATGTCTCTTCTATGGGTTTGTTCCTGTGGCTCCACCAACCTCCACAAACCTCCACTGGTCATTCCTGTCACAAATCCAGTGGATATTTTTTCTCAACCAACCCCCACGAGCCCAAGAACAGGGTCCAATTGTGATTTTTCAATTCAGCTCAATCATGGCACACTTGCTCCATATATTTGCACATAAACAACATCCTCCATCATATGAAACTCATCTTCATGCATCAACTGAATACCAGGATCATCCTTCGCAAATGAAATATGAAATTACTACAACTATGAACAATAATCAAAGTAGCAGATGCAGACCACAAAAAACATCCTCTTTGTGGCCTTTGTTAGTTATTTGGGTTTTAGGGTGCCTCAACCAAAGATTGTGATCATTTAGCACCTTTGTGGCCTTTGATCCATGTCAATCAGCCTAAGGGGAAAATGTTACTTTACCGCGAAATCTGCCACAATCCCCAGTGCCCAAAGTAGTAATGTTCTCCCGGTGCCGACTAAAATCCTACTCCAGCCCAATTGATGAGGTTGGCATGAGATCATGAGCAAGTTTAGATGAGGTAGTCAGAATTGGGTAGAGAGGTGCCTCGGGGCCAAGGGAGCCCAGCGGGTCCGACACCAGATTATATGCTGTACATTAAGGTCACCAAAACAGAGTAACACTAATGAACAGCAAAATAGGGGGAGACGATGCCTAGTGCTCAACTGAGAGGGAAGAGAGATTGCCTGGTTCATCCCATAGGCAAAAAGAACATATGTGCTCCCCACAGTTTCTGAGGACATACATTGCCAGAAATAAATACAAATTTGAGACTTTGTATTACAAGGCATACTATGTACATTGTGTGATCATCTGGACAAACATTTGGAGGGCAATTTGGTCAATTTATGATATAGTGCCAAACGCTTCCTTTTTGTCTTGGAATTCGCACAGCTGTCAGCTGATTTCTCCACCAAGCTCCACTGGTCATTCCTGTGGGCAAGTCCCAACTAGCCTCAACTAACCTCCACTGAGTTGTAGTAGCCTTAACGGACCTAGGTGCATTTAAATCTGCACTGCACTCAAATCTCTGCACATTGTTGCACAAATATACTGAATAGATTAACCATGATAATATACTAATCAAGCTTGAAGAGTAGCTTTACTTCTCTATATTCAGAATATAGAGATCCCTATATCTCTATATTCAATCTCTGTATTCAATCTCTATATTCAATCTCTATATTCTCTATTTCAGAAATCTTGACTGACAACAAAATATTAGCAGATGTAGTGGCTACTCTAAGCATACAAATTCTGCTTAAGGTACACTTTCCAGTTCCTGTGTCTTGCCCTATCTATCTGATAACCATATTTTTCTTTAATCTAGGGGACTGGCATACCTGCAGATACAGGCTCCCCTCGATCAGGCACGGAACTCGGTTGGTTATTGGTTTTACGACACGTCGACCGTTGAGTCATGTAGCGTCGCCAATCTCTCACGCCGATTGGTCGCGGGCGAAGAGTAGCGACACGTGAGACTCGAACCCACAACCTTTCGATTGTGAGACGAGCATCTTACCCCTAGACCACTCGTCCCCATCAGGCACGGAACTCATATCTGGGTGAGTGATGCTTGAGTATATGGGGAGCCAACCAGGTGAGAGAACCAGGTGAGAGTTTCTTCTGATGGAGCCATGGGAACAGACCCTATCATTCAATAACAACATCCTAGTTAGCCCTGATGTCAATTGTCAACCAGATTACCACCTTTTTGTCACAGCTTTGTGTGCTAGGTATTTTGCATGCAAAAACAAATGAGGAGTGAAGCCAAAAACTAGGGATTTCCAACATGAAAGTGTTGAATTGATTGCCAGGAAGTGTTAAATGTATTATTTACCACATCTAAGAAACACCAAGTACAAATATGTATAAGCTATGGCAGTGATCATGCATAACCCAGTCCTTAGTTATCAACTGACAAGTGAGCATTTGTGGAGGAAATGAGAGGCTCATCATCTTATTTACATACATAAATGTCCTCTTCAAATATTTTTTTGTTGTTGAAAAATTACCTTACAGCACAAAAGTATCAAAAAGTATGAACTACTCATTAGAGTTCACCTGGCAACTTCTTCCTGTACAATTCCTGTCAGAAATCACATATATGATGCATGAGTAAGGCAAGGTTTTACTATATTCACTATTATTCACTATTTAAAATCATGCCACTTAGCACAGCAGATGACATGGACTCCTTTGATGATCAATGCTATTGTGATTGGGGAAATCCAATATCAGTAGGTTTGAAATGACCCAACATAAGTAGATTAGGTTTGGTTTATTATTGTAATTTTACATTATTCACCTGGCCTAGGTACATAGGTACCTACCACATTCTTATTTGCATATCTATTATCCAACCCAAAACTCCTACTTACCTTATACTAGGCCAGAAATAGGTACCTAGGTAGGCAGGTAGGTACCTATGTACCTAGGTACCTATTGCTAATCAGCCAGTTGTCCTCAGGAAACAAAATATATGAGACGAGAACACTGCGGCGAATAGGCAGGCACCTAGGGAGGTACCTACCTATAAAACATGTATCGCGTATGATTATGTGGTCAGAAGGGGTTGGCAGGAGGGCAGATGGGGTGGGGTGGGGGACAAGTACGTTAAACGTTGCCCTCTTGTAGCATGAAAAAAAGAAGAAAATATTGGACGATGGTTTGATGCCATGCTCTTCCCATGCTTTCCTGTTTTACGGCGGGAAACATTTCGACGCAATGCCAACCAGGGCGGATAAAGGGTGTGGCATTGAGGGCATGTGCCCCCACATGGAAGGTGGCGTCCCTCAGGCAGGGAAAAGGAGCCCCTCTGAATAGGTTCTAGTGTACCCGTTCGAATTTTTCAGCCTGAGGCGCCTCTATGAAATACAAATGCACCCCCTTGGAAGGAAAGCGCCCCTTCGGGAAGGACCGAGTGTTTTCCTGTAAGCGAGGGACATTTCTATGATGGCTACACACAGGTCAATTATAGTCAATTGTATGGGTCTGAATTTCACAATGTTAAGCTTCAATAATGTCATTAACATGCCCGTAAAATAGCTATGTTTATGCTTCAAGATCATCACAGCCTATTCATTTGTATCTTGTTTTCTGTGGACACCATATTTCGAAGACGTCAGGGAAGGGGGCAGATGGTTCGCGCCTCCCCCCCCCCCCACACCTTACCGCCGCCGGCGAAGATGGCTCCGGATTCCTCGCCGGCGAGAGTTATTACTTCAGAAGCGTGACAACCTGGTGCGGTTGAGGTCGGTTCGGTTATATTTAACTTGTTCGTATATGCGTTGGATTTGACTCATTCAGGCTTCGCCCTGGCTTACAGTTAGCGTAATCTTCACGTTTGCTCGGGTGACTTGCAAGATCAAAACCCACAATAAGCAGTGACTTGTTTAGACCTCCAACCGTGGATGGAGACCCCGGGCGGGTCGGGTCAAGTGGGAGTCTGGACTCCCTGATTTGATAGCCTGCTAATGTTAAGTTGTTATTTTCCCTAGTCAATCTAAAAATATGTCCCAAAAATAAGGACTTGGACCCCCTGACCTGGTGAGAAGCCTTCAGCCTTCACCTTGAGTCTCCAACCCAACATCCCGTGAGATAATCATCCCGTCAATTCAACGGCACGGCTATAGGCCGGTGTTGAGCGTCCGGCGAGCGTGGGGCACGGCTTCTGCGGTGTCCCCGTCCGTTCCGGGCAGTATATTTTCTCCAATGTTGAGCGTTCGTCTAGCGTGGGACACGGCCTCTGTTGTGTCCCTGTCCGTTCAAAGCACGGTGTTGGCACGGTGTTGAACGCCCGGCTAACGTGGGACACGGCCTCTGTCGTGATCCCGTCCGTTCAAAGCACGGTGTTGGCACGGTGTTGAACGCCCGGCTAACGTGGGACACGGCCGCTGTCGTGACCCCGTCCGTTCCGGGCAGTATTTTGCCCAGTGTTGAATGTCCGGCTAACGTGAGGTACGGCCGACCGCTGCCGTGCAACATGACAATGACATGATTGAAGGTAACATTGAATGCACTTTGAATTTTTGTATTAGTAATGGATCGATAATGAGCGAACCCATTGGCCCGTCAGAAATCGCACCAGGTCTCCAAACACTGAATACGTCTAAATAATTGATGAGTAATGAGAATGCGTGATGGCATCTCTTTAATGGGGTCTGAAAGTTGATAAAGATGTAGATGGCGCTGAGAGTCAATGGTCACCCAGCCTTCTTTGGCGAACCTAAATCGCTATGTTTTGTGGGTTAGGGAGGGCAGAATTTTTATATTTAAAAAGCCTATTGTACATTTTGTAAGCAGCGTATGTTGTTTGCGCGTATTTAATTATGTTGAATGTACTTCAGACACGTCTAGTTTGCTGGAATATTTACCATTAGTGCGCTAGAAATTACGAGAAGCAAGCCAGAAGTATGGGTGTATGTGCGGTTCCCGGCTGCCATACACGTGATCCATCTATCAGGTTTCCAGCAGACTGCAAGGTAAGAAGGCAGAAAATTGATTTGAAAAACAACTATTGTATGACTGCCTTTCTGTAAAAGACGTAGTGGGAACCATTTAGGAAAGCACTGATAAGGTACCTAGGCACATTAGGTACCAAGGTAAGTACCTATCTATTGTCCAGACTGTAAAGTATGGCACAAGGTTCACTGGGGCACATCAGCCCACAGTGAAAATATGCACCAATCCACACCAAGGGTGAGAAATTGACTCCAATCTGCACCCCCCCCCCCACCACCCCCAATCCATAACCAGGAATTTGTCATGGCTAATACCTAACATGCTAAGATTGGATTGTTAGCCTACTTAATTTGAAACTAATAATTTGAGTTCCACCCATAAGTTATGTTCAGTCAAATTAATTTCACCAAAATTGCATTGCAGGTTAGGTTGGGCAGTGGGTATCTGGCCACCTAGAGCTAGGTACGTTACCAAGGTAGTTGTTCATATGGGCCCCATTAGGGGCCCACACCCACCTCTCAGGGAGCCTGCACTGCTTGGGGCACTGACTCCCAGGGGCCCACATCTCTTGTGGGTCCTGTACACAGGAGTGGATCCAGAAAGCTGTCAAGGGGGGGGGGTGACACAACAAGTTGAGGTATTGTGAAACTCCCATAAAAATCCCTATCACTATTCAAGTCCATAATTGCGCCTAGTAGCTACCACCGTAACGTGCAGTCAATAGCAAAGCACTTGCCAGCTCATACGCGTATGTTCTACCCAAGCTAGTGGCCAGAGTCCGATAATTGGCGAGTTCCTGGCACACCGTAACCCATGAACAACCTTTCTTCAACACAATATTTCCGAAATCCTTGGCCTAAATGACTTGCAACCCTAATAAAAGCCACATGCCAACACCGACTCCCGGCAACCCCACGCAAAATGCACAGCAAAGATGGCCGACGCCTCCTCGTCGGGTGACCATTGCGTACAGCGCCGCCCTGGTGGCCAAATCGTAGCTTTCAGACCCCATTGGCAGCAAAACCCAAATGCGCAAACAGAAGGCGTGCAAGTTCCAGGCAACCCTGAATGGGACATGCTAAAATAGAGGCCATGGCCAATAGGAAATATTCAGAGTAGAATGCTAAGAAATTGCACACTGGTGTGTGTGAGGTGGCTGGTCGCAATCGTTCAGACGCATTGCAGAAGTCATCCAGTACTCGGCAGGCATTCATGAAAGAGTGGTTGACTAAAAGTGATGCTTAGACTATGCACAAGTGCGTACGTCGTAAGTTTGCCCACAGATTGTTAACATCGTGCCAAACATTGACTCTTTATGACAAGCAGATCTGTGATCTCGCAAACTTGCAAGCATTAAACAATGGCACATGCTATTTACTACCAGTGATCGATGCACAACTAAGTACCACAGACAACTGTTTGTACTGATGTGACGTTCAGGTAATGAGTTTCTAAATGAAGGGTTTAGAACTGTTGTGATGCCGTATATTATATATTTTCACGCGACTATGGACAGAAGTAGTAAAGTTGGTGCATGTCACATGTGGAACTATTTCTGTGTTCACTTCAAGAATTACTGCACGGTAATATGACTGAAAAGAAAGCTAACACAACGGTAGATGTTCTATTAAAGCTGGTGCTTTCATGCGATGGAAGAACACGTCTGGCAATTGGTATGGTGTCCAGCAAGGCGAATATTCACAATAAAAGAAGTATCTGCCAAACACTGTAAAAAATCGTGCCCGCAAAACGTGTCCAGCCTCACCTGCGAGGTGGAAATGCTGGTGCTGATGCTGTAGGACCGACCCTGCCTGAAAGATAGGTTGACGAGGTATGCACACCAGCCTTCAGTTATGACATATTCACGGCCATAAGGGTGATTAGATATCAGAAGCCCATGGTGTACAATAAATTGAAAGTTTATCCAGGCCAAGTGTCTGCCAGTGTATGTGGGTTACTCTGTCAATCAGAATTGCAAAAGGTACGAACTGAAGCGGTACACATTACCGAAATAAGTTCCGGAAGCACGGACGATTCAAAGCAAAAAGCATGCATGTGTGAAATGATTTGGTTTATCTGGCTATTACCACTCCTGTATTGCATGGTCCGACATCAAGACATTACCCGACAAGCAGGGGCGTCGATTTGCATCCTTTTGTGGGGGCCATGGCCCCACCAATGTTGATCTTGGCCCCCCCCCCAATATTGATTTGGGCCCCCCAATAACCTATGCTATTTTATGCTGATAAGAAAGCTAAAGGGAAAAAATGAAAAACACCATGCTAAGTAGAAACATTGATGTTAACCAGCACACTTTGTACTGAAAAGAAACAGATTTGGATTAGATAGTGGACTGACTCTCCACATTTTGCTGAAAAATGTAAAATTGTGTGGGTAAAACAAATAAAATAGCTGGATTTCCCTCCACTGTGGAAGTATAGCTTACGTCATAAAATGTTGAGATTAACGATGCTGATGCATTTTAAACCAGATTATTTGAGAAAAAAATCTGCTAAGCAACTAAACAACAATTTCATGGTCATACTGATGTTTGTACACACCACCAATGGCAAAACCACATGCATATGGAGCTTGAACATGATTAATTCCATTCTCAATTTCCAGTCATTGTCAAACATGCATGCAAATCATGGTTATCATTGAGATTGTGGATATACAAACTATAATTATCTTCAGCAACCTACCCATCACACCATCAGCTTGATATTTACTAAGGTACCTACCTACATGCCCAATGACAATGTGCTTGCATTCAATATTGATATGGGGCAACCCAATCTCAAACTGAACCAACAAAAGCCACGTGTGAGCCAATCTGCCAGCCTATGAAAACACGAGAGAAAAGTCAGCAAGAAGCCGTATAGACAGCTCATTATAATTGATATTCCTGAAGAAAGCAATGGGTATTAAGCTGTGGCCACACATGACTTCCGAAACAAACCCTATAGAGTCATACAAGACCAGAGTCTGGTAGCGCGCATTATGCCACCCACGATACTATTACGCGGCGCCAGGGGCGGCAGAAGGCGCGGATCGCGGGGCGGAACAAGCCATGTGACCGCTCAACAGCACAAAGGACAGCTCCACCTGGGACTCATCAATGCACAATCCATAAAACCCAAGCTACTCGAACTACACAACGACCTTCATACTTACTCTCTAGACCTAGCTGTGGTGACTGAGACCTGGCTGCGCCCAAGCACCCCCACGCGTCTCATTAACTTCCCCGGTTACCAAGTGAAACGCGCGGACCGGCCCGACTCTAGTGGTTACGGTGGGGTGGCGATTATCGCCAAGTCAGCTCTAACTATTACCGTCTTGAAAATTTCTACGCCTCCGAACTCTAGCTCCAAACTAGAATCACTCTGGGCCAAAGTCAAAGTGAAGAGCGGAAAGTATTTCATTCTAGCGGCAATCTATCGGCCACCTCGCAACACTTCCTGCTTTAAATGATGACTTCACTGAGCTCGAAAGACAGGTACAATTGGCGACAATGAACTTTACCGGCACTTTCTACCTCGCAGGTGATCTAAACTGTAACCTTCTCGACACGGCAAACAGCCCCAGCAAAACACACCTGCTTGAATTCATCAGCAACTATTCACTTACCATGACAGTGCAGCGCCCTATATTCGCCACAGGCTCTCTATTGGATGTCATCCTAACAAACTCGCCCATTTCCGTCGGCAGAACCAGAGTGAGTTTCTGCCACTACAGCCCACATAAATTTATCATATGTTCCATTAAAGTGAACAGGCCTGCCTCAGTTAACACCGTAATAAAGTCACGTTCTTACGGACGAGTAGATACCTCGGAACTGACTCTTGACCTTGGTGAGATCGACTGGGTACAGGTCACTGGGTGCATCTCAGTAACGGACAAATGGGACACCCTGCTGAAATTGCTGGCACCTATTCTCGACGAGCACCTGCCCCTCAGAAACATCAAACTTAGGAACCCAACAGCACCATATGTCAGCGAAGCTACCAAACAGCTCTTGCACCGGCGAAATGTAGCTCTCCATTTGCAAGATAGAAGCACGTACAAAATACTTAACAGACAAGTTCGCTCAACTATTAGAGCTGACTGTAGGGACGATATTAGCAGAAAGATATCACAGAAAGGCCCATCAGCTGCGTGGCGTGCTATTAAGCCCATTATCGACACCAAAAAAGGCTCTCATAGAGTTCAACCCCAGGTCCTACCTGAGCATCTAAATCAATACTTTGTTAGTATCGGACCTAAGGTATCAGCAGAGGTCAAACGCCAGGCAAACATGTCTGAACACACACCTCCCAGTTGCCGGCTATCGCGCGTCTCTACCAGCTCCTATAAAGTATCACCCATATCCCTCGAACAGCTAACCAAAATTGTCATGGATATGAGGAGCACAAGTGCTTGCGGACCCGACGGGATCTGTATTAAGGTCATCAAATTTCTGTTCTTTTTTATCGGAGAAGTGCTGCTCGACATTATAAACACATGCCTGACTACAGCTGATATCCCCTCCACTTGGAAACAGTCAATAGTAACTCCCATTCACAAATCAGGAGATCCTTCGGATCCCTCTAATTTTAGGCCCATCTCATTGGTTCCGGTTATCGCCAAAATCACAGAGAGGGTAGTGCAGAAGCAACTCTATCACTACCTGAACGCAAACCACCTACTGGCCCAAACTCAGCACGGCTTCAGACCACGTCACTCTACGGAAACCGCTCTGATTTCAGTCTCGGACAAAATACTAGCAGCAATGGACCGTTCGGAAATAGCTCTCCTTTGCATTCTGGACCTCAGTAAATGCTTCGACGTAATAGATCACACCAAACTGCTCACTAAACTAGAACTCCATGGAATTGATACTGACTGGTTTAAGGCTTATCTGGGAGGTCACACACAGGCTGTTAGCATCTCAGATCAACGCGGAAACAGGCATCTCTCCTCCTTTCTTCCGAACAACATAGGTGTTTTTTCAAGGCTCATCACTAGGTCCACTCCTCTATTGCATCTTTTCGAACGACCTCAGTTTGCACGTCCCGGTAGCACACGTCACTCAGTTCGCAGACGACACCCAGGTCCTCATCTCCGGTCGCAAATCTGATCTCCCAAATCTGATAAATCAGATGGAGACATGTCTGAACCAACTATACGACTACTTCCTGGATAACGGTTTGAAGGTAAACCCGACCAAAACTCAGCTTCTCACGTTCGGATCGCGTC
The DNA here is from genome assembly GCA_034440615.1 of Ashinkailepas kermadecensis. Lineage (NCBI taxonomy): Eukaryota > Metazoa > Arthropoda > Thecostraca > Neolepadidae > Ashinkailepas > Ashinkailepas kermadecensis. The sequence continues at coordinate 287,498 of JAOTOM010004793.1, read as the reverse complement.
AGAATCTTCGCAATATTACCCCGAAACGAGTGTGCTTTAGGGACGCTGTGATATATGAAAGTCATTCGTGTAGGAACCTTGGGGTGACATTTGATCGCCACATGTCGTGGGATTCCCATGTAGCTGTCGTGGTCCGCAAGTGCACTGGATTCCTTATGGCCCTGAACCATCTGCGTCACCATCTGCCAACCAGTGCCCTCTTCACTGTAGTCAATAGCCTAGTTATATCCAATATCCGCTACTGCATATCTGTTTATGGGAACCGGTCGGCAGCAAACATCCACAGACTAGACAAAATCATTAACTTCGCCACTAGAGTCGTGTCAGGTCTACGGAAATTTGATCATATTTCTGATTCCCGTAACGAGTTGGGTCTTCTCACCGCAGCTGATCTGCATCTATTTCACAGCCTTACTTTGCTCCACAAGATCATTCTGACGGGTGAGCCAACGCACATTGCCGGTCAAATATCTGCAACTCTACCCTGCGAAACCGTCATACGCGTGCAGACGACCACCTGCATCTACCAGCCATACACAGAGAGGCGGGCCGCAGGAGATTTCTCTACTCGTCTGTCTTCCACTACAACAAACTCCCTACTGAAACAAACACATTGAAGCTGTCTAACTTCAAGAAGCGTGTACGAGCTCATCTCCACGAGCAACACTAGTCACAAAAAAACACTTACAAAATATATTTGTGTACACCATGCACTCACATTTAGGCCATCGCTTTCATATCACTTCCATAAACTACTCGTTTACAGCTCGTGTTGCAAGCACGGTGTGTGTAGTGCAGAGTGATATGGGTATTGTATTATGTTGGTGTATGAATGTTTGTTGCGCAAGTGTTCCCACTATTGACCACAAATCTATCCTTTCTTTGTAAATATCTGAGTTATACCCAGACTGTCCATAATAGCCACTATACGTGGAGGGCATGTATTGTGAAATAAATAAATAAATAAATAAATAATTACCTTAGAAGGTACACCAAAGTTCGCCTTCAAGCTTTGGTGACGTCATAGTTTTTTCATCTTATATTGCAGAAATTAGTAGCATCAGACGTGTTTCAATTTCACTGCGCATGAGACAGTTAAAGCACTTTTCAATTTTCAATTTTCAAAGTTTAAAGAATCTAACCCAGCCAAACCTAACCTATCATAAGTTGCTGTTAAATAAAAAATGATTGGTAAATTTGCAGTTTAAGGTGATTTTTTTTCTTTGAATTTGTCTTCAGAATACCATGTTCATGACGGTGACTAAGATGATGGGACCACTAATTTTCGGTGCAAATTCATTTTATTTTAATTTGAGATAAAAAAAATTGCCAAATTTTCCAACTTAAAAAACCTACACCAACCTACACTAACCAAATTTAACCCATTATGGCTTTATGGTGACAAATGTGTGTACAAACTTTTATTGGTTGGTTGGTTGTTTATTTGGGCTTACGGCCGCATTGACTGCGTTGGTCATACAGCTCCCATACAACTTTTCTTGTTCCCACCTTAAAGCACAATAATACCCAAAAGTTTCCCCAAAAAATTTACAAACATGTTCACAAGAAATATAATTTTTTCTTCAAAAGCAGCTTAGGTTAGGTTAGGCTGGGTTAGGTTTCTTTTTTAAGGTTTAGAATTTTCAGAAAATAAATTAATTGACATTTGTATTTTTTTATTTTTTGTTCTCAAAAGATAGGTTAGACTAGGTTAGGTTAGGTTTTGTTGCATTAAAAAAAAACATTTATGTTTATGCTATGTTACCGAACTCAAATCCCTTTTTGGCATTATTTTGCTCACAACCTGAAAAGTAAGCATTTGCACAGAAAATAAGTGGGTCCAATCATCTTAGTCACCTTCATAAACATGGTATTCTGCAGAAAAATTAAAAAAAGAAAAGAAAAAAAAAGAACACCCTAAACTGCAAAGTTACCAAATGATTCGCAATTCTTTTGGGATACTTTTTTTGGAAAACTTAACTTAAACAAACCTAACCCATTTGTTTGCTATATGGAGGTAAATGTGTGTAAAAACTTGTCTTGTTACCACCTTAAAGCACAATATACTGGTTTGGCTAGGTTAGGCTAGTTTAGTTGTTTAACTTCGAAAACAAATAAAAAAAATTTCAAAAATAAATTAAAATCGGAAATTTTCCTTCAAAAGCAGCTGACGTTAGGTTCGGTTAGGTTGGGTTCGGTTGTTCAATTTATAAAATTTTCAGAATATATTTTGCTTAATTTTTGTTTCTAATTTTTTTATCCAAAGGGAGGTTAGGATATGCTAGATTAGGTTATGTTGGTTATGGTTATTAGGCTATGGTATGGATTCACTAATGAGTGAATCCGTACCATTCCCACTGGAGTCTAAAAGCTACATCATAACCTTATTTCTATAACGTATATCACAAGAACCCATCTCGATTATACTGCTCACTCAGGACACCATAGAAGTCAATTAATGAAAGTGTTACTTCATTACCTGCATTGCTAATGTAAACAGAAAGAAGTCCTTTGAACCATATGCAAATGGAGCAGCACCTTCACAGTGCTGCTCCATCCACATCCAATTCCAACCCTGACCAAACTTCAGGAGCGCATCCGTCTCCAAAGCAGCCTGCGGAAGAAGGTATGTATTGCAGCAAAAGTACTATGATCTGAATTCCATGGTATCCCTGTTGCCTAATAGTCCATCCTTGCCTATCCACGTAGGAGATGTTTGACTTTCCTCAAACTGTCTGGAGAACTTGGGAGTTGAAATCACTTGTGAGTGATGAAGCAGATGAGTTATTCCTGTATGCTTATGCTGCATAATTTCATGGCACAGTGGCATGCCGAATGGGGAGGGGACATTGTGGGCAGTTTCCTCCGTGACAGGTTGTGGGACCCCCAAGAATCGCGTCGAGCTCCGGAAAAAATTGCGCCAGTCTCCTTAAAAATCCAGTTTAGGCCCCCAATAATCGTACCGGGGCCCCGAAAAATCACATTGGGGGCTAAAAAGTCGCGCAGGGAATTCTGAAAAGGACGCTGGGGCCTCAAAAGTTCCCGCCTGGGCCCCTGAAAATCACGCTGGAGGCTCAAAAGAGACGTGCTGTGGTTCAAGAAAATCACGACGGAGGCCACAAACGGCCGGGCCCGGGGCCGCGGAAAGTCACGCTGAACCTAGGGGTACCAAAAATTCTCGTCCTGACAATCATGACAACCCTGACAATCATGCTAGGAGCATGACATGTCGCACCGGGGCTCCAAAAGTCTCATTGTGATCACCCAGCAAATGAAGCCGGGGCAACGAAAAACAGTCCCGACATGGAAAATCACTGGATCCAAATAACCCCTCCAAAAGCCCACAAAACGTGTTTGGCCCCCAAAAGCGTGTCCTAGCCACTAAAGCTCGCGCTTGAGATCCGAACAAGTGACCACGGGGCCCCGAAATATCGCGTTCGGGACCCAAAATTCCGTCGGTAGTCCCAAAATGTAATATGGGTAATCCAAAGTGTACCGAGTTTGGCAAAAAGCGACAGGGCATTAAAATATGCGCTGCAGCTCGAAATAAACCCACCGGGAGCGCTAAATAAAAACATAACGGAGGCCCTCAAGGCACACCAGGGTCATGAGACCACACGGGGCCTCAAAAACAGGCTGGGCCCTCAAAAAGGGAATTGATCATAAACAAGGAACAAACAGACCGGGCACTAAATATACACATCGGCGTCTTCGAAAACGCGCCGATACCTAAAAAATATCATCGGTGTATAAAACAGCAACAAAGCTGTAAAAAAGAGCCCGGTCTCAAACATGTGCCGAGTCCCTGGCACAAATTGGCTGGAGCCCGAAAACACATCCATAAAAGAAGAAAAACGCAACGGGTAAAAAAAGGAACACCTAGCTAGGGTCACGGCTCGGTCGCCAATATGGGAGCTTATTTAACCAAAGAGATGAGGTGCATCAAAGGTCAGTGTGTCTCCGGATTTCTTAATCACGAGAAAATGTGGGAAGAAGAGAACTAATACATGTAATCGAATTGATCGATTTTTTTTCCAGTGAGCCGCATTACCAAGCATTCCACATGCCAAATGTGGCACAAGACTATCACGTGACAGTAATTAGCAAAACGTGGGAGACCTAGCAGAAACCGGAGAAGCGCACGTAAAGTGGCGAATGCGTCGACTGCGCAAGGCGGGTGTACACGTGCACGAACGTTGGTGTTTTGGCGAACGCGCGTTATTAATTGGAATGCCTGATATTGGCAAATTTTATATTTTTGAGTGATTTGTTCATGTGTAATTTTAGCAGTGTGAGGTAACTTTTCAAGGGATACCAAAAGAAAAACCTTCAAACAGGATGGGGAGGAGTTAGGGTTGAAATCCGGTGATTCAGAAATAATGGTGGTAGATTTGGCCCCCTCCACAGGACAGTTAACTTGGTCACTAATTATCCTATAACAAAAATATAAAAAACCACCTTTGAATTTTTTCGGTGGAAATCCGGTGACTATTTTAACGGGGGTAGGTGGGCACCTTCCAAATCAGTTTGCCTCCTCTCGCAAATCCTAGGTACGACACTGCCATGGCATGACATAATTTGACCTGTTGATAGCTATAATCCGCCGCAATAGACGGTGTGCTCCGCGGCCCCGGTCCGCCACAGTGGACGGTGTGCTCCGCAGCCCCGGTCCGTTACAATGGACGGTGTACTCCACGGCCCTGATCCGCCACAGTGGACGGTGTGCTCAGCGGCCCCGGTCCGGTACAATGGACGGTGTACTCCACGGCCCTGATCCGCCACAGTGGTCGGCTTGCTCGGCGACCCTGATCCACCACAGTAGATGATGTACTCCGCGGTCCTGATCCGCCACAGTGGATGCTATGCTTCGCGGCCCTAGTCCGTCATAGTAGGTGTGCCCCACGGCCCTGGTCCACCACAGTGTACGGTGTACTTCGCGACACTGGTTTTCCACAGTTGATGATGTACTCCGCGGCCGTGGTCCGCCACAGTGGACGGTGTGCTCCGCGGCTCCGGTCCGTTACGGTGAACCATGTGCTCCGCGGCACCGGTCCCCGAGAGTGGATGGTGTGCTTCGCGGCTCTGGTCCGCCATAGTAGAAGGTGTGCTCCACAGCCCGGGTCCGCCACTGTGGACGGTGTGCTCTGCGACTCTGGCCCGCCACAGTGGACGTCAGGGTCGAAAAAAAACTGTCTTTTCCTGGATTTTGCCATCCATAGCATTATCCTCTTCACAAAATTATCCTCCATGTTGTTTCCTCCATGTGTTTTCAATATGGACGTCTGATGGTGTTGTTCGACAATTAATTTCCCCGTGGTAAAGTGCTCGAGATTCACCTGAAGCTTCAAAGTGAGATTCTGATGCCAAGGTTTGAGGGAAAATATCCTCTCCGCATTCCATCACTGAGAAATTGTCCTCTCCTCATTCAGGATTGCAAAGTATAAATCCAACCCTGGTAGACGGTGCGTTCTCCACGGCCCTGGTCAGTCACAGTGAACGGTGTGGGATTAGTCACGGCTTTGCATCATCTTTCCGAGCAGTTTTGTGTGCGTTAGTTGTCACTTTCTCCGCATTCTACCGTTCACCTTACCATTAATAGGTACCAATGTCACCCATGCATTAATATTTCCCAATTCGTCACAGCCATTGAATCTGATTGAGACACAGCTACTCTTGTTGTGCATTTCGATCGATGGATATTGATGCCATCAGAAAAGCAAATTTTGTCAGCAGCGAGACTGACTTACTTCCACTAGGGTAATGATAACAGGTACTGACAGCAGCGCGGCCAGAAATACTTTTGGGTGCGTTACCCTTCTGGCCTTATTCGTGTCCCTCGCACCTATATGAAGACTCCTTACGTCTGCCATGTGTTTCTAGTGTCCGACATTTTGCACCTCTTTATATTTGCTCTTTATCTTTATATGCTTTACATTTGCTGTATATGATAAGGTCCGGTCACACGAAGTCGGGTCATCTCGGATCATTATTTGTTCACACAATGTCATGGTGTACTACTTCGGTGACTCTAAAACCGAATTAAAATTTCAATTCATAAGGAACAGTAGCATTCGGCATAAGACGATATTGCTGCCGCAATGTCGCCAAGGCAGCGGACGCGCACAAAGATCCCAACTCCACACACAAGACGGCAGTGTAGAATATCCATAATACTTGACCTGACCTAACGCCATTGACCTTGTCACATATTTGAAAGCAGAATGTCTATATCATTCTTTATATCATGTTCTGCACGAAAAGTTTTCCCCTTACTGCGATAAGAAGAGATAATTTGACCTGACCTCCGTTTAGTAACCTTGACCTTGATTTAAATTTTGGGAAAGCAGAGTTATTTGATTTGATGAAAGAAGAGTATGATCTGGATTTGGTGCTGCTATGCTGCAATTACTGCGAATGGTGGCATTTTGGAGATTTTGGAATATTATCCTCCTTGGTCCATCCCAAGTCAATTTCAAGGGGAATCATAAACCAAATTGGTGAATGAGGTCAAGAAGGCACATATGGTGGGGTCCAAGCGCCACCAAAGGTATATAAAAATCCGCACTACCTTTTGCAAGGAAAGGATTACAAGTACTAACAGGGTTGCACTGAAAATGCTCCTGTTGCGACACACCTGGTGCGGGGCCCATTCCAATTCCACCGATTTGAAAACTGTTTTGAATTCTGACATTATTCCTACTTTCCGAAGTTTTGTACTTTTTATTTCCGACTCTAGCAAAGAAACCATTCGAGCCGACACATTCATTTCAAAACCGTCGGATGGCACTTCTGGGAATCTCCTGGGTTGACCTTTTCGGACTCCTTGGCCGTGACCGGAAAGGCATGTATCCAGTGTGACCTACTCTTGCTCTTGGCTGCGCCATTGGGTACCGGCGAGTCCACTGTATGACACTGTAGTCGCATGCTATGACTGCTATGCTAAGTTTGTATGTCGACATGTGCTGTGTACTGCTCTTTTGCTTATGTGACTTCACCTGTTACTGGGCGATTTTGCTCGTTGACGAGGATGCTGAATAAACATAAGCATACACATCGTCAAATTAAAAAATCACTCTTATTGAGGTCTGAAAATATAGTGGGCGAAATCCGATGAGTTTTTGGTTGGGGGAGGGAGGGGAGGGGGTTAAGTACGTTAACACTTCGCCCCCCCCCCCAATGTTTTTCAAAAATTGACACCCCTGCCGACAAGTTCCAATTCGTTCGTGGTATGTGACGTCATGCTCATGGGATCCCGTAAACCCGTTCTACACCACGCTTGCATCGCACATTAATGCGCCGCATGTTGACCATATCATGTCCTATCTTCGCCAGTCATGTTCCCATCACATTTTATCGTATGTCGCTGGAACTACATCTGAACAAAATCACAAAATGTCACGACATCGCGTCAGCAGCAAGACTGCGATGATGTCAGAAACTGAACACCTGTGTAGCAGATGATGCTCGGACTACCCTGTTGCCAGCTGGCTTGCTCAGGCTGCCATTCTACTTCACAACTCGGAATATCGAGCAATTTTTTTGCGGCAATCACAAACGATGAAATGAGAAGCTCTATCTGAACGTTTGAGACGCGGAAGGTCTTCGGTGAAACTCAAAACCGACCAGCAGCGTCCAATCAGGAGCCACAGCCGTCATCACAGTCCAACCAGGAGCCACAGCCGTCCTCACTGTACAATCAGACGACAAACTAGCACCAAACTACCAAACTAACTAAACTAGCACGAGCTGTCAAGCAGGATGAAAGAGATCTGACAGTGTTCGATGATGTGTCAACAATTAGAATGTTGAAAAAAAGATTGCCTGAACAAGTTGTTGACGATCCGGGATGCACTATTTTTCCTGATACCTCGACAAACGATGTACATGGAACGCACATCAAGACACCTTATTATTCTTTAGGAAGAATGGAACAATCTCAACTACAATCTGGCATGCCCGAACAAGATAATGCCGGTTTCATGGACACCATTTCCGACGAAAATATACACAAGGTATCAAATACGGTAAGGTATAACACAGGGTAAGGAAGGAATATATTAAAACACTTCCTAGAATTTCGAATATTCCATGAAGCTGCGTGTTGACTTCTTAGACGACTATCGCGTACTGTCATCAACGCTATTGGAAAAAACATGGCCTCGTCAAGGATCATTTTGTTTGATGTCTGCCACGGATGGCTATCGCATATAAATGGGTGATTTGATCCCGTTTATCCCGCAAAAAGTGTGCTTGGAGGAGCACCCATCAAACACGACACTTTCCGTTAAAAGAAACGTCTCGTTGCAAACACAGATCGACGCGGATCAGCACAAAGGCATTACAACTAGATGGCAGCCGCGTCGAAGCTTATGTCAGCAATGGGCAGTGCTGGGATGGATGGTGGTTGCACCATGGTCTTACAAGATTTATGTTGCACCACAACTCCGTACATGAAGTGACTGTGAAGTAGAGTTCGTGGCGTTTTCGAGCCCCAGAACCCGCTACGTGTGGACTTAGGATCCATTTGTGGACTTAGGATCCTAAATCCACGTGTGAATTTAGGATCTATTTCAGTAATTGTATTAAGGTGCCACAGTTGGTAAAGCTGTTATGTTTTGACACGTATCCACTGAATAAAAAGGATAAGAACATGACATCAACTACATCGAACGTTCTTCGAAATAGCTCATGAGTGATTGATGCATGCTCAAAGAACTGAGTATGTTTCACCCAGCTACATGAATCTGATACCACGATATTGCCCACGCCTTCCAAATATGAAATGTGGTGCCAACCACCGAGCTGAAGGGTTTTCCGTCAACGCTGCAAGCATGTGACGAATAACATCAGCAAACTGGATGTGGATTGCGGTCCTTGCAACGGTAGGAGAGGCCGATGAGCCGTGAGGAATTGACAAACCGTGTCATCAAACCCTGACAATAATTCTGCCAAGGGCAGGTGAAGATGAAGAAGAAGAAGACGAAGAAGACGAAGAAGACGAAGAAGAAGAAGAAGAAGAAGAAGAAGAAGAAGAAGACGACGACGACGACGACGACGACGACGACGACGACGACGACGACGACGACGACGACGACGACGACGACGACGACGACGACGACGACGACGACGACGACGACGACGACGACGACGACGACGACGACGACGACGACGACGACGACGACGACGACGACGACGACGACGACGACGACGACGACGACGACGAAGATGGACATGCGCCAGATAAAAAACATCTGAGCTGCCGGAAGGCAATGTTCTTAATTTGAAAGACGTTCTACCGATTTGCGCAGGGAAGTGGTTCATAAACTCGATGACCATGAAGTTAGTCTCTGCTCCCGGATAGCACAGTGCTGAGCCTAATTCATTGTGTCCTTTACTGTCAGTATTTCACAAAACTATGTGGGGCCGCGGTAGCTCAGTTGGTAGAGCGTCGGACTCTTGAACGCAAGATTGTGGGTTCGAACCTGACAGCCGACAGTATTTACCGAATCCTCCCGCGACCAATCGGCGCGAGGGGTTGGCGACGCTATATAACCTAGCGGTTGAATGCGTCGTAAAATAACCCAAGGCTTTTTTCTTCTGAAGAAAATTATATCAGTGGTTCCACTAGGTCGCATTTGCGGGCGACGTTATTGTGCGCTGAGTAACTGTATGCACGAGTCTGTTTGCTTACAATAAACGTGTGTGGCAAAGCCTCCCGTGGGACTCTACGGGTCCAGCGTGAAATCTGGAGGAAATGTGGCAGGCAACGGTGGAGAAGAGGAATAACCCACCAAAATGTAAAACGCGGCTACTCTTCTGCACAATTCATATAATAGTCGGTATTTGTACAGTGGTTCGTTCTATTGAGGAGGGCCTCGATCAGCCCGTCGTATATCGCATTTGCGGTGTCGTGCGCGCAGCAGGAGAAAGTCGCGGCGCAACCCCGTGGAGTCGACCATTGCCAGGCGCGTCACGTGCAGGGACCGGTAGTTGGTCCCTGGAGCGAAGTCGACCCAGACTACTGTTGATACAAAGCCGAACCACTGCTGACACAGACCCAGACCACTGCTGACACAGACTCAGACTACAGAGCTGATACAGACCCGGACTACTGCTGACACAGACCCAGACCACTGCTGACACAGACTCAGACTACAGAGCTGATACAGACCCGGACTACTGCTGACACAGACCCAGACCACTGCTGGCACAGACTCAGACTACAGAGCTGATACAAACCCGGACTGCTGCTGACACATATCCAGACCACTGCTGACACAGACCAAGACCACTGCTGACACAGACCAAGACCACTGCTGACACAGACCAAGACCACTGCTGACACAGACCCAGACCACTGCTGACACAGACCCAGACCACTGCTGACACAGACCCAGACCACGCTGACAGACTCAGACTACAGAGCTGATACAAACCCGGACTACTGCTGACACAGACCCAAACCACTGCTGACACAGACCCAGACCACTGCTGACACAGACTCAGACTACAGAGCTGATACAGACCCAGACCACTGCTGACACAGACCCAGACCACGCTGACACAGACTCAGACTACAGAGCTGATACAAACCCGGACTACTGCTGACAGACCCAGACCACGCTGACACAGACTCAGACTACAGAGCTGATACAAACCCGGACTACTGCTGACACAGACCCAGACCACTGCTGACACAGACTCAGACTACAGAGCTGATACAAACCCGGACTACTGCTGACACAGACCCAGACCACTGCTGACACAGACTCAGACTACAGAGCTGATACAGACCCGGACTACTGCTGACACAGACCCAGACCACTGCTGACACAGACTCAGACTACAGAGTTGATACAGACCCGGACTACTGCTGACACAGACCCAGACCACTGCTGACACAGACTCAGACTACAGAGCTGATACAGACCCGGACTACTGCTGCACAGACCCAGACCACTGCTGACACAGACTCAGACTACAGAGCTGATACAGATTCAGACTACAGAGCTGATACAGACCCGGACTACTGCTGACACAGATCCAGACCACGCTGACACAGACCCAAACCACTGCTGAGACAAACCCTGACTGCTGCTGACACATATCCAGACCACTGCTGACACAGACCCAGACCACTGCTGATGCAAACCCAGAGTACTGCTGACACAGACCCAGAACACTGCTGACACAGACCCAGACCACTGCTGACACAGATCCAAACCACTACTGACACAGACCCGGACCACTGCCGACACAGACCCGGACCACTGCTGACACAGACCTGATCCACTGCTGGCACAGACCTGGACCACTGCTGGCACAGATCTGAACCACTGCTGACACAGATCTTTGACCACTGCTGACACAGATCCAGACCACTACTGACACAGACCCATCCTACTGATGACCACTGATGACACAGGTCGATCCCACTGCTGACAGAGCCGGGGCGCCGAGGCGGAGCCGGAGCTGGGCCCACTTTTTCACAACATGGTCTATAGCGGCTGTCGGAGCGGTGGCTGGAAGGCGTGATCAGTCGCGTGCACGTCCTGATACCGGCAGACTAAGACGGCGATGATCGCATTACGCGATGGCATCTCGGGTTAGTACATGGGAAGAAGTGCGGCAGGATTAGCGGAATGAGCTGGTAAAACTGCAGGCAGTGTTGTCAGCAGTGGGGATTAATGGTTTTGCTGCCAGCCAGGGACGTTGTGGGGACGGCGTCACAGTCGACTAATGCGCTTACCTGGCGATCAGCTCAAGTTACCGGCGACTCGTGACCAAATCGGCTGCCGCGTCAGCACCAGTGCGCCAGGTAAGTCGCCACAGGCCAGCAATTTAGGTGGATGGGACCGACAGCTCCCGGGCTTTTTCACTGGCTGTAGGGAATTCGACCATGCGTTTATCAGTTCGGCAGGTTGATGCCACAGTCAGCTTGGTATTTCGTATGAAGGATGAATATTGTAATTCCGATATTGTGAAATGTCGCTTCCAATCGTTTATGGAGGTTTATGTGAGGATTTTACTTTGTTTGCAGATTGCTGCAGATTCTTGCAGATAATGTGAATTTGCAAGGTTGTGTTACGTGGATTGGAATGAGTTACTGGTTGACGCAATCTGAGAAGGATTAAAATTTACAGCCCCTTTCTGGAGACTTGCGATGGTTTCTCCAACCGAGATGGAAGAAAGCGTTTCTTGATGAGTGGTTAATGGTAAACTGATATCTGTGTTGGCATGCCATTCAGTGCCGGATGCAATATCAGTTTCTGGTTGCGTGAATGATGCTGTCGGCGTCCAGTAAATTTACAAATCACAAGGATCCCACCAGGGACTGATCTGTGCGGCGCAACGCGAGTGACGGGGGTGGGGTGTGGGGATTTGTCCCACCAGGTTATTTAACATATCTGTGCATATCGTTGCTTTTCCTTGATTTGCTAGATGCATTGATCGATGCATTATGAGAAGATGAGTGTAAATGTCACTCTAGGATGTTCCCAGTGAAATTAATGAAAACAGAAAAATGGTGTCAAAATAGGAGCACAGTATATCGCTCAATGCTCGAGCAGGCTGAGACTGCTAGATGCAATTTGGTTGACCTCAAGTCAACAACGATGTTATTAGAGCTAATCGTTGGCCAAATACGGTAAGGAAGTTCTCGACAATTGAACCTTTCTCTAAAGCCGTGCAGGATAGATGCCCACAATAAAATATGACATTAGGGGCCCTGCAAAGGCTAACTAATGAGCCTCGCACCTCTCAGCTTTATTGGGAATGTCTGGTTGACACCAAAAATACATCAAACCACTTTTAAGCTTACTCACAACCTTGTTTAGGATGCCCCTAAGATGTTGAGCTTACTAGCCAAATACAATATTGAAGAGAAAATTAATGGAGAATAAAGCAATGGGTACAGCGATATCAATGGCAAGGTACGCACAAAATAATGGTGCTTGATGAGCCTGATGGTGTATGGCCTGAGATGCTTCGACTATAGCAGTGATGCAAAGCTACTACAACTAAGTTAAATGTTTCGGAGTAATGAGGACGTTAAGCCGGAAATACACACAAATGTTTACCACAAAGTACATTGCCAGCCGGAAGTGGTCATTCCAGGCCATTTCGCGCCAGCCGAGATCAGCAACTAAAGGCCTGTTTACACGCGGCAGAAAACCGACAGAATCCCGGCAGAATCGTGACGTTGGCAGGAGTGAGCAGGACCCGGCAGAACCGAGCAGAATCGAGCAGAACCCGGCGTCGGCGATGTCCGGAGCCTCTGACGTCACAGCACAAATGGATGACGTCACGCAATGTATTAGCCATTGTAATTTTGATTTAGTAGTTTCATCGACGTCGGCGACGTCGGCGGCAGGCAACTTGAAATATTTCAAGTTGTCTGACGCGTTCTGCCGTCAGACGCGAGCGTCGGAGGGTTTCTTCTGTTGTTGCTGTATGGATTTTGGCCATTAGGCACCTTCTACATTATACAAATAAGTACTGATTGTCATGGATGGAGATATTGGTGAGTAAATTGTGCTTTCCGTTGTCGTTTGTAATATATACTGAATTACATAATGGGTACATGACCAGGAACGGAATAGGCAGACTAAAATGAATTGAGGGCACACCACAGGATACTAGGTACCTATGTTAGTTATTGAATGTTTTTCCAAAACCACATATGTGGTTAGGTTCATACACATGTGTATGAAGGAAATCTGGGAAATCTAGGGATGGTGAACCCAGGGTAAATAATGTTGTTGGGGGAATTACTGGATTTTTCCAGCAAACTATGTTTAAATGCAGTATTTTTAATGTTTGCTAACCTGATTAAGTGAATTAATTAATAACTGAGGTGGCCCAATTAATGTTTGAAATCCTGAAATCCAAGTTCATCAAATCCAAGTTTCAAATCCTTGGATTTGTTGCTAGTTTTTACAACCGAATTGAAGAAAAAGAAGTTTGATTGTATTTATTTTAATCATACATTATTCTTCATATATATATATATAGATATAGATATAGATATAATATATATATATATATATATATATATATATATATATATATATATATATATATATATATATATACCTTAGATATATATACGAAAAAATAATGCAAGATTTAAAATAACATAATGCAAATTATTTTTTCCAATTCCGTTGTAAGGACTGGCAGCGAATCCAAAGACTTGAAACTTAGATTTGATGAATTTGGATTTCAGGATCTCAAACATTAACTTGGGCACCTCAATTATTGATTCCTCCCTCCAATCAGACGGAAGCATAATAATTGAGCCTATGGAGGCGTCCTTCCAGATCGCATGAGTGCATCCCTACCCCTGCTCAATTAGTTTTTTAGCCGATGGTGTCCTTCTCCAGATTAAATGGCCATCAAAAACATCAATCCCCCCCCATTCCACCCAATCAATTTCACGAAGTGAAATTGCGATGACGGTCACAGGTGACGAGCGGTATTCAGGACATATCCTATACAAACCACTACACGCAATAGCGTGGCGACGGTGACATTGCGAATGTCGGAGCAAGATGGGATGTCCACTCAGGACGCACGATTATAATAAATTGCACACAATGCCGGAGTTAGTAGGTGGAATCCCCCTCCCCCACATAGATTCAGGTCTAAAATAGACATGCCGTAAACGGTTTAATAAAGCGCAGAAGATGCCATGGATTGGTTAGAAGCGTTCACCAGACCAGCTAAACATATTACATAGCGACCTGAAATGATAATATCATGGGTAATAATTATAGAAAGTACCGCAATGTTACTGACAGTCGTTCTTCCGATGAAATCGGAACTCTCATCTCATGATGGTGGTTGTTTTCTCGATATCACCTCTGACGAGCTCAAGGAGCTGGTCAAAGTTGACAGGCGACATCCGGTAGTACCGTTTGTGGTCTGCTTCTTATGTCTGAGCTCCGCGACCAGCCTTGTGAAGAATTTGCCTTTCTCCCCTTCCTGGAAAGGATTGACCGGACCCATATGCGCTGCTGGCGGTTCTGCATGATCCTACGAAGCAGTCGTCGGCGGGCTTCAGTCAGCAGGAGAAGGCGCATCTGCTCGTTGGCGTGCCCCCTCCGAGGTACAAGCAGTTTCACACCGCGATATCCCTCCCTGACTCCGGCAGCAGGAGCGGGCCCGGCCGCAGTGGCAGTGGCAGCGGGAACAGCCGCAGCGGAAGCATGGACAGCGGCAGCAGGAAAGGCGGTAGCGGTAGTGGGAGCGGTCCCGGCCACAGCGGCAGCAGTAGGACCGGTCGTAGCGGGGACGGCAGCGGTTGTAACATGAGCGGCAGCGTTCGCGCACCGGACGTCCATGTCAGCCAAAATTATGGCCTTAATTTCTAAACGATGCCATTTTATTTCTATGAAGCTTATTAGGGAGGATAACGTCGACATACATGGGTTTCAATATGCGTGCTTTGCATATTCCCTTCCCGCGCCCCAGTCAGTCTGACTGTTCCACATTTATTTGGATCACCCCAGTGAAAACTCATCCGAGGGGCCCCGCCACATTGTTTTTTCCGCCTCCTTTGTCCGCTTCTAAACACGCCGCTGCACCTCGACGGTGGCACGGGAATGGTCTCAAAGTTGAGGGGGTGGGGGGGGGGGGAGAGAGAACGACCTCGCTCGGTTATCGGGCCCTTCTTAATCCTGGTAGGGATGAGGAAAAGTTTTCTACACTCCAGTTTTTTTAAAGCTTTTTTCAGCTCTGTAACATAAATAGTTTTCCCTGCATCCGTATTATTATGGTAGCCTCACAACCGCGTCCTCAAGAAAAGAAGCCCTTATTGTAATGATGTAGTGCCAAATACCTAGGCATTAATGCTCTCGAGGTGGGTACTGCTTGACATAATTAGTAGTGCAATGGATCACTTATGGCATAGTAAACAAACAACTGAGACGCTTCATAGCGCATTGGATGGATGACGTCATCCTGCTAGTATGACGTTGGCAGAATGAAGCGTGACGTCAGAGTCTGCCGCCGCCTGCTACTTTCTGCCGCTCCCTGCCAATTTCTGCCGCCGACGTCGCGGACGTCGGGTCTGCCGACGCACGATTCTGTCGGAATTCTGTCGCGTGTAAACAGGCCTTAAGTATTACATATGCGTTTTATTTTTCTGTATCGATTTTCAATACTCGGATACCCGGTAACCACCGTAAGCCACAGCGAGCTTGATATTTCTCCCAAGTGTGCATTATGTCATCTGTGCTGTGTTTTTAGGTAACCGGACAAATGTAGATAAAGCAAATGTACGTATTGCAGATGTACGTACGCAAATGTACGTGAGCAAATGTCCGTAAGCACAGATGTACGTATGACAATTGTACGTAAGTGCAGATGTACGTATGGCTAATGTACGTAAGCGCAAATGTACTTATGGCAAATGTACGCATGCGCAAATGTACCTAAGCGCTAATGTACGTAAGCGCAAATGTCCGTAAACGCAAATGTACCTAAGCGCTAATGTACGTAAGCGCAAATGTCCGTAAACGCAAATGTACGTATGCGCAAATGTACGTAAGCGCAAATGTACGTAAGCGCAAATGTACGTAAGCGCAAATGTACGTACGCGTAAAAGTACGTAAGCACAAATTACGTAAGCACAAAATTACGTAAGCATAAATGTACGTATACGCAAATGTACGTATGCGCAAATGCACGTATGCGCAAATGTACGTAAGCGCAAATGTACGTAAGCGCAAATGTATGTAAGCGCAAATGTACGTACACGTAAAGGTACGTATGCGTAAATGTACGTAGCGCAATTGTACGTAAGCACAAAAGTACGTAAGCGCAAATGTACGGATGCAGATATGGACGTAAGCGCAAAAGTTCGCATGGCAGATGTATGTAAGCTCAGATATACGAAAGCGCAAAAGTAAGCATGGCAAATATACTGATGACAGATATACATAAGAGCAAATATGCGTATGACAAAAGTACGTAAGCGAATGTATGTAAGCGCAAATGTATGTATGACATATGTACCTAACCAAATGTACGTAAACGCAAAGGTACGCATACGTAAATGTACGTACATTTACGCATACGCACAATTGCACGCACGTACATTTGCGCATACGCACAATTGAACGTACGTACATTTGCGCATGCGTACTTTTGCGCTTACGTACATTTGCGCTTAGGTACATTTGCTCTTACGTACATTTGCGCTTACGTACATTTGCGCATGCGTACTTTTGCGCTTACGTACATTTGTGCTTACGTACATTTGCGCTTACGTACATTTGCGCTTACCTACATTTGCGCATACGTACTTTTGCGCATACGTACATTTGCGCATTCGTACTTTTGCGCTTACGTAAATTTGCTTACGTACATTTGCTTGCGTACATCTGCCATACGTACATCTGCCATACGTACATTTGTCCTTACGTACATTTGTCCTAGAATCGTGTTTTTGTCCTTGTCATTGCCGTGGAGATCTGGACGCCCAGTTGATGGAGCACTCGGAAATACATAACATTATATCATGATATGCCTAGATTTGTACACTAAATACACTGCGCCTTAAGTTCCTGGACATGACAGTCCAAAGGGCACGAACTCTATTATGTGTTCCTTTTTGTGGGGGAGGGGAAGGATTTGTGCCATGCGGGCATGGGAAGTGATGCCACACACTAGTTTTGCATTTTGTTTTTTAAGCTGGCGAGCATTTATAGAACATATTGTTATGAATGCTATTAGTTGTCAAAATTGTCAAGCGAGACGCATTATGCAGAAGGAAAGCAAGCACTTCAAGCATGGTAGCCAGAGGTTCCAAAAGTATGACGGCTATGATCAATATTTGTACAAACGATCAACGACCAGACACATAGTGCAGTGCAGTGCATGCAAAATATGCATTTGTGCATCGTGATCTCCGTTTGAAGTGCTTGAAGTCCACGAGCCACTCATTACGAATTGAATCTCGTGTTCACAAGGCAATCCTTTCCTCATTCCATTGCACTGATTTGTTTACTTGTTCCCTACCCCTGCATCCTGCTGCCTGCTGTTTGTTGAGCGAGGCGCCGATACTGGCTGACATGCCACACGCTGCAGCATTCTCACCTCGCCCAGTAGCCCCTAGCCTTACATTCTTCTCGCGTCCCATCGCCTATAGTCATATCCCCATTCCTGTTTGTCTCACTCATTTCAACGGGCACGATAATAGTCACCGTGGTCCGTGGATGTGCCTGTAGTAAATACATACAAAAAATACATACAGGCTGGTTTGGTCAAGTCGGGTCCGGTCCGATCTGGTCGAGCTGGCCTCGTGGATGATTTCGTATGCACACGACAGTAGACCGGTCGGCGCTTGACCTTCGCTTGTAATTGCTTTGTTGGGTCTAAGGAGGTAAGAGTCAGCTATCATGAGCAAACGAAAGTAAGGTAGGCTTTTAATCCGAATGATCTTTGACTCCTTGATCCAATGCACGAAGGAGAAAGGAGTCAAAGTCCAGCAATTTATTATCACTTTTACGGGTAAATGAATAGGTCGTGATAAATGAATAGTCTAAATAGCATAAATATTAGACGATAATGTGGAGGAGATTAAGATAGTTGGTATTTTGTGTATTTTAGAGTACGGCAGAAAGAAGCACGGTCATAGTATCGCGTGAGACATTGCGACCAGTGGCATAGTCAAGAGGAGAGGGGCAGCCGCCCTCTGTCTGCCGGATCCGAGGAGGTTCCTCAGGCGACCGTCTTCAGGGGCCTTCAATGGCCACACAAAGCCTTGGCACAGAGATGTAGCCGAATAAAAATAAAAATGAATCCGATGGATAGTGAGGAAGGGGCTCTAAGACTTGAAAGCGTCCACCCTGAGGATTGGCGAGGGTCGTGAGGACAAGAGGGTGCCCGCCTGAGAGCTGGAATGCCCATACCAGCTGGAAAGAGCCGCCTCGGCTGAAAAGGGTCCCTAAAAGCTGAGGAAATGCAGGGCTCTAAGGGTCCCTGAGGAGTAAACAGGGCGCCTGATGGCCAGAGAGGGCTGGGATGCTCCTAGGGTTTGAAGGGATCCCTGAGGGATGAACAGGGCGCCTTAAGAGCTAAAGAGAAAAGTGAGGGCTCCTTTACTTGATCGTTTTGCATCACTAAACGTAATGTTTTTGGCCTTTGCAAAATATGACGTGTGCGATTTTGCCATTGACGCTGGATGGCCTCACATTGATTCCAGTATCTGCCTCAGTATCCGCCAATTAGCTTTGTAAGCTGGGCTCAGCCGCTTTCTATAGGAAATGACGTGCATCCCGCCAGCAGATTTGCTTCCCAGTTGATTTTTAGTACCTACTTATGAGGAGATGAAGATATTTCTTGATTTCATCATCATTTGTGCTTAATAGATAGCCAATAGCTATTATTGACTGAAAGCTGTTTCATGGTGTCAACCTCATGATGCAGATAACTGCATGCAGAGGAACGTGTTAATAGCTCTTCTGAAGAAGGTTCTGATGTCTCCCGTCTTATACCGGCGCGGGCATTCACTTCGCGCATTAATTCATTTTCCAGCTTTTGTCTTCATTCGGTACACATTCACACATGCTTGCCTGCATGTACATGGACGCTTACGTCCAAGAAGGTTAGCTTTCACTGTACGCCTGTTCTACCCTCTATGGACGAAGGTGGCGGGGAGCCCGACCAGCCAGCCCCTGACGATAGGCCCAGCCGCTGCAGAACACGATACGCTTGGCCTGGTGGTTCGACGTAACGTCCAATTTGGCGGCCAATGGATGGATGCCATGTCTGCCCTCGGAGCACTTCCTCCGAGCCAGACAGTTAATCAGTGAGCACGTTCGCCATGGTTCTAGGTGCTGCTTATCCGGAGATCTCCCCATGCTACACAAAACCGGCCCAATTAATTTCCAAACACAGAGGAGATTGCACGCTATGCCACCATTTACCACCGCGATTAGCATCTGCAGCCAACTCCAATATTATCGTGAACATTTGTCTTTATTTGATTTAAAATCGCGCGGCCAAATTGCACACCGTTTAGCGTTGGCAGCCATGTAGCGGTGAGGGGCGGCACACGGAGCGAGCGGGGCCCATCAGAGCAGCGCCAGCCGGTCGGACACCGACGGACCACGGCTGCTGCCCTCGGTAGCCAGGCGTCGGGAGCACGTGAGGTCTACAGCCCGGCTGCGGACAGACCACGACCTCTGCCCTCGGTAGCCAGGCGTCGGTAGCCAGGCGTCGGGAGCACGTGAGGTCTACAGCCCGGCTGCGGACAGACCACGGCCACTGTCCTCGGTAGCCAGGCGTCGGGAGCACGTGAGGTCTACAGTCCGGACGCTGACAGAGCCAAGATCGTGAAGCGTGAAAAACCGGCCTCGAAACCGGCCTCGAAACCGCGTGCTTCGCTGACCGGCTTGAGCATTTCTTGAAACGCCGCACAAAGATGACACATGGCTCGCCACTGACGCCGCACAAAGATGACACATGGCTCGCCACTGACGCCGCACAAAGATGACACATGGCTCGCCACTGACGCCGCACAAAGATGACACATGGCTCGCCACTGACGCCGCACAAAGATGACACATGGCTCGCCACTGACGCCGCACAAAGATGACACATGGCTCGCCACTGACGCCGCACAAAGATGACACATGGCTCGCCACTGACGCCGCACAAAGATGACACATGGCTGACACTGACGCCGCACAAAGATGACACATGGCTGACACTGACGCCGCACAAAGATGACACATGGCTCGCCACTGACGCCGCACAAAGATGACACATGGCTCGCCACTGACGCCGCACAAAGATGACACATGGCTCGCCACTGACGCTTGACAAGTTGCCCGCCACTGAGAAATGACAAGTTGATCGCTAGTGACAGATCGCACGTCCACCGCCGGTGACAGATTCATCTGAGAATGTCATGTCTCCCTGGCGAACCTGGAAGTCAGTAAGACAAAACAAAAATATCCCTACTCGATGCTCAACTTTATTTTAACAGAAACCAAACATTGGTCGGGACTAAGTATTTATGTAGCATTGATCAGACTGAACACAGATCCGACTGACCGTAAGACTGTGCTTGTCAAAACTGATACCGGTCTGACTCACTGTAGGACTGTGTGTCTGTCAGAACTGAACATTGGTCTGACACACTATAGGACTGTGTGTTTGTCAGAACTGGACGCCGATCTGACTCACTGTGCATCTGTTTGTATGTCAGAACTGAACACGGGTCTGACTCACTATAGGACCCTGTGTCAGTCCGAACTGAACATTTGTCTGACCCACTGTAAGATTGTGTGTCTGTCAGAACTGCAAAACACCGGTCTGACTCACTGTACTTCTGTGTGTCTGTCAGAACTGACCACCGGTCTGACCCACTGTTGGACGGTGTGTCTGTCAAAACGGAACACTCGTCTGACTCGCTGTGCATATGTGTGTCTGTCAGAAATGAACACTGGTCCGACTCACTGTACATATGTGTGTCTGTCTGGACCGAGGCCACCGAAGACGGAACGCTCTCAGAGTTTTGACGTCGTCACACGGCGAAGCACTATGCAAATTATACAGTGTACAGTATAAAGTATGCAGAGGGACGCTGGGACAGATGGGAGGGGCGGCGCGAGTCGAGCCAACAATGCGTCGCCATGTCTGTCCGGTAGTGCCAACTGATGCAGCGCACATGTTCAGCTCCCAGTCGATGCCTCACCAGCCGGCACTTAAATCGACAGGACAATGCGCCGATGCAGAGGGTCTCTCTGGAACTGGCTAACCCGCCTGGCCGGCGCAGGCGTAAGCCGACACGGCTGACATGTGCATGGCAGACGCTGCTGCTCGGTCGTGGCTTGGAGGCCGGCAAAGCGCATCGGTACGGAGAGCGATCTGGCAATGTCTGGCAATGTCGGCTGGAGCGGACACAGCGAATCAGCTCCTCTTTTAGGGAGTTTTGACCGGGGGTTGCGCCCACTGGTAACTGCGGACAGACCATCCAGGCGAACCAGACTCCGCCTTCCCTCCAGCAATGCTAAGCCAATGGTGGGGAATGGTCACTGAAGGGAAGAGCCCCACGAGCATCGCAGATAAGGGGGTTTCGACCTCCCAGCTGACATGTTAGACGACGCCCTGCAGCGAACGATGCATTTCTTTCTTACGATCCATTATGATGCTGCGAGCGCAACTTGTCCGACAGGAGAAAATTACACCGGGGCAGCCGGCCGTGAACAGCATTCTGATGCCAAGCGCCGTATATTGAACAACAATGTATCGATGAGTGGCCATGACGTGAATTGGTCACGCATCACCGAACACTGCACGCTTCTGTGCACCATTGGATTTGCAGTTGCGGAATGATACGGAGGAGTCATGGCAGGGTGACACTGCACTGTACCGTGCACAGCCACGTCCTAGCCATGGTACAGCGGAGGAGTCATAGCAGGGTGACTCTGCACTGCACCGTGCACAGCCACGTCCAGCCATGTTACAGCGGAGGAGTCATGGCAGGGTGACTCTGCACTGCACCGTGCACAGCCACGTCCTAGCCATGGTACAGCGGAGGAGTCATGGCAGGGTGACTCTGCACTGCACCGTGCACAGCCACGCCCCAGCCATGGTACAGCGGAGGAGTCATGGCAGGGTGACTCTGCACTGCACCGTGCACAGCCACGTCCAGCCATGGTACAGCAGAGGAGTCATGACAGGGTGACACTGCACTGTACCGTGCACAGCCACGTCCAGCCATGGTACAGCGGAGGAGTCATGGCAGGGTGACTCTGCACTGCACCGTGCACAGCCACGTCCTAGCCATGGTACAGCGGAGGAGTCATGGCAGGGTGACTCTGCACTGCACCGTGCACAGCCACGTCCAGCCATGGAACAGCGGAGGAGTCATGGCAGGGTGACTCTGCACTGTACCGTGCACAGCCACGTCCAGCCATGGTACAGCGGAGGAGTCATGGTAGGGTGACTCTGCACTGCACCGTGCACAGCCACGTCCAGCCATGGTACAGCGGAGGAGTCATGGCAGGGTGACTCTGCACTGCACCGTGCACAGCCACGTCCAGCCATGTTACAGCAGAGGAGTCATGGCAGGGTGACTCTGCACTGCACCGTGCACAGCCACGCCCAGCCATGGTACAGCGGATGAGTCATGGCAGGGTGACTCTGCACTGCACCGTGCACAGCCACGTCCAGCCATGGTACAGCGGAGGAGTCATGGCAGGGTGACTCTGCACTGCACCGTGCACAGCCACGTCCAGCCATGGTACAGCAGAGGAGTCATGGCAGGGTGACTCTGCACTGCACCGTGCACAGCCACGTCCTAGCCATGGTACAGCGGAGGAGTCATGGCAGGGTGACTCTGCACTGCACCGTGCACAGCCACGCCCCAGCCATGGTACAGCGGAGGAGTCATGGCAGGGTGACTCTGCACTGCACCGTGCACAGCCACGTCCAGCCATGGTACAGCAGAGGAGTCATGACAGGGTGACACTGCACTGTACCGTGCACAGCCACGTCCAGCCATGGTACAGCGGAGGAGTCATGGCAGGGTGACTCTGCACTGCACCGTGCACAGCCACGTCCTAGCCATGGTACAGCGGAGGAGTCATGGCAGGGTGACTCTGCACTGCACCGTGCACAGCCACGTCCAGCCATGGAACAGCGGAGGAGTCATGGCAGGGTGACTCTGCACTGTACCGTGCACAGCCACGTCCAGCCATGGTACAGCGGAGGAGTCATGGTAGGGTGACTCTGCACTGCACCGTGCACAGCCACGTCCAGCCATGGTACAGCGGAGGAGTCATGGCAGGGTGACTCTGCACTGCACCGTGCACAGCCACGTCCAGCCATGTTACAGCAGAGGAGTCATGGCAGGGTGACTCTGCACTGCACCGTGCACAGCCACGCCCAGCCATGGTACAGCGGATGAGTCATGGCAGGGTGACTCTGCACTGCACCGTGCACAGCCACGTCCAGCCATGGTACAGCGGAGGAGTCATGGCAGGGTGACTCTGCACTGCACCGTGCACAGCCACGTCCAGCCATGGTACAGCAGAGGAGTCATGGCAGGGTGACTCTGCACTGCACCGTGCACAGCCACGCCCAGCCATGGTACAGCGGAGGAGTCATGGCAGGGTGACTCTGCACTGTACCGTGCACAGCCACGTCCAGCCATGTTACAGCGGAGGAGTCATGGCAGGGTGACTCTGCACTGCACCGTGCACAGCCACGCCTAGCCATGGTACAGCGGAGGAGTCATGGCAGGGTGACTCTGCACTGCACCGTGCACAGCCACGCCTAGCCATGGTACAGCGGAGGAGTCATGGTAGGGTGACTCTGCACTGCACTGTACACAGCCACGTCCTAGCCATGGTACAGCGGAGGAGTCATGGCAGGGTGACTCTGCACTGCACCGTGCACAGCCACGTCCAGCCATGGTACAGCGGAGGAGTCATGGCAGGGTGACTCTGCACTGCACCGTGCACAGCCACGTCCTAGCCATGGTACAGCGGAGGAGTCATGGCAGGGTGACTCTGCACTGCACCGTGCACAGCCACGTCCAGCCATGGTACAGCAGACGAGTCATGGCAGGGTGACTCTGCACTGCACCGTGCACAGCCACGTCCAGCCATGGTACAGCAGAGGAGTCATGGCAGGGTGACTCTGCACTGCACCGTGCACAGCCACGTCCAGCCATGGTACAGCAGAGGAGTCATGGCAGGGTGACTCTGCACTGCACCGTGCACAGCCACGTCCAGCCATGGTACAGCAGAGGAGTCATGGCAGGGTGACTCTGCACTGCACCGTGCACAGCCACGTCCAGCCATGGTACAGCGGAGGAGTCATGGCAGGGTGACTCTGCACTGTACCGTGCACAGCCACGTCCAGCCATGGTACAGCGGAGGAGTTATGGCAGGGTGACTCTGCACTGTACCGTGCACAGCCACGTCCAGCCATGGTACAGCGGAGGAGTCATGGCAGGGTGACTCTGCACTGCACCGTGCACAGCCACGTCCTAGCCATGTTACAGCGGAGGAGTCATGGCAGGGTGACTCTGCACTGCACCGTGCACAGCCACGCCCAGCCATGGTACAGCGGAGGAGTCATGGCAGGGTGACTCTGCACTGTACCGTGCACAGCCACGTCCAGCCATGGTACAGCGGAGGAGTCATGGCAGGGTGACTCTGCACTGCACCGTACACAGCCACGCCCCAGCCATGGTGCAGCGGAGGAACTCAACACACATCATTTCGTATAGGATGTATTCTTTCTTGACCTAAGCTACCTTACAACTGCGCATGTGGAAGCTATTCTTTCTTGACTTGAACTACCTTACAACTGCGCATGTAGGAGCTTTTCTTTCTTGACCTGAACAACCTTGCAACTGCGCATGTAGGAGCTATTCTTCCTTGACCTAAACTACCCTACCACTGCGCGTGCAATAATGTGTAGGCAAGCTCGTTTCGCCTGGCAGTGATAGTTTAGGTTTTGCCTCGTTTGTGCCGTAACTGGTTCTCAATTCCGACAGGTTCTCCGAAACCACCAGCGGTTGCTGCCCTGTTATTGATCGGGCCGATAGCTAACCAAACGGCGGCCACACGAACAACAGCTTGAACAGCTACTCCAATCCAACAAAAGCAAGCACCAGCGACATTATGTCTCCAAGTTTCCACAGGCACCAGTGACGGACAACCGTCCAACTGGGCGGTTCGCTCACCTTTGCCGCTCAGCCGCGTCTGACCCCTCCGCTACCCCGCGACGACTACCTGACCAGGATTTGTCACGCGCACCGCTCGGCTGCACTGACATGGGTGTCACAATGGTGACACGACGCAATGACACAACATCTACCACACACAGCCCTGTCAGGAGGCTTTGGTTGGCTTTTGTGGTCACATCCTGGCCCCTAACGTATATCAGAATGCAGAAGGCGTGTCAGAAGGCTTTGGTTGGCTTTTGTAGTCACAGCCTGGCCGCTGAAGTATATCATCACACACAACCGTATCAGGCTGCGGTTGGCTTTTGTGGTCACAGCCATGTATTATGTATGTCACCCCTGATGTGTGTCACCACATACAACCCTGTCAGGCTTTGGTTGGCTTTTGTGGTCACAGCCTGGCCTCTGACGTATATCATCGCACACAACCGTGTCAGAAGGCTTCGGTTGGCTTTTGCGCCCCCCCCACAATTGGCTGCCTCTACAGCCTCCGTGTTGGGTCTGTGTTGGGCCCGTGTTGGGTTTTGCCCGTGAGGAAAGGGCTAACTAACACTGGTGGGGTGTAGTATGGGTATGCACATTTTACGTTTGATAGAGGCCGTGGAGGTTCTGCACCGTGGCTACCTCGTCGGACCGGCGTCATCCAAGGACCACGTCTGTCTCGCACATCAGCACCTGTCTGCCACGTCTGTCTCGCGCATCAGCACCTGTCTGCCACGTCTGTCTTGCACATTAGCACCTGTCTGCCACGTCCGTCTCGCACATCAACACTGTCTGCCACGTCTGTCTCGCCATCAACACTGTCTGCCATGTCTGTCTCACGCATCAGTACCAGTCTGCCACGTCTGTCTCGCACATCAGCACCTGTCTACCACGTCTGTCTCGCACATCAGCACCTGTCTGCCACGTCTGTCTCGCACATCAGCACCTCACGTCTGCCACGTCTGTCTCGCACATCAGCACCTGTCTACCACGTCTGTCTCGCACATCAGCACCTGTCTGCCACGTCTGTCTCGCACATCAGCACCTGTCTACCACGTCTGTCTCGCACATCAGCACCTGTCTGCCACGTCTGTCTCGCACATCAGCACCTGTCTACCACGTCTGTCTCGCACATCAGCACCTGTCTACCACGTCTGTCTCGCACATCAGCACCTGTCTACCACGTCTGTCTCGCAAACATCAGCACCTGTCTACCACGTCTGTCTCGCACATCAGCACCTGTCTGCCACGTCTGTCTCGCACATCAGCACCTGTCTACCACGTCTGTCTCGCACATCAGCACCTGTCTACCACGTCTGTCTCGCACATCAGCACCTGTCTGCCACGTCTGTCTCGCACATCAGCACCTGTCTACCACGTCTGTCTCGCACATCAGCACCTGTCTGCCACGTCTGTCTCGCACATCAGCACCTGTCTACCACGTCTGTCTCGCACATCAGCACCTGTCTGCCACGTCTGTCTCGCACATCAGCACCTGTCTGCCACGTCTGTCTCGCACATCAGCACCTGTCTACCACGTCTGTCTCGCACATCAGCACCTGTCTGACCACGTCTGTCTCGCACATCAGCACCTGTCTGCCACGTCTGTCTCGCACATCAGCACCTGTCTGCACCACGTCTGTCTCGCACATCAGCACCTGTCTACCACGTCTGTCTCGCACATCAGCACCTGTCTACCACGTCTGTCTCGCACATCAGCACCTGTCTGCCACGTCTGTCTCGCGCATCAGCACCTGTCTGCCACGTCTGTCTCGCACATCAGCACCAGTCTACCACGTCTGTCTCGCACATCAGCACCTGTCTGCCACGTCTGTCTCGCACATCAGCACCTGTCTACCACGTCTGTCTCGCACATCAGCACCTGTCTGCCACGTCTGTCTCGCACATCAGCACCTGTCTGCCACGTCTGTCTCGCACATCAGCACCTGTCTGCCACGTCTGTCTCGCACATCAGCACCTGTCTACCACGTCTGTCTCGCACATCAGCACCTGTCTGCCATCTGTCTCACCACCGTCTGTCTGTCGCACATCAGCACCTGTCTGCCACGTCTGTCTCGCACATCAGCACCTGTCTGCCTCCCATCAACACTGTCTGCCATGTCTGTCTCACGCATCAGTAGCACCTGTCTGCCACGTCTGTCTCGCACATCAGCACCTGTCTGCCACGTCTGTCTCGCACATCAGCACCTGTCTACCATCTCGCCATCAACACTGTCTGCCATGTCTGTCTCACGCATCAGACCTGTCTACCACGTCTGTCTCGCATCAACACCTTCTGTCTTCTCGCACATCAGCACCTGTCTACCACGTCTGTCTCGCCATCAACACTGTCTCCACGTCTGTCTCACACATCAGCACCTGTCTGCCACGTCTGTCTCGCACATCCCCCTTCCACGTCTGTCTCGCACATCAGCACCTGTCTGCCACGTCTGTCTCGCACATCAGCACCTGTCTACCACGTCTGTCTCGCACATCAGCACCTGTCTGCCACGTCTGTCTCGCACATCAGCACCTGTCTGCCACGTCTGTCTCGCACATCAGCACCTGTCTGCCACGTCTGTCTCGCACATCAGCACCTGTCTAACATCTGCCACGTCTGTCTCGCACAATACCAGTCTGCCACGTCTGTCTCGCACATCAGCACCTGTCTGCCACGTCTGTCTCGCACATCAGCACCTGTCTGCCACGTCTGTCTCGCACATCAGCACCTGTCTACCACGTCTGTCTCGCACATCAGCACCTGTCTGCCACGTCTGTCTCGCACATCAGCACCTGTCTGCCACGTCTGTCTCGCACATCAGCACCTGTCTGCCACGTCTGTCTCGCACATCAGCACCTGTCTGCCACGTCTGTCTCCACGTTGCATCAGCACCTGTCTGCCACGTCTGTCTCGCACATCAGCACCTGTCTGCCACGTCTGTCTCGCACATCAGCACCTGTCTACCACGTCTGTCTCGCACATCAGCACCTGTCTGCCACGTCTGTCTCGCACATCAGCACCTGTCTGCCACCTGTCTGCCACGTCTGTCTCGCACATCAGCACCTGTCTACCACGTCTGTCTCGCACATCAGCACCTGTCTGCCACGTCGCACATCAGCACCTGTCTGCCACGTCTGTCTCGCACATCAGCACCTGTCTGCCACGTCTGTCTCGCACATCAGCACCTGTCTGCCACGTCTGTCTCGCACATCAGCACCTGTCTGCCACGTCTGTCTCGCACATCAGCACCTGTCTGCCACGTCTGTCTCGCACATCAGCACCTGTCTACCACGTCTGTCTCGCACATCAGCACCTGTCTGCCACGTCTGTCTCGCACATCAGCACCTGTCTACCACGTCTGTCTCGCACATCAGCACCTGTCTGCCACGTCTGTCTCGCACATCAGCACCTGTCTGCCACGTCTGTCTCGCACATCAGCACCTGTCTGCCACGTCTGTCTCGCACATCAGCACCTGTCTGCCACGTCTGTCTCGCACATCAGCACCTGTCTGCCACGTCTGTCTCGCACATCAGCACCTGTCTGCCACGTCTGTCTCGCACATCAGCACCTGTCTGCCACGTCTGTCTCGCACATCAGCACCTGTCTGCCACGTCTGTCTCGCACATCAGCACCTGTCTGCCACGTCTGTCTCGCACATCAGCACCTGTCTGCCACGTCTGTCTCGCACATCAGCACCTGTCTGCCACGTCTGTCTCGCACATCAGCACCTGTCTGCCACGTCTGTCTCGCACATCAGCACCTGTCTGCCACGTCTGTCTCGCACATCAGCACCTGTCTGCCACGTCTGTCTCGCACATCAGCACCTGTCTGCCACGTCTGTCTCGCACATCAGCACCTGTCTGCCACGTCTGTCTCGCACATCAGCACCTGTCTACACCGTCTGTCTCGCACATCAGCACCTGTCTCGCTGTCTCGCACATCAGCACCTGTCTACCACGTCTGTCTCGCACATCAGCACCTGTCTGCCCTGTCTCGCACATCAGCACCTTTCCCACTCTGTCTCGCACATCAGCACCTGTCTACCACGTCTGTCTCGCACATCAGCACCTGTCTGCCACGTCTGTCTCGCACATCAGCACCTGTCTACCACGTCTGTCTCGCACATCAGCACCTGTCTGCCACGTCTGTCTCGCACATCAGCACCTGTCTGCCACGTCTGTCTCGCACATCAGCACCTGTCTGCCACGTCTGTCTCGCACATCAGCACCCCTTCATCTCACCCGGCAGCCATACAACGTTCGACGTTTAAATTTGGTGTGACGTCATTAATTTAAAATGGTCATGTTAGCTGAGATGCCATCTCCGACCTGCTAACCGCTTACTACCACAACATTGGGTGGTTTGTAATGTTGTCCTGTCTCGAGCAGTGGCGTCGCCACGAAATTCTTCCAGGGGGGCAATGTTGAAAGGGGGCCTCCTGCTCCCCGAAAAGGGCCTCCACTGTGTTAGGGCCTCCTATTGTTTTTTTAGGCTCTTACCATGGTTCCAGAATGGGAAACATGGCTTAATATTGATGTCTTGTTTGTTCTTGGCATGGTGCATCATTTACGCAAGACGCAAGAGCAAAAATCTTCTTTTTTTTCGCTGAGAACTGAGCCATACCAGGGCATAAATCAGTAATATGCGGATAAATACCTAAGTTCCAAAACAAACCTATGTCTTAACACGCGCACTGGAGTGGGGGGGCGAAATCCGCCCACCCCCTAGGTTTTTCGTACATAACTGCAGATTTTACCGGTCGATATATGGGATTTTCTGCGTACCTGCTTAGAAATTACCGGCGCGTCGTTTAAAGCAAGAAAAATGGAAATCGGCCGACATTTTTTTTTTTCAAGTTCGGGGCCGTTAAAGTAAAAAAATTCCTAGCGCCAGACCACAAAAATCGGCGCTGATGCGTTTCCTGTATATTCGCAAAAGGGAAGTGTTCTTGGCAACACTAGCGACTTGTTTGATGTATATTGATATGCTATATAGTGTCAGGTCACGTTAGGTCACCGAGGTCAAGTCAGGTCAAGTTCATGACAGGTTAATGGAACCAAACTTGATCAACTGGAATGTTGTCATAAATGCACTACTGTTTGTCATTTGTACTGTTTGTCATTGCGTTTCCATACTTTATTCATGTACTTCACTCCTTTCTTCGCGAAGCCGATTGCGCCGAGCTGCCCGACGGAGCAGTCGGGCGGGCGGCCCGGTACCGGTAACTGGAACAGGTAACTGACCTGATAAAGTGCTGCTATATAGTGCACCTGAGGTCAAATGTCGGGTCTAGCATCGGTATTGCATAATTAGTAATGTCCAAAACATAATTGATGCCCATTTTGGAGCATTTAAACACAATCACAGCGATCCATAACAATGACAAGCCAAGCCACGCAAAACAAGACAATTTTGACAAATGTGACCTCATTTGACCTTGAAGATATTGACCAAAGGTCATGAAATTTGCACACAATGGAGTTCACTACCGTACCCATTCACCCTTCGAATTTTGTTGCTCCAGCTTTAATAGGAGCCGAGATCTTAGGGGGGGCGGAATCCGCCCCCCCTCCAGTACGCGTAATTTTCAGAGGCCCTCCAGGGCGCGTGTTAATGCTTTCTGGACCATAAAAATCTTCCCGCTGGGCTCTAGATTGCAGCGAGCTGGCGGGGCTGTTGCTAAGCATATCTTAAAGACATCTCCCATTGATCATCCCACTTGTATGTCCACCAAGTCTAACTGAATATAGCTAGATTCATCACTACTGTTTGTCATTCCCACCAGCTTGATGTCATAAGCAAGTTTAAACGATCATTTCTCAGTCCCAGGACGACAATTTTGCGAAGGTGACAACGAGAAATGGATTGAATTCGTTTTCTGATTGCCATCTTAGGGATTTATGTATTTTAAAAAATAACATTTGGTGCTGGCTGCAAGATACATGCAGGGATGTCGATTTTTTAAAAACATTGGGGGGGCCGAAGTGCCAACGCACTAGATTCCCCCCCCCCGAACAAAAACTCATCGGATTTAGCCCACTATATTTTCGGATCTCAGAAATTCTGATTTTGTATTCGACGATGTGTATGTTTATGTTTATTCAGAACCCTCACCAACAGGGAAAATCGTCCAATAACTGGTGAAGTCACATAAATAAAAGAGCAGTGTGAATTAATGTGAATGTGAGCAGCAGTGAATTAATTTGGAATTAATGTGGTTTTGCCATTGGTGGTGTGTACAAACATCAGTATGACCATGCAATTGTTGTTTAGTTGCTTAGCAGATTTTCTTGCAGACAATCTGGTTTAAAATGCATCCGCATCGCTAATCTCAACATTTTATGATGTAAGTTGTACTTCCACAGTGGACGGAATTCCAGCTATTTTGTTTGTTTTTGCACACAATTTTACATTTTTCAGCAAAAGGTGGAGGGTCAGTCCACTATCTAATCCAGATCTGTTTCTTTTCAGTACAAAATGTGCTGGTTAACATCAATGTTTCTACTTAGCATGGTGTTTTTCATTTTTTTCCCCTTTAGTTTTCTTATCAGCATACAATAGCATAGGTTATTGGGGGGGCCCAAATCAACATTGGGAGGGCCAAGATCAACATTGGTGGGGCCATGGCCCCCACAAAAGGATACAAATCGACACCCCTGGATACATGGCACACAAGCGAAAATAATACATCCTCAGCGAAGAATTTCACAGCAAGAACAAGCATTGAACAGCAAGCATAAATGACAATACAACAATAAATCAATGACAATGCATAAATAATGCAACACCTTCAAATTCCACGCTGTCACGGCCATGGTTTTCGCTGTGCTGCACCGTTTTGTAAATGACGTCGTTGAGAAGGTATTGAAGCTGGGAAGCTCTAATCATGCAGGCTGTAGTCACAGAAGACAAGTTTGTAGGAATAAAAATGAATTTAAAAACATAATTCCTCCCATTTTATATGGGCATCGGTGTTGTTTTGTATGTATGTGAGGGGAATTTTCCCCATCAATGCCCAATGCGCATATGTTTCTGAAAAGTATTGGGGCGTACCTATATTTGCGTTCCGGGGAGGGGTAAACGTATTTGGATGGGGTCCACCTACCCCATTAAAAAGACCAGATTTCGACTACTATTTTGGCAAAGGGGACCTTTTTAAATACAATAATTAGTGACCGACTGAATTGTCCTGTGGAGGGGCCCAATCTACCACTATCTTTTCTGATTCGTCGGGTTTCAACCCTAACTCCCCCACCCTGTTCCAAGGTTTTCTTTTAGGTATCCCTTGATAAGTCACCTCACACTGCTGAAATTAGACTTATATAAATCACCTTAAAATGTAAAATCTCCCAATTTCAGACATTCCAATTCATAGCGCCCGGTTGCCACGATGCCAATGTTCGTGCACGTGCACACCCATTTTGCGCATTCGGCACATTTGCCACACTTAGTGCGATGTTACGGTTTCTGCTAGGCCTCATACGTTTTGTTAGTTGCTGCCACATGATAGACTTGCGCCATATTTGACGTGACAGAATGCTTCGTATGGGCGTTCGTTGCGAAAATTCGATTAATTAAATTCGATCATTAGTTCCCTACTTCCCACATTTAAGGTCGTTAAGAAATGGGGATAACCGCTTAGCTTTGATGCACCTCATACCTTTGATTAAATATGTTCCCAGATTGGCTAACGAACCGAGGCCCTGTCTCAGTGTTCTTTTTTGGACCCGTTTCGTCTTCCTTCGTCTACGGATGTGTCTTAGGGCTCCAATCCATTTTTGTTAGGGGCCCAACACATCTTCGAAACACCTGCTCGTTTTAGGTTTTTTGTGCACCGAGGATTTTTTTTTTAGATATCGGGGCGTTTTCAAAGATCCCAATGTGTTTATTTAGTGCCCGGTCTTCTTGTTCGTTTTGGGGCCATGTTGCTTTTTGCGTCCCCAACCTTTTTTTCAGGCCCTTGTGCGGTCGCATGGCACCTGTATGCCTTGAGAACTTCCGGTGTATTTCCTTTAGAGCTCCCGGCATGCTATTTAGGGCTGCAACGCGTATTTTAAGGCCCTGTCACTTTTTGCGGGACTCTGGAGGGTCAGTTGCAGTTTCGGCCCTGTTGTGCTCTTAGGATTCCGCTGTATTTATTTGGTGCTTCTGACGTACATTTGTGGGGCCCCAGTACGATTTTGGTGCTTCGGTGCGATTTTTATGGGTCCCAGCGCGATTTATATCGCGCCCAGGCGCGTGGTTCCGGGGACCCAACGCAAGTTTTCTGGGCTGAACGCGATTTTGTGGATCTCTTCTGAATTTTCCTTAAAGTCCGAATCCCGGCCTGATATTTCGAGCCCCTGGCGCCATGTTTTTGTACCTCACCTCGATTTTTTCGAGCTCCGATATGTTTTTCGGGGCCGTACGCGATTTGTGAAGGATCTGATGATAGTTCGGTACTTCAGAGCCATTTTCCTGACCTGGACATTTATTTTTTTGGAATCCCTCCATATTTTGGAGGGCTCCGGCTTGCTGTTTTCGGATACCGATGCGATTTTTGGGGTCACACTGTGTTTATGTGGGGCCCTAGACGTCAATTTTTTGGAGCCCCGAAGTGAATTTTTGATGCCCAGACCAAATTGGTACCAAATTGGACCCATCGGTACTACCGATGGGAATTGTGGGTCCCGACCGCGATATTTGGGGGGACCGGTTCGAGTTTGCGGGGCACGTTGTGCTTAGCTGTGGCCCCAACGCGATCTTGGCGATTCCTGTTGCAGATTTTCGGGCCTCGGAGCGAGTTTTCTGGGGCCCGCCGTATTTGTTTGGAGCCGCCTGCACGAATTCTGGTGCACCGACGCGAATTTTGGTGGCCCCAGCGCGAATTTTGGGGGACAAGGCATTATATTTTTCCGTGCCCTAACACGTTTTTTTTTGTCGGTGCCCAACGGGTTCTTGAGAGACTTTGACCCGATTTTTGAGGCCGCAGAGTTTCATTCCGGTTAATAATTGATTTTTTGGGGGGAAGCTGCAACTTTTGGGATCCCGACGCGATCTTTTGGGCCGCCAGTGTGATTTTGTAGGGTTACGATGCGACTTTTTTTTAGTCCAATGTAATCTTTTGTATCCCGACGTCATTTGCTTGGATCCCTAGCGCTAGTTTTAGCGACCTCGACACTTTTTGGGGTCCAATACGTATTGGAGGCTTTTGGCGCCATTGTTGGGGTCCCAGAGTGATTAGCTATGTCCAGATTGTTTTTCGTTGCCCCGGATTCCTTTGTGTCTCAGTGAGACTGCTGGGGAACGGTACGACCGGTCGTGCCCCTAGCGTGATTTTCATGGTCCGGGTGTGAATTGTTGGTACCCCAGGCTCAGCGTGATTTTCAGGGGCCGCGGCCGGATCTTTTTGGGCCCATACCGTGATTTTCAAGTACCCCGGCACGACTCCTACCAGTTCTTAGGGGCTTCTTCTTGCAAATTATAGGCCTCCTCTCGCGTCTTAGGGGTTTCGTCTCATTTCCTGGAGCCTCTACCGGTTTTGAATGTCTCCTCTTTTGTCCTACCCTCCTCCATATTCAATGGCCCTCCTCTCCCGTCTTGGAGGGCCTCCTCCTACATCCTGGGGCCCCTTTAGCATGGCATGGTGCTTCCTCTCATGCTCCAGGGGCATTATCTGCCAAATTAGGGGCCTCCTGCCACGCCTCGTGGGCCCCCTTTGTCCTGGCAAAGCCTTACCCGTCTTGAGGGATCTTCAATTTTGGAAACCTCACCTTCTTCCATACCTGCTACCAACTCCCATCGTAAGGGCCTCCTCTCATTTCCTGGAACCTCCTTCCGGTCTTTAGGGCCTCATTCGGCCCTGGAGACCGCCTACTCCGTCTTGAGGGATTCCTCTTGAGTCCGGCAGGGGCCTCCTTTTCTCTTCTAGAGGACTTCTTTTTTAAATTAAGGGCCTCCTCTCACGTCTTGGGGGCCTCCTGCTCTGTGTTTTTATTCGATCTTTGCCCATTTTAAGGGTGGCCTCTTATCTCCTGGTGGACTCCTCTTCTCTCCCAGGCCTCATCTTCCAAATTACAAGCACCCTTTCCTATCTTAGTTCCCTTGTCATATCCTGGGGACCTTCTTACCCGTCTTGGAGCCTTCTTTCTCGCCTGGGAGCCATCCCTCTTATCTAATGGACTTTCTGTCCTGTTTTATGGGCCTCTTTGACCATCATGGGGTCTCATTTCCAATCCTGTGTCGTCCTCTTCCGAATTAGGTTCCTCCTGCCACGTTTCTGGATCATCCTTTTCTATCTTGGTGGAACCTTACCCATTTTGGGGCCTGCTTTTGCGTCTCCGAAACCCCATGTCATATCCACTGGCTTTCTCTTCCGTCTTAGGGCCTCCTCTCATATTACGGGGCCTCCCTTCCCGTATTGGGGCCCCCTTTGCAATCCTGAGGGGCCTCCTTTGCAATTCTGAGGGCCTCCTTTGCAATCCTGGGGGCCTCCTTGGCAATCCTGGGGGCCTCCTTGGCAATCCTGGGGTCCTCCTTTGCAATCCTGGGGGCCTCCTTGGCAATCCTGGGGGCCTCCTTGGCAATCCTGGGGTCCTCCTTTGCAATCCTGGGGACATCCGCGCCAATTGTTGACTCTCTTTTGATTTCTGGGGCCTCCTATCCTCTCATAGGTTACTCCTTTTTCAAATTAGGGGCCTCCTCTCACGTCTTGGAGGCCTCGTCGCCTGTGGTTGGAGCCTCATTATCCTCTTAGCAAGGCGCTTTTGCGTCATAGTCCCAAATCTTCTCTCCTAGGGTCCTCCTCTTCCAAAATATGAGCCTCATCTGGCTGGTCTCAGTGGCCTTCTTTCATTCCTACGGAGACCTTCTTGCCCATCTTGGGGCTCCCTCTTGCGTCCGGAGAAATATCTCCTATCATTCCATATTTTCCATTGTCGGGGCATCCTCTTCCGTCTTGGGGGCCTCGTTTTCCAAATTAAGGATATCCTGCCACCCATCGGAAGCCTCCTTGTCTAACCTGGGTGGCTTCTTGCCCGTCTCGGTGGCATCCTTTTCGTCCTGGGGGCCTCCTCCCAATCTCTTTCCTCGGTATCTTATAGGGACCTGATTAGATTTCCCGGGAGCCTAGTTGCCAGTCTTGGGGCCTCCTTGACAGCATGATCTTCTGTCTCGTCGGCCTCCTTGCTCACCTTTTTTCCTATGCATTTCCGGAAATTAGAGGCCTCCCCAAATTTCAGTGGGGGGGAGGGGGGGGGCGACTGCCCCTCTGCCCCCCCCGCCGTGGCGACGCCCCTGGTCCTGAGGATACCTTCTTCCCTCGCAATGGAATACTTTATTTTTGTTAATGAGTTGCTACGACACTACTTCGTTCTCCTGCCTTCAACAAAATTGTACTTGGCATAACATTTTTTTTGGTTTTATGTGCTTTTGTCGCTACTTTTGATTTCCCATTAGATAATGACAGAGTTTCACATTGATCCACTCACAATCTGGGCACTCCTCTAATCTCCAACCGAATGCCTGAACTGTGAAGGGCATACAGTAACCATTTCTCTACACTTCAGCTGAGCTGCCAACCACACATTTGCCGCTTATGCTCTGCGTGCTAATTAACAAAACTCACGCAACTTCAACAAAAGTCCCAGCATTCGTCACTAAGCACCTAGAGTTACAGATAGCTATCACAACATCCCGTCATTTGAAATTATGCCAATCTATCAAAAAGTCCTGTTTTCCACATGCGAGAATGCCGCTAAACCAGTCAGATCATCCCCTCGACATTGTTTGATATCAGCTCAATCTCATCGTAAGCCAACCGAATGTCACACATACGATTAGATGGCACAGTTGACACAGGATAACTTGTCGTTTGATTGAATGTCGTCGAGGTTTGGTGACGTATCGCATTCCATTGCATGTGGAGCAATACGTCTTTCTTTTTGCTAACGCGACGATTTTCAAGTGAGGTAATACAAGTTTTCCTTAAAGTTCCCATGGCTCAGATGTTGGAACCTTCGTCCGCACTGACTCCCCCCCCCCCCCGATCTGGCAGAGCGGGGTTCGAGACGCTTCACTTCGTCTCACACGACTGTCAGTCCAAGTGTCAGCCGCCCGCTTGTTGTTCGGTTTTCGGTGTTCGGAGTTCGGTGTTCGGTGTTCGGTGTTCGGTCACTATTCACCGCCGAGTTGGCCTATTGGAGATTCACTCTGACGCCTTCACACGCTTCTGGGGTAGCAGTGGAAGCCATGCCACGAGTTTAGAAAGCGGGAGAAGAGCGCAGTGCTGAACTCAGATCCAGGACGAGGCAGCCATACTGCTGCGTCAAGCAATGGCAGGTATGTACCTTAAGCGTTCGGTTAACACCTGATTTTCAGCTAGCATTCCCCGGACCGATGGCGAGTTCACAGCCTCGATACCAAGCCCTGATTAGCATGGATCCTGTCGGCATAAAGCCACGCGAGAAAACGTCAGATGACTGCACTAAGGTGAATAATATATGCATATATATATATATATATATGCATGTATGTATATATTGACATAAATACAGGTACAAATACGTATTTGTACAAAATCCCTTGCCGTAGATCATTTCGGAGGCAAACAGTTCAGTGTTTAACCTGAAAATCTTAAACACTGGCGGTAACCGTATATGCACTGAACACCAAACGCACTTCTAAATTCTGCGAGGGGTCCAGGAATCAGAGCTTGGATGCTTGTCTCAAGATGCAATGCTCGTTATGACTGAGGTTAGAGATGCTTCGAATGATGTACAGGAGAGCATTTTTTCGTGTGGGGATCCAGCACTGTCATGTGTGTATTTGTCGCAAGCTACAGGTGCAGACCGGAGCTGGTGGTGGTCTCGTGGAGGCGGACATCGAATGCAATGTGGTGCATCCTGTTCGGCCTGCGAAAAAGTGCGAGATGTCAGCTGAAGGTAAATGCTTTTGCACCAGTCGCTACAAATGCTGCCCGTCTTTTGTCATTCGGTTTGTTATGAATGCTCATGATCTTGATCTGTTTTCTATCGTACAATGCTGTGAAACGGAATGTCCCACCTTAAAAACAACTTCATTAATGCTTGAAAATATACTTCAAGGCATGAAATAAGGGAAGCCTGCAATAATTTCTCAAAACGTGGCCTTTACATGTTGTCAAAAATATAGAGTTGAAGTTGGTCTGCTTAACGTTAATCTGCTTGTCATTCAGTTTTGAATCCAAAACACTGGAGTACACGAGGTAGTTGTTTATTTAAACTAGGCTCACGTATCGCAGTTATGTTTAATATGACCTCCTTGAAATTAGAAAAGAGGAAAAGTACTATATATTGGAAGGAATAAGCTTTCGCCCACGGCACTTCATCAGAATCATAAAAAGTAAAATTCACATCCTAATCAGTACAACAGCACGTGCTAAATCTTGCCTGGCACACGACATCCGGAAAACGAAACTAATGAAGTTTTGTGATCCTATCAACATAGCATGTAGCTTGGATACACGACACTGCCATTTGCAAGGTTACATCGCCACAACATTACAACAAAAACCACGATGCTACATTGCTGTTGAAAGCTGGTTTCCTATCCCTCATACAGATCGACTTATATATTTTCCTGTCGGCATGGCCCATCGTCTTTTGTAAACTTTGTATGGTAAAAGAATTGCCATCCATATAATCAGGGTGACACGATCTGGTATGGTCTCCTATAGCGGCGCATAAGCTGTTCCATGGTAAAAACTGTTAACAAAATTATATTGTATGCTCGCGCAATTATTACAGGTTTAAAAGCACACAAAGAGTAATGTGAACTTCATTTCTAATTCTCCTCACTGCTCGATTCATATTGGCTTCCAAACAGATGCGACATTTGGTTTCGGGCAAATATTTTCCTGTCATCAATACCTTGGGTCAGCCATAGGGTGCAATGGATGACAAGTATAGATAATTTAGCAGTTGCTTCTCTGCACGCATCACCTGCGTCGCAAAGCCTAATTTCATTAACATCAGCACGGTGCTGGGCTGGCTTTTTCATATTTCATCAACAGACTGGTATGTTTTTGATCGGCAATTTTCGATCAGTTTTAATTTTCTCGATTATCTTAAACTGTATGGCATGGTATGAATACGACAACAATGAAGCAATGGTGTTCAAGAACAGTGACG
Organism: Ashinkailepas kermadecensis; assembly: GCA_034440615.1. Classification (NCBI taxonomy): domain Eukaryota; kingdom Metazoa; phylum Arthropoda; class Thecostraca; family Neolepadidae; genus Ashinkailepas; species Ashinkailepas kermadecensis. The sequence continues at coordinate 247,653 of JAOTOM010004793.1, read as the reverse complement.
CCAACGGGGAAATCTTTCGGTAACATTGCGTTGGAATAGCAGCGCTTCTTTTTTTCGTTGTCAGAAAGCGATGGCTGGACTGTGAATATTGGAGTGCTTGAAATGTGATATAGATCGTTCGTGAACTTGTAGCAGACGGCCTTAGATATCGATAATTGCATCGTTCACGGACCTGTAGTAGACGGACTTGGATATCACCAATTCATCTTCTGTTTCACTTGTTCCGCTTATTGATATTCCCATCCGCTGCGTGATGTCACAGCCACCCCAAGTTCGTGAAGATGCACAATCAACAAAGACAAGCTTGCCTAATCCTCTACACTAGTGTACACTAGTGTACTGGGAACGATCAGTACTAAATGATGGCTCCTCTATAGCTCAGTTAATGTTCAATGTACGCCAATGTAGAACATGCCATTTTGTGTCTTACTCTGAGTATCGTGTTAAATACATTCTGCGAAGCAACAATTCTGAGACAACAAGAGGGTGGTGCTGTCCGACACCATATAATCCTCAATGTTTTCAAGGTGTATAAGATCTGGCGTTCCGCTTAGATCTACTTAGTTTCACTCACTGGCAGATTCAGTTGATGAAAAATGTAATTGTTCCTTCGAGAAAGAAAGATGGAATATGCGTGAAATAGCCTTGGAATATGCGTGCAATTTTCTTTTTTTTCAGATGGTACAGCAACGGTATGGCAACCAAAAGTACTTCTGGAAATCCAATTAAAATTCTTCCCTCCTCAACTCAAGTTGTTTTTCTTGAGTTCTATATCTGCCAGTGGAAACCTTGCATGTCCAAAGGCGAGCGGTTGGATTTCACAAGAGCAGAATAATGTCTAAAATGTATCATCAACCAGATTTACACATAAATCGTATTGAACATGTAATGAATGCACTGATCCATATTACCTCCTAGGAATGGCTAGGAGTTTTATCGTTACTTCGGGAGCTACGCATATGTCATACCTTAAATGTGCTGAATGCGTTGTACATGAGCTTCCTCAGGCTGCATTGGTGTGCATTGATTAAATTCGTCCCGAAATGGGTGGTGTTTCCCATATCTATAGAGAAGCCCATACAATGTTCGTCCGACAGCCCAACTATTTATTACCATATTCACATGGCACCCTGTGCGCCATCTCCTTCAGTCTTCGGTAGTCCTGCATGTCACTAGTGTAAACAGTGTTCAGCCCAGCCACCCTCCTCCGAAAAATCAAGAGCTTCATTCACCTCATATATTTTCTGGGCAAATGTGTAAAACGCGACGCAGAGACACCTGTCTTATCGTACCATACACCCATAGGCGTAGGAACAGGGGGGGCAGGGGGCCATGGCCCTACCACTTTTCAAAGTGGGGGGGGGAGGGGGCAACAATGGTAGCTGGCCCTCCCACTTTTGAGACATTTAAATTTAATACAAGGCAGCATGCACACATTTGAATATGTGAACAAGCTCCTGCAATCCATAACCAAATAAAAGTTGCACATATCGCATGGTAGCACTTCATTATTTTAAGTCATACACACTTGGACATGACCTTACAACAACGCAACTTATTCAGGAGTTGATATAATGCAACAGATGTATGGATATTCGCACCTTATATTATGTAATGAAAATACTATAAAGCAGATGATGTGCCAGCTAGTACCAAAATACATTCATACTAGAGTTTCACTGTGGTTCTTTTACTGTTAGCATATTTAACATCGATTTCATTAATATTGCCTACAGTAGAAAATTATAAAGGCTGAAGGCAGAAACGTAACACCATCAAGGTAAGACGTACAATTTGCAAGTGCAAGTTCCTTGCCTTGATATTACATAGCCATGTATTATACGAGTATATGGCCTTACTCCTAGCTGCCATACACTTCAACATTTACATGCATTTTGATCATTGAAGCATACAATTACTGCCACGATACATACATTGCGTGACTGTAGTATGAAATAGAAGGTAAAAATCTCCACATTTCAATGGTTTTTCACAGTTTGGGACAGCACACAAATATCCAACCTTTTCAATCAGATGCCTGGGTATTATCGGTACTGGTATCCAACATAGCAAAATACTAATTTCCATCATTTATTATGGTAGCATAGATACAATAATGAAGTTCGCAACCTATTATATCAACTTCAAGTGCGAGAACGCCTGTCAGAATCTCATAATCCCCGAAAAGATTAGGCGCTTGTGGTGCGACCTGACAAGGTCACACGAGGAGTGATATGAAGAGTGATGGTGTGACGAGTAACGAGCGATGGTTGTCATGTGCCCTGAGAAGGCACATGACGAGCATGGCAACTGACCCGAGTGGACTTCAGCTGGGTAACTGCGTAGTGGCATTGACAGCACGTTAAACATTGAATTCAAATTATGTCGTTGAACAGAAATGGTTCGGTAAGATTTTGGTGCCATGGCATATGCAACAATATCTGTTTAGCAAAGACACTGATCCAAGAATCTATTCAATGAAGACATTTTTATTAAAAGTACAAAACACCGAATTACAACGGAGACTACTACCAAGGCTTTTCATCGTCCAGTGATGTGTACGTCCAGGCTGATATTCAAGAACCCAGAAGATAATGAGATGAATCTAGGCCAATTGCAGGGTGTATATTTCTGAACACTACTTCTGGTGCAAGCAGTTAATGGGCATAGGAAAGTCGATTTTGTGCGATGTGCTCCATAGACGTCATGGTTAAGCTGTACAATCATTGGAGCATGCGCATTGGCATATCGAAGGGAGGGGCATTGGAGCAGTCCCCCTCCCCATGAGGGTTGTGGGCCCCAAATAATCGCGCCTGGGTTCGGAAAAATAGCGCCAGGCCCCCTAAAAATCATTCTGGTGTCCCCAACAATCGTACCGGGGCCCGTAAAAATCAATTCGGAGCCGCCAAAAAGTCGCGCAAGATCCTTGAAAATGAGGCTGGGCCTCCAAAAATCCCACCAAGGCCCCTGAAAATCACATTGAATGCTTCAAAAAACGTCCAGGGACCCTAAAAATGACGCTGATGGCTCCAAAATGTGGGATCGGGTCCCTCAAAATACCGTTGGGCTTCCAAAAAGTCGCGCCGGGATCCCGATAAGTCGCGCCAGGGTCCCATCAAATCATGCTAAGGCCTTAAAAGGTCGGACCGTGCCTCTGTAAATCACGCTGGGGGGAAAAATGTTTCTCCGGACTCACCGAAAATGACGCTAGGCCCGACAAAGACTGGCTGGGCCTTCAAAATCACACTGGATCCCAAAAGGTCGGGCCGGGGCTCCTGGTAATCGCGCTGGGGGCACAACAAGTTTGACCGGGGCCCCTGAAAACCACGCTGGGAGCAGAAAAAGTCGTGCCGTGGTTCTTGAAAATCACAACGGGGATTCAAAACGTTGAGCCGAGACCGCTGAAAATCACGCTGAGCCTGAAGGTACCAAAACGTCGCACCCGGGCCCGTGCAAATCACGCTAGAGGCTTGACAGGTCGCACCGGGGCCCCAAAAGTCTCATCGGGAACACCCAATAAATGAAGCCAGGGCAACGAAAAAACAGTCTGGACATGGAAAGTCACTTTGGGGTCCCCAGCAATTGTTCCAAATGGAACCAAAACGTGTCGGACCCCGAAATACGTGTCGAGGCCACTAAACCTCGCGATAGGCATCCCAACAAATGAAGACAGGGCCCAAAAATCGCACTTAGACCCAAAAACGTCGCGCTGCTGCCCTTTGAAATCACATTAGGGGCTCAAAAAGTACCGCCGGAGCCCCACCAGTCGTAGCTGGCTTCCCAAAAATCAATTCCTACCCGGGATGTTACTCTACAGCCACGAAAATTGCGTCAGATCCCAAAAACGCGCCTGGCCCCGGAAAAGAAGCGCCTTGGAGCACCGACAAAAATGCACCGGGAGACCGAGGCATCGTACCGGGGCCCAAAAATATCGCGCTAGAGGCTTACAAAAAATACAAGTCGACCGCCAAAAAATCACAAAAGGACTCCATCGAGTCGACCCGAGCAACGGAAAATTCAGAACATGCTCCGAAAGAAAGTTCTCCAAAAGGGCCTTTTTACTCTTAAGGGTGCCATCGGCTGAAAAAAACTCGTTAAGCAGCCGCAGTGGCATACCAATGGCAAATGCCCCCCCCCCAAACATCCTGAAGAGGTGGACTTCCAAGAACCCAAGAATCGCGTCGAGGTCCCCAAAAATGGTTCTGGGGCCCCATAAATTTGCGCTGAGGCCCCCAGAATTAGGGGTTATGAATAAATGCAACGAGCACCAAAAAACTTGCACGATACACGAAAATTTGCGTCAGGAATGCCAAATTTGCACTAGGGCCCAGATAAGTACAACACGCTCCTCGAACTAGCGCCAAGCCCCCCAAATATCGTGTTTTGGACCCAAAATTCCTGTCACTAGTCCCATAAATCCTGGTCGGGGCATCAAAAATTCCCCTCGGGGCTCCCAAAATTTGGAGTCGGTGGTCCCAGCTAAGCACAGCGTGGCCCCAAAATCGCATCGAAACCCGATAAGGATCAAGCCGGAGCCCTTCAAAATAGAGATTCCGAAAAAAAATCATTGTCCGAGCTAGGAACATGGCTTCTTAGCTCAGACATACCACCAGATGCCTTAGCAAATCGCATACGACACCGAAAAACATACCGGAGCTCGAAAAATCGCTGCGGGACACAAAAAGAAATGTCGCTTGGCGGCCCAAAAATCAGGCCGTGGCTTGGACTTTACATAATTCAGGAGAATTGAACAAAAATTGCGTCGAGCTCATAAAACTGGCGTCGGATCCCCCCGGAACAACGCGCTTGGGCCCGAAAAGTCGCGACGGGACCCCGATAAATTATACTTGAGCCCCCAATATCGTGCTGGGGTCCCACAAATGTGAGCGAGGAACCCCAAATAAACACAGGGGGATCCTAAGAGCACAACTGGAGGACGAAAATGCACCTGGCCCTCCAAAGCGTACCGACTCTGGCAAAAAGCGCATGGCCTTAAAAACCAAACACATTTGTTTAAAAACACACACAAACACCATACAATTCTGTTAGCCTGCCAATCTTGGTCTGCCGCACACCGGATCAAAGAATTTTCAACCAGCGATCACCCATCTTTTCTGCTTCTCATCCTTTTCAACATCAATCATGAGACTTCTTTTGCCATGGGCCAGCAAGTAAGCTACGTTTTTGCATATTCTTTCTCCTCACCAACATCGGTGACATTTACAACGGGGGACATCTTAGAGACGTATAGTACTATATCATGGAAACTAGAGCACACCACATATTCATTATTGAGGCTGTAATAAGCTTGCACCCCCCATCCCCTACACACATAGCGGAAGTTGAAGAATTTTTGTTTGAACGGCAATATGCACTAATGGTTTCACTTGCACCAGGAAGATAAACCTAGTATTACAAAAGAATCCATCAGTCGTGAATAGAGTTCGAAGTTCAGAGTGAAGTGTGAATTTGAAAGTACTTATACTGCGATGATAGTTCTCTTTCAGTACCACATGTTGCTGTTAGCCATAGCCGCGTCCAGGGGGCCTGTCCCATCCTCCTTGGCAGTGCATGTTGTATGTTCACTATTAAAATTATTGGGTTCTCTATCCAAAAGTGCTCAGCCATGGTACTTTGCGAAATCCCTGGGTGCGCCCCGGCTGTTGACCCTGACCCCCCCACACACATTTTTTCAGACGTTCCTACGCCTATGCATATACCAAACCACGCAGATGCACCTGCCGGTTTATAACCTGCTACCTGCTCATGAGCATATGGTTTTGTTCCTGTTCCTCCGCTTGTAGAGGTCAAACAACAGTCTAGCTGACTACGAGCGTTTGAAGCAAATGATGGCTCCGGTACCGCTACGACGGAGGCGTATGGGAGGTACAGGAGCTACACACAAACACTCTCGCTTACCTTGCGTGGCAACAAACGAGGCCGATACAGCAGACGCTTCACCAGTGCAGGACGCCGACATTGCCAACTTCGTGAAGCCACTTCCCTCCTCCACCCTTGAGCTCCAGATGATGGAGCATCTACCTCTTCCATCCTGGAGCTCCAGATAATGGAGCAACTTCCCCCTCCGCCCTGGAGCTCCAGATAATGGAGCATCTACCTCGTCCATCCTGGAGCTCCAGATAATGGAGTACCTCCCCCTCCATCCTGGAGCTCGAGATAATGGAACATCTCCTCCTCCATCCTGTAGCTCCAGATATTGGATTACCTCATTCCTCCGCCCTGAACCTCCAGATAATGGAGCACCTCCCCATCCGCCTTGAAGCTCCAAGCAATGGAGCACATCCCCTCCATCCTGGAGCTTCAGATAATGGAACACTTCCTCCTCCATCCTGCAGCTCCATATACTGGATCACCTCATTCCTCCGCCCTAGAGCTCCAGATAATGGAGCATCTCCCCCTCCATCCTGGAGCTCCAGATAATGGAACACCTCCCCCTCCATCCTGGAGCTCCAGATAAAGGAACACCTCCCCCTCCATCCTGGAGTTCCAGATGATGGAACACCTCCCACCTCCGCCTTGGAGTTCCAGATGATGGAGCACCTCCATCCTCCGCTCTGGAGCTGCAGACGATGGAACACCTCCCTACTCATCTCTGTAGCTGCGGACGATGGAGCACCTCCCTTTGTCGATCATTTGTCTCGACTGTTTATCTCAGTTAGACGAAAAATGGCACAAATCGGATCGATGTCTTGCATAAATAATACGAGTTCAGCATAATTTGGCATAATTTGGCATAATTTGGCATGCTATCGGCAGGTGCTCACGCATTTAGTCCACATATATTTCCTTTCCTTCCAGCATCGGCCGATACAACAGCATCTGGGTATCAATGACATACTGTTAATGTCAATGATTGATGAGCAAAATATACATCAATAAATGCATTTTTGAAATCCTTGCACAAATGTTATCAAGACAGTGTTATTCTGCAAGTAACTGTAAACCGTAGCTATCCAACTTCGAGCATTCGTTTCCTTAATTCGACATGAAAAATCGCCTCCACTCCCAAACGAATTGAGCCCGAGTTTTGTTGACTCCTCGATAAAAACCACTGGCATGACAGGCGAGTTTCTTGTCGCCGTTGCACATCTAGAGCCGTGCCTTTTCCCTGTTGACAAGAACGACACGGTCCAACACGATCTGCGGATTGTCGCTGTAGGGACGCGCATCGCAGCCGCTGGTGTAATCCAGCGCACGACGCTGCCATCACAGCGTAATCGCGTCCGCCACAGCTAAGCACTCGCTCGATTTATCGACTAGATTTGAATGATACGACAGGTGCCTTCAAGGGAGTGTCCGTTCTTTCCCAGCTGCAAGGTCAACTGCTCAGCTCCTCCTTAGCGACAAAAGCGTTGAAAGGGCTGCAAATATGTTGCGTAGGCTTTATGGATCCGTGCATTGACGAATACGAAAGCGACATGCAATTTATATGCATACACATATATATATATATATATATATATATATGTATATATATATATATATATATATATATATATATATATATATATATATATATATATATATATATATATATATATACATATATATATATACATATATATATAGGTATATATATATATATATATATATATATATATATATATATATATATATATAAATATATGTATATATGTATATATATATATATATATATATATATATATATATATATATATATATATATATATATATATATATATATATATATATATATATATATATATGTATAAATATATGTATATATGTATATATATATATATATATATATATATATATATATATATATATATATATATATATATATATATATATATATATATATATATATATGTATATATATATATATATATATCTATATATATATATATATCTATATATATGTATATATATATATATATATATATATATATATATATATATATATATATATATATATATATATATATATATATATATATATATATATATATATATATATATATATACATATATATATATATATATATATATATATATATATATATATATATATATATATATATATATATACATATGGATTAGTAATTATGTCGTAGTCGACGCACTAGGTGTGAAGAACCAATTTCCGTGGCAAGCTGCTCCCACCGAAAAGTCCGAGCATGCTCGCTAAAATCAACTTGGCCTGATTTGCAAACCTATAAATAAGGTGACACTACGCATGGAAAATGCAATGATATTTCATGATATTCATGGCACGCTTAGGAATATTGATATTACTCCAACGACAGGCCGAGCAGCGCTGAATCTACACAGTAGCACTGTTGCATCACATTTCCTGCTTGGGATGCAATATGATTCTTCCCCCGTCCCACAAAGAACCACCCATGGCACATTGGGGGTAGTTTTTCACCGAAAGGACTCTTACCCTTCTCAGACACTTGACAGGTCACTGAGGCGCGAACCAAAACACTTGAAAGATCACCCAAACGTGCCGTTGAGCACCGGCACACAGAGTTAGCTCGGGCACTTCACCGTCACTGGCATATCTCGCAGCTTCACTAAGTGTGATTTCGGACACTTCGCCGTCACTGGCATATCTCGCAGCTTCACTAAGTGTGATTTCGGGCACTTCACCGTCACTGGCATGTCTCGCAGCTTCACTAAGTGTGATTTCGGGCACTTCACCGTCACTGGCATATCTCGCAGCTTCACTAAGTGTGATTTCGGACACTTCGCCGTCACTGGCATACCTCACAGCTCACTTAAGTGTTACCTCGGACACTTCGCCGTCTCTGGCATTCCTCGCAGCTTCCCTAAGTGTGATTTCGCACACCTGGCACAACAGTGAGTTCTGCACTAAGCACTTATCAGGCCATTAAAAGCGACGTTGAGCAGGCCTCGATGGCTTAGTTACCGATACAGCTGGTCAGCGCACGCGTAATGCGGTCCTTTACGGACTGACCAAGTCACTGAAGTCCGTCACGGACTGGCCAAGTCACTGAAGTCCTTCACGGACTGACCAAGTCACTGAAGTCCTTCACGGACTGGCCAAGTCACTGAAGTCCTTCACGGACTGACCAAGTCACTGAAGTCATTCACGGACTGACCAAGTCACTGAAGTCCTTCACGGACTGGCCAAGTCACTGAAGTCCTTCACGGACTGGCCAAGTCACTGAAGTCCTTCACGGACGGGCAAGTCACTGCAGTCCGTCAGGGACTGGCCAGGTCACTGAAGTCCTTCACGGACTGGCCAAGTCACTGCAGTCCGTCAGGGACTGGCCAAGTCGCTGAAGTCCTTCACGGACGGGCCAAGTCACTGAAGTCCGTCACGGACTGGCCAAGTCACTGAAGTCCGTCACGGACTGGCCAAGTCACTGAAGTCCGTCAGGGACTGGCCAAGTCACTGAAGTCCGTCACGGACTGGCCAAGTCGCTGAAGTCCGTCACGGACTGACCAAGTCACTGAAGTCCGTCACGGACTGGCCAAGTGACTGAAGTCCTTCACGAACTGGCCAAGTCACTGAAGTCGGAACAGCTGAAGCTGAGCTCGTCGCTGTCGCTCCTGATGTCGAGCAGCAGGTCGAGGCTGTCGGGCAGCTGGAAGTCGGTCAGGCCTTCGATGGTGTCCAGCGGGTCGGACACGCCTCCGCCGACGCCGGTCGCCGACTTGCCCGACGACAGCGTGGAGGCGGTCGGCGAGAGCGGCTCGCTGCCGGTGCCGTCCGAGTCGGCGGCGGTCGGCAGCAGCGCGTCGGTCAGCGCCCGGATGTAGCCGATGGCCAGCCGCAGCACGGCGATCTTGGTCACCCTGCCGCCGCCGCCCGTCACGGCCGGCACTGACCGCTGCAGCACGGCGAACGCCCGGTTGATGTCGCGCATGCGGTCGCGCTCGCGCGTGTTGGCCGTCCGGCGGCGGTACTTGCTGAGCGCAGGCGGCCGCGCCCTGGGCGGCGGCTGCTCGCCGGCGGGCAGCTGGCGCGCCGGCGACCGCTCCAGCTGCGGCGGCGGCGAGCCCAGCCGGCGCCGCGCGCGGCGCGCGCGCAGGCTGTACTTGCAGCCGGCCGGCGGCGGCGAGAGGCGGCCGTCGACGCCGGCGCGGCTCTGGACGTCGGCAGCTGGCGGCTCTGGCGTGACGTGGCCGGCCGCCATGGCGGCAGGCGCGAGTGGCGGCGGGCGGGGGGCTGTGGGCTGCGGGCAGGCGGCGACAGTGGCATCAGCACGGCCGACACACCATGGCGCGCCGGTGTCGCAGCGAGCGTCGATCGCTGCCGGACCTGCTGCCCGCCGTCGACGGAGCATGCGCTGCCGCCCCACACGATGCCGTCACACGCCCTTCTGAGGGAACGTCGTGCTGTCACACGCCTGCCACAGGAGCGTCGTGCCGTCACACGCCTGCCACAGGAGCGTCGTGCCGTCACACGCCTGCCACAGGAGCGTCGTGCCGCTCTGCCGCCCGCACGCGGTGCGCTGCAGTCGTGGCGCGGCCTCGGACGGCGACAGTACCGGCGCGGGTGCGGCGATGCGGCGGTGCGGCTGGCGGCGGGCCGACTGGAGCCGACCGTCGGCTGGTACGAGCTTATGTGGGCCGAGCATGGGCGGCGGCGGTGCGGCGGTGCGGCGGTGCGGCGGTGCCGTGTCGGAGGACGTCCTGGTGCACCCGGCACTGCCCGCCAGCCCGACTCCGACACGGCGCCGGCCGCCGCCGCGCTCAGCCACACGCAAGCTCACCCCAAACTCATCCGCCTGGTGACGATCCGCACGCAAGCTCACCGAAACCCAGCCTGGTGGCGGCTGTTTGCGACCGGTGCAGAATGCTCGCTCGTGAGCCATGCGCGCTTAGCAAGACGCGATCGAAACGCTCCGCAGTCATCGGGCTTTACTATCTTACTAGAAAAGTGGTCATCAACGAAACACTATTTACCATCAGGGTTTCGAGAGCTGTTATTTGTACATCGTACCAATTGCCATGTGTGCATTGCGTAAGCACAGATGTCCATCATAGGTGCAGGAACTAGAGCATAGAGCTAGAAATGCTAAAACTAAAAAGTTATAGGTGGCGAGCGCGGTGTGGCTTGCCCGACGATAAGTGCCACTGAAGACCGTTTTCTTTAAACGAAAACTACGTGTACTTCAGTGGAAAAAACAATGGACATTCGGTCAGAAGCAAAACCTTACGAGTAGGTCTAATTTTGAGTTGAGAAAGCAGCATCTGAAATGTTGTAGGCTATTAAGGTTGCTATTTATGTTTCATAACCGTGATAATCGACTCGCTCGAATCAGAGCTTCTTTGATGTAAAAACGACAGTACACATGCGCAGGCTTCATCCACGCTGGTGGACGAATGCATGCAATGATTGCTTTTTTAATCAAAAGCTGAGACCGAACATATGAAGCGCAATCATCAGTCTTAGCGTCCCAGTGAGGGCAGTAGAACTCTTATCAGTCCTCAAGCGGTACAATCGTCAGTTTTGGCGTCCCAGTGAGAGTAATAAGAATCTTATCAATCACCGATCTTGGCGTACCAGTGAGGGTAATAGGACCCTTATCAATCGTCAACTTTGGCGCCCCAGTGAGGGTAATATGAACCTTATTAATCGCCAGTCTTGGTGTCCCAGTGAGGGTAATAGGACTCTTACAAATCATCATTCTTGGCGCCCCAGTGAGGGTAATAGGACCCGTACCAACCAGCAGTCTGGGCGTCCCAGTGAGTGTAATATGACCATTATCAATGATCAAGCAGTACACTCCAATTAATCAAATAAACGTGGCATACATTCGCAACGGTCTAAAAAAAATTAAGGGTAGCTTCCTGACGTCTAATGGAGTCAAAAGAATCTGCCGTGTACGAAAACACAGGCATCGTGAAACTTCAGACAGCTCTCTGAGAAATCCCTCCCCGATCCCTTTTAAATACGAGAGTGGTGGCTTCTTCAGTATTGGTAGCTTGAATCTCGCAAGGTCGGTACATCACAAATTCATGACAGCCACATGCGGTCCAATAGTGTGTCGACGCTACACCCCGCTGAGCATGAGATTAGGCTTGTGTTGTGGCCGATAAGTGCTGTTGCGAGGGCCCCGGCTCTGCAGCGGAGAGGCCGGATGCGTCAGCCCACTGGACCAGACCATCCTAACAGACCGGAGGTACCAGCCCGCCGAACCAGACCATCCTAACAGACCGGAGGTGCCAGCCCGCCGAACCAGACCATCCTAACAGACCAGAGGTGCCAGCCCACCGGACCAGACCGTAGGCGTCAGCCCACTGGACCAGACCACCGGACCAGACCGTAGGCGTCAGCCCACTGGACCAGACCGTAGGCGTCAGCCCACTGGACCAGACCGCAGGCGTCAGACCACCGGACCAGACCACCGGCACCAGACCGTAGGCGTCAGCCCACTGGACCAGACCGGAGGTGCCAGCCCGCTGAACCAGACCATCCTAGCAGACCGTAGGCGCCAGCCCACCGGACCAGACCGTAGGCGTCAGCCCACTGGACCAGACCGCAGGCGTCAGACCACCGGACCAGACCACCGGACCAGACCACCGGACCAGACCGGAGGCGTCAGCCCACCTGACCGGACCATCGGACCAGATCGGAAGTGTTAGCCCACCACGCTGGCGACCACATTACACCAGCGGCGACGCTGCGACCGAAGTGCAGTGACGAAACAGCCGCACACTCGCACAATTAGCTGGGCCGGCATCACATACCTACCGGTTCATCTCCATAAGTGAGCTGAACGGATTATAAATGGCGTGATTTGCAATTCCGTGGTGCTATAAATAACCTGCTGGCTATGAGAGTGGAGCAGTAATACAGATCTCACATAATTAATTCGTCGGGCCTCGCTTACACCGCCTTATCGAAGCATGCAGGCCATACACAGGTCAGCACATTCAGCTATCGGAGAAGATTCAACGAAGTGCTATTGAAGTTGGAAGCGAGTGTATAATGTGGAATATGTTCTTAGGCTAAGATGCTGGGATTTTTTTCCCTAATATACAGAAGAAAAAGAGATCTGATAGGGGTTTTCAAGATGTTCCAATGATTTGATTAGCTTGATTTGCATGACTTCAAGCTGGACCGTGTCCGCATTGCATGACTTCAGGACCGTGTCCGCACTGCATGACTTCAGGACCGTGTCCGCATTGCATGACTTCAAGACCGTGTCCGCATTGCATGACTTCAAGACCGTGTCCGCATTGCATGACTTCAGGACCGTGTCCGCATTGCATGACTTCAGGACCGTGTCCGCATTGCATGACTTCAAGACCGTGTCGACATTGCATGACTTCAAGACCGTGTCCGCATTGCATGACTTCAAGACCGTGTCCGCATTGGGACACGGGAGTGGAAATATATATAAAATAAAGAAATTGACATGCCGCTTCCCTCTAAGAAGTACTTTATTTCAAGAAAGGATAATCAATTCCGGAAATGCACTATCAGCAAGGATGGTATTATCGGAATCACTCGAACCATTCAAGCGACATCTTGACATCCACTTTGCACACAAAGCGAAGCGTTATTTATTCGTGTTAGTGTTACCAATGGCAAGTTGCATGCAACTTTGAATGTGGGGCTGATGCTCATAAATGACAACATGAGACGCATAGGAATTTTATTTTATGCTGGTGTATCAACGTGGAGCTTGCATCTCATCTTGGTGCATGCACACACGTCCCTGTGTGTTTGTGCCTAATGTGATTCTTAATTGTGGCTAAAGCCATTGCAAAGTGGGGTATTCTCAAACTCAGCGCACAAAAGTCCTTTCTGGGTCATGCTACATTTAAAAAATAATTTTATGTGACTGACGTTGCTGTCTGCCATGCCATCAAACATTATCACTGTCATGATCAAAGGCGAAGCCAGGATCTCATTAGGGGACATGCATACAAGTTGCGGTTATACAAAGTGAGGCTCTGATGGAAGAGCTACGAAATTCCACGGATAGTAATTTTACCGCTGGTGCATGCAAATTGTAATGAGACACAATCAGGTTCTGAAGAAAATATAACTGTGAAACTCCGGCTTGGTGTGTACCAAAGATCCTGTCATTAAAACGGTTTGGAGTCAGAGATGGATGCATTTTGTCACGATTTGTCCGCGTCATCTAGCGAGATTATACAACAATATGCTCTCGAGGTTACGAGGAGAAATCCCCCTGCACGGGAATCGGGACTATAAAGCTAACACACAGGAATAGGGTTGATCAGAATGAACGTCTTTATTATTTGCATGCTGCATCACAATGGAGAAAACGATAGCAGTTCCTGGTGATTCGTTCTGCCTGAATGTCAATTGATTTCGGTGCTTGAAAATGCAATGCCTCATCCATTAATGTAGACATAACAGCAGGCATTGATGAGAATGACTGGTTGGTATGCGGCCCGCATAGATCTGTTGAAAACCGCAACGAATTTCGACTAAATTAGTGACAAAACGTTCGACGGGTTCCCATGGCAAACAAATTAGCCGACTGTAGGCCATGCGTGGCGAAAGTTTCGGTGTAGATCAGAGGTGCCGGTTGCATTTTCCATTTAGCAACGCCAAGCGGTCCAATATTCGTACAAGCACAACGACGACTTGCAGCATGGTAATTGCAGCAAGCCAACGGTCATCTCTTCCAGCTATTGGTTGACGTTTCGCCTGCAGTCATTTTCAGTGGCGCAGTCAGGATTGGCGTAACGGAAAGGTGCCCGACGAAAACAAATGCCATGAAATAAAGAACGCTTTCGGCGCGCTTCGCGTGCCGAATATTTTTGCTTTTGAGTACTGAAAATCTCAATTTCTTGTTTGATCTAGTGCATTTTTGGTTGCTAAGAGGGAGGGCAGGGCCGCCCACTTGGGTGCACCTCTGGCATTTCACATGCATTCCGTTTTGCACACAAACACATATTTTGCACACATTTTGCGTTCAGTAATATTACCTCCACCTTTATACATATGACGAACACAGTCGTACACTCGATGTTGGACAAGTACCTCGCATTGCATTTGTGATCGCAAGTTCGAAGTCGCAGATGATGACGGGTGGCTCTGGTATTCGATGTAGATAATTTTGTACTTGAGCTCTAATGCTGTCTGATACGGTGGTGTATGATCCTTGTTGTTTGTTTACGAGAAGTGCATATATGTACCATAGACAGTGGGGTTCCAATCACTTCACCGTAAACTTAACAACTGTGTATATAATTTGATGCGACTTTGAAAGTGACCTCACTATCAGTGCCCTGATGATTAAAACATTTCCAGATGTTGACGAGTAAGAAAAATGATAATCTGGCTGTCTTCGTATCTCACATGATCCTCAGCATCCTAATGGGGATTTGAAAAATATCAAGTTGCTTTATATCCTGGACCATTTCATCGCGAAGGAGTCAAGTAGGTTGTAAATGGATTTCACTATGTGCGACATCACTAGCGCAACCAGGGGGGGGCCAAGGGGCCAAGGCCCCCCCCCGAAATTTTTGGGGCCCGGTCCGAGCCAGGGGCCCGCGAAGCGGGCCCCTGGCTCGGAGTGGGCCACCCTACTCAGAGCCCTGGCTAGGGGCCCGCGAAGCGGATCTGTGGCTCGAATCAGGGGCCCTTTGAACCAACTGAAAATCTGGGGGCCCGTTTTAACCAGGGCCCGCCTAGAACCGGGGCCCATTTTGATTCAGGGGCCCGCATTGAACCAATAGCCCGCTTAGAACCAGGGGCCCGCTTCAACCTGGGGCCCTGTCTTGAACCAGGGGCTCTCTGGAACCAGGGGCCCGCTTCGAACCGGGCCCACTTTGATCCAGGGGCCCGCATTGAACCAATAGCCCGCTTAGAACCAGGGGCCCGCTTTTACCTGGGGCCCGCCTCGTTTTAGTTTTTACAAACATAGGGGCCCGCTCAAAAGTAAGTGCATGTTTTCCGCAGACTTTTTAAAAACATGAGGGGGGCCCGCTTGCGAGGGGGCCCGCTCTCCAACCGTGGCCCCCCCCCCCGAACTGAAATCCTGGTTGCGCCACTGTGCGACATGCAGACATTTTTCTGGAGAAAAAAATATGGTGCCCAATGATCCGGAAGTCTTTGCGCAGGGGAAAATTGTCGATAGGTGAAATGGTTGTGGGTGAAATATCCCCGCACGAATTGATCGCTTATCCAATTCTTCCCTACGTCCCAGCACAACTAGCTTGCCTGTACGTCCCAGTTCTCCCAAGTCTCCTATGTGTCCAAGCTCCCCAACTCTCCTCTACCTGACAACCCGTCCCCACCTCTGCCTTCCAGTGTCTGCACCTCTCCCTCGGTGTGCGGCGATCGCAGTCACTCTGCGTCCCCACCTCTGCCTTTCAGTGTCTGCACCTCTCCCTCGGTGTGCGGTGATCGCAGTCACTCTGTCGCAAGCTTCTACAATACTGCCATTCTTGTTGTGGTATTTGGCATTGCTTCAGTTCACGCGTAACGCTACACAAACCCAATTTTACAATTCTCCATATGCTACCACCGCACTTGCTGCGAGTTGTTGGCTTCTAGACACAGACAGGTGTGCTGCAGACCAGTAGCTCACCCAGTAGGTTTTCCTGAAGGGGCGACACTTTAGTCACAGACAATTTCCTTTTTGCCCCGCGCCCAGGCACAGCAGTGTCGCAGGCATGAGTGGACTGTCGCACTCGCCAACAAATTTAACACCAGTGAGTTCGCCAACAGACGCCGGACGAGCCGGCTGTCACAGGCTGCACGGCTGTCACAGGCCGCACGGCTGTCACAGGCCGCACGGCTGTCACAGGCCGCACGGCTGTCACAGGCCGCACGGCTGTCACAGGCCGCACGGCTGTCACAGGCCGCACGGCTGTCACAGGCCGCACGGCTGTCACAGGCCGCACGCAACAGGGGATAATCACCGTCACGGCTGCAGGGGACGTGCCTTCCTCACACCGACGGCAGTACGGCACGGACGGTTGCGAACGGTATGTGGAGGCTGTGGTCGGTCTGTACAGGCTGTGGTCGGCATGTGGGGTGTATGGTCGGCCTGTGGAGGTTGTGGTCGGTCTGTGCAGGCTTTGGCCGGCATGTGGGATGAGGGGTGTGATCGGCCTGTGGGGGTTGTCGTCGGCATGTGGAGGTTGTGGTCGGCCTATAGAACTGTGGTCGGTCTGTGAAGGTTGTGGTGGGCCTGTAGAGGCTGTGATTGGTCTGTAGAGGCTGTCATCGGCCTATACAGGCTGTGGTCGGTCTGTAGAGGCTATGGTCGGCCTGTGGAGGTTGCGGTCGGTCTGCAGAGGCTATGGTCGGCCTGTAGTGGTTGTGGTCGGCCTGTAAAGGCTGTGGTCGGCCTGTAGAGATTGTGATCGGTCTGTAGAAGCTGTGGTCGGCCTGTACAGGCTGTGGTCGGCATGTGGAGGCTGTGGTCGGTCTGTACAGGCTGTGATTGGTCTGTAGAGGCTGTGGTCGGTCTGTACAGGCTGTGGTCGGTCTGTAGAGGCTGTGGTCGGTCTGTAGAGGCTGTGATCGGTCTGTAGAGGCTGTGGTCGGTCTGTACAGGCTGTGGTCGGCATGTGGAGGATGTGGTCGGTATGAGACAGCTGCAATACATGTGCGGTCTGTGGTCAGCCTGTGGGAGACTATGGTCAGCCTGTGGGAGACTGTGGTCAGCCTGTGGAGCCTGTGGTCAGCCTGTGGAGCCTGTGGTCAGCCTGTGGAGACTGTGGTCGGTGTGAGGCGGCCTGCAGAACAGGTGCGGGCTGTGGTCGGCCTGTGGAGACTGTGGTCGGTGTGAGGCGGCCTGCAGAACAGGTGCGGGCTGTGGTCGGCCTGTGGAGACTGTGGTCGGCCTGTAGAGACTGTGGTCAGCCTGTGGAGACTGTGGTCGGTGTGAGGCGGCCTGCAGAACAGGTGCGGGCTGTGGTCGGCCTGTGGAGACTGTGGTCGGCCTGTGGAGACTGTGGTCAGCCTGTGAAGACTGTGGTCGGTGTGAGGCGGCTTGCAGGACAGGTGCGGACGACTGCAGGGCAGGTGTGAGGCGGCGCGCGATGTGCTGCCATGTGCTGCAGCAGTGCCAACACATGACCAATACGTGACGTATAACCGGCCTGCTCCGGCACCTCCGCCGACCGGCACACTGGCCACGGAATAGCAGCGGCGCAGTCGGCACGGCGGCGGCGGTAGACGTCCGCCGAGCGGACGGCACCCAGCCGCCGCACGGACAGCGGCTCCGGCACGACGCCGCCTCCAGGCCCGTGCTCTGCGACGGCACCCAGCCGCCGTACGGCACCCAGCCGCCGGACGGGCAGCGGCTCCGGCACGACGCAGCCTCCAGGCCCGTGCTCTCCGACGGCACCCAGCCGCCGGACGGCACCCAGCCGCCGGACGGGCAGCGGCTCCGGCACGACGCAGCCTCCAGGCCCGTGCTCTCCGACGGCACCCAGCCGCCGGACGGCACCCAGCCGCCGGACGGGCAGCGGCTCCGGCACGACGCAGCCTCCAGGCCCGTGCTCTCCGACGGCACCCAGCCGCCGGACGGCACCCAGCCGCCGCACGGGCAGCGGCTCCGGCACGACGCAGCCTCCAGGCCCGTGCTCTCCGACGGCACCCAGCCGCCGGACGGGCAGCGGCTCCGGCACGACGCAGCCTCCAGGCCGTGCTGTCCGACGGCACCCAGCCGCCGCACGGGCAGCGGCTCCGGCACGACGCAGCCTCCAGGCCCGTGCTCTCCGACGGCACCCAGCCGCCGGACGGCACCCAGCCGCCGCACGGGCAGCGGCTCCGGCACGACGCAGCCTCCAGGCCCGTGCTCTCCGACGGCACCCAGCCGCCGGACGGCACCCAGCCGCCGCACGGGCAGCGGCTCCGGCACGACGCAGCCTCCAGGCCCGTGCTCTCCGACGGCAACCAGCCGCCGGACGGCACCCAGCCGCCGCACGGGCAGCGGCTCCGGCACGACGCAGCCTCCAGGCCGTGCTCTCCGACGGCACCCAGCCGCCGCACGGGCAGCGGCTCCGGCACGACGCAGCCTCCAGGCCCGTGCTCTCCGACGGCACCCAGCCGCCGGACGGCACCCAGCCGCCGCACGGGCAGCGGCTCCGGCACGACGCAGCCTCCAGGCCCGTGCTCTCCGACGTGCCGGCGGCCGCCGGCGCCGCGTCTGTTATCGCGCCCATCACACGGTCACGTAGCACAGCGGCGCCGCTTACCGGACGTCCAGCGTCCAGCGTCCAGCGCCGGCGCACCCTCGAATTGCGCGACTGAGCCGACCGGGAAGGACGTGTGTGAAAGTCGACGCTGCTGAATGGACTCGTCCGGTTGGACGACGGCTGCTGGCGGTCCGGTGCACCACGCCTCCGTCGTCTCCGGGAGCTACTGCTAGTGACGCAAATCAGCTCACGTGCCAACCAATGACCCGCTGTGATCGTTAGCTCTGTCAAGTGCACGTCTAAGGCCCTTCTAATTGATGTGGTGAATGCAACTCAGATCACCGCCTGCGTATTAATCCCGGGGGCGAGTGGTGTGAGGATGGCAACTGCTGAACTGTTTTATTAGCTGGGCGGTGCAGGAGTGCTTGCTGGCATTCGCTAGTCGTTACCTAGCTTACTGCAAATATTCAGGCAGTCGGTCTTAGCGGATTAGCTCCTTGGAATGCCGAAATTCGCAGTGCCAGATATTAACACATTCCGTCCCAATTAGCGTTCATCGAATGACACCCGCGATAAAAGCTCATTGGAACTACAAAGCGGCTTATTTATCGCCATTATTATCTAGCTTGTTATTCACACCTGCAACAACTTAAGCACTGGTTGGAGACAATTTAGCAGAATAACCTTGTCGAACATTCGGGTTGAAAGAAACGTTGAAGTCCAAGACGTGCTGACTTACATTGTGAAAGCGCATTGTCAGCATCGCGAAGACATTACGTCTGACAGCTGTCCCTCAATACGTCGGACAGATTCTTATCCACCTCAAACATTCAAGGCATAATGCAAATTATGCCTTGTCTATCAACTGATCATGCGCCTATGACACTGGTAGGTGCTGTGTTAAATGGCTGTGACACTGATGCTATCTCAAACAGGTTGTGGCAATGTCGACCACGGAATGTCGACCACGGAATGTCGCCCAGGGAATGTTGACCACGGAATGTCGACCATGCAATGTCGACCACGGAATGAATAGCAATGCAGCTAACGGTGAACGACAGGGACTCCAGCTGATCGGACCTCATCCAGCACCAGCTGAAGCGGCCACACTCACTCCAGCTGAAGGGATCAGCTGAAGCGGCCACACCCACTCCAGCTGACCGGACCAGCTGAAACGACCACACTCACTCCAGCTGACCGGACCAGCTGAAACGACCACACTCACTCCAGCTGACCGGACCAGCTGAAACGACCACACTCACTCCAGCTGACCGGACCAGCTGAAACGACCACACTCACTCCAGCTGACCGGGCCAGCTGAAGCGGTCACACTCACTCCAGCTGACCGGACCAGCTGAAGTGGCTACACCCACTCCAGCTGACCAGACCAGCTGAAGTAGCTACACCCACTCCAGCTGAAGGGATCAGCTGAAGCGGCCACACCCACTCCAGCTGACCGGACCAGCTGAAACGACCACACTCACTCCAGCTGAAGGGATCAGCTGAAGCGGCCACACCCACTCCAGCTGACCGGACCAGCTGAAACGGTCACACTCACTCCAGCTGACCGGACCAGCTGAAACGACCACACTCACTCCAGCTGACCGGACCAGCTGAAACGGTCACACCCACTCCAGCTGACCGGACTAGCTGAAGTAGCTACACCCACTCCAGCTGACCGGACCAGCTGAAGTGGCTACACCCACTCCAGCTGACCGGACCAGCTGAAGTGGCTACACCCACTCCAGCTGACCGGACCAGCTGAAACGACCACACTCACTCCAGCTGACCGGACCAGCTGAAACGACCACACTCACTCCAGCTGACCGGACCAGCTGAAACGACCACACTCACTCCAGCTGACCGGGCCAGCTGAAGCGGTCACACTCACTCCAGCTGACCGGACCAGCTGAAACGACCACACTCACTCCAGCTGACCGGGCCAGCTGAAGCGGTCACACTCACTCCAGCTGACCAGACCAGCTGAAGTGGCTACACCCACTCCAGCTGACCGGACCAGCTGATGCGACCGAGCCGAGTGTATCCGGGAGATTACGACCTGTCACCCACCTGGCCAGTCACCGAGATAACCACAGAGGTGGGAAAACCACCTGCTTGCCTACCAGCACGTGAGACAGATGCTACCTCTGATCAGTGCAAGGGAAACACAAAGTTCGTCTGACCAGCACGAAGTGCACACGAAGGGTGACAACAAGAACAATATTTGGTTTTCGTCAGTAAACGCATTATGAAATAAATATTCCCTTTTGGCAAACAACAGCTAAAGCGTTTTACCAGCGTCAACTAACGTGCGGTTTCCGGACCTACCTTTGGATCACCGAGGACGTACGAATTTCAATTACTTTTTTCAGAACGTCATTGAAGTTTAATTGTTTTTGGGGGAGTGGGGAGGGGAGACAGGGGTAGTCGACAGACCTAAACCTTTTCAACTTCTGGCTATCTGGCTGGAGAAGATGAGTCAATTTGGATACCATGGTACTGTAAGTTGTGTGCAGGTAATAAAAGACCACATCCGGTCCTAGGCAGTGAGTGTATGGCATCGCACAGGCCTGCTTGTTTGTTCCTGTGTGTTCCGATGTAGATATCCACCCCTGATTTATTGACATATGCTTTGCATATTATGAGCACCATCAATGGACTTCACATACCGGTCCAGCGCGCAACCTGTTTGCATGAATCTTCATCAGCACTGTCGGAGGCCAGTTAGGCCATAATATCTACGTTCACAAGATTTACATGCATAGTATATACGTGCATAAGGTCTACAAGTTTAACGTCTACGGGTATAAGATCCACGTGCAGAATATTTAAGTTAAGAAAATCTATGTTCAGAAGATGTATGTGCGGAATATCTACAAAAACAATATCTACCAGGAGTCACCTTTGAGTCGACTATATCCATGTAACGCCAGTGGGCCAATGCTAAGCATGTCCAAAGTTGGGTGGGGTAGGCTGGGGGGGGTCCCTTTGCGCCTCCCTGTTCCTACGCCCATGGCAAGAATTGTCTGGAGGTGGATCAGAGCACCACCTTCGGGCGGGACCTGGCCTCGTGGCCCTGATGCCGAAGGCCCACTGTTGCCCACGACTGCGATGCGATGCAGGCGGTCCAGCGGCAGTGCGCCGCCCCTGCAGTGGCTCAGAGAGCTCATTTGACGAGACGGAGGCGGGTTAGTAGTCACGTGACATAGGTGTTGGCGAGCAGTGGTGGCAGCACCAAACAGTTCGGCGGACCGAACCGGTAGTGCGCCGCCCTCCCGTGGCCGCAGACACCCTGTCGCCCACTTCTGCCGCCCACTTCTGCCGCCCACTTCTGCCGCCCAATTCTGCCGCGTACTTCCGCCGCGTACTTCTGCCGCCCACTTCTGCCGACCTTCTGCCGCCTACTTCTGCCGCACTAAGGGCCAGTTCTGTCGCCCCATAACGATGCTGCTGTACCGTGTTGACTGTCGAAGATTGTGCTTCAGTCGATTTAGCGCTATTTTGTAGCAGTCGATTTTGCGTCATTGTGCAACAGTCGATTTGGCGCCATTGTGCAACAGTCGATTTCTGCGATTTGGCGGGTGATGTAATGATGTACGACGTGACCTACTCAGTCGGGTGGCTTATGAAGGCTGGCCGGTGGTCAAGTGGTCAAGTCGTCGGGTCTGTTTAAGATCCGATGACGAATTCGTTGAACGGGGGAACAGGGGTGCACTCGAGCCTTCCTGAAGGGCGCCTCTCCGGGCCAGAAAGGCACCACCTTTCCATGGCGAGGGACACACGTACCTCTAGTGCACCTCCCCATGAATCCGCCCCTGTCCCTGGCAGAAGAGAATCGGCACCTCCATCCACCTGACGGCAAGGCTGACGAAGGAACAGCGCATATCCAACCTCCAGGCATAGAGAACGAACAACTGAACACACACAGCTGGCCTACCCAACCTCTAGGCATAGAGAACGAACAACTGAACAAACACAGCTGGCCTATCCAACCTCCAGGCATAGAGGACGAACAACTGAACACACAACTGGCGACGCTCACCCACGACTGTCTGCGTCAAGATTTGTATGCTTTTACCAGTAGCCCATACCTGGAAGACGGATATGAATACCAGTAGCCCATACCTGGAAGACGGATATGAATAGCAGTCAAAGTTGCACAGCTTGGATGCCGGTTTGAGTTCATGATTCCAATGTCGTAAGTTTTCGTACATCACTTTCTTAGGAGAAGCAGGGGGGGGTGCGAGAGCTGGGAGGTGGGTGAGGAGGTAGCAGCGTGGACGCCGTGAAGCATAGGTTTTCCGTAAAGTCCAATGTTGTGTTTTTAATAACACTGGAGTACGATCAGTGCAACATGGGGAGAGGTGGTAGGCATTTCAAGGCTACATGAACATGGACATAAACCAATATCCCTCTCACTGATGCTGAACAGTTATGGCTCTCTGCCCTCAAGTGGCGTGCTAGCTCGTGAACCTATGTGTCACCACCATACTGAGCCTCTGAGCCTCCGTAATCTCTAAGAAGCCCCTCACCAGCCGGTTCACAGCCGGTCGAAAGGCGTACGGCGGGTGTCCCTCTAATGTTGGCAGTGTAGCCAGCAATGTCAACTGACTCCCACTCCCACCCCATAATCCAATGTCTATCCTGCTTCGGCCAAAGCTACGCGTGACGAACATTTGCTATTCAGCACGGCTCCAATTAATACGCGCCCTGGAGGGCCTCTGAAAATTACGCGCACTGGAGGGGGGGCGGATTCCGACCCCCCTAAGATCTCGGCTCCTATTAAAGCTGAAGTTACAAAATTTTCAGGGTGGATGGGTACGGTAGTGAACTCTATTGTGCAAAAAGTTTATGACCTTAGGTTAATATCTTCAAGGTTAAATGAGGTCACATATGACCAAATTTTCTTGTTTTGCGTGGCTTGGCTTGTCATTGTTATGGATCGCTGTGATTGTGTTTAAATGCTCCAAAATGGACATCAGTGATGCTTTGGACATTACTAATGATGCAATACAGATGCTAGACCCGGCATTTGACCTCAGGTCACCTATATAGCGGCACTTTATCCGGTCAGTTACCTGTTCCAGTTATTGGAACCGGGTCGCCCGCCCGACTGCTCCGTCGGGCGGTTCGGCGCAATCGGCTTCGCGAAGAATGGAGTGAAATACATGAATAAAGTATGGAAACGCTTAGGTACACAGTTACAAACAGTAGTTTTCAGGATGTGTAGGGAGTAACATGCAAAGTGACATCCATCGCATGACAGTCACTTGCATTTATGACAACATTCCAGTTGACCAAGTTTGGTTCCATTAACCTGTTATGAACTTGACCTGACTTGACCTCGGCGACCTAACATGACCTTGCAAATATACAGCATAACAATATACATCAAAGAAGTCGCTAGTGTTGCCAAGAACACTTCCCTTTTGCCAATATACGGGAAGCGCATCAGCGCCGATTTTTGTTGTCTGGCGCTACGAAATGTTTTGACTTTAACGGCCTCGAACTCGATAAAATTTTCGGCAGATTTCCGTTTTCCTGCTTTAAACGACGCGTATTTCTCAGTAGGTACGCAAAAACTGGCGCACATCGACCGGTAAAATCAGGAGTTATGTACGAAAAACCGGAGGGGTAGGCGGATTTCGCCTCCCCCCTCCAGTGAGCGTGTTAAGCACCACGAGCGTCACTCACTTCATTCCACTTCGCTTGCTGTCTGCACTTTCCTGTGAAGTCGAGGTGTCACCGAAACACAGCGCGTGGACCTAGTCAGGTGAATCGCTTCCTAATCGGGGCGTAACGCATCGCCCAGCGTCCTTCAGATGTGCGTGCAGGGACGATATTCACAAGTTGTCACTAAAAATATATGAAGGTCCGGAGAAAATCTGATCGTGCTCCTTATTCATCGGAACCAACAGCTTTGCTGTATGAAGAACCAAGAAAGCACTGAGGAATCGTTCCCTGAACGAAATTTTGTCTCAACAATTCCTTCCGGAAGACGTCGCGGAAGGCGAAAGGCGTGAGTGCTGGTGAATCTTTATGTACGATGTACGTGCATCTTGAAGTTGAAAACACGCATATCAACTCCTCTGCTGCATACACAGCCTTTCTCCCACGCTATAATCATTGTATCCTATAACAACATAGAAGTAAAAATCACACAGATGAAATGGAAACATATTATTGCAAATGAGTGAAATATGGCTTAGACATGCTAAGTTCTAAAGAGAAACTAATGAATTCGTTAATTACATCTGTGATTGTATTTTGGCAATGCAATATTTTGAAGCTGCGCTATCGTATATACTTCGACACTTACTGTATGACTGTATTGTAATAGCTCATATTGTTTTGGATTGCACAACGATATGCAATGTCATTAATGCTCAAGGGACAAGCCATTGATGCCCAATGACGCCCCATTGGTACCAAATGACACGCCATTGATGCCCAAAGGACCCGCCATTGATACCGAATGACACGCCATTGATACCCAATGACACGCCATTGATGCCCAATGATGCGCCATTGATGCCCAATGATGCGCCATTGATGCTCAAATGACGCGCCATTGATGATGAAATGAAGTGCTGTGGTGATGAATAGATCAGTTGAATTGCTTTTTTGGAGCTCGCCCCCCCCCCCCCGACCCACCCATCCGCTGAACAAGCTTATTGTGCCATGTGCGCCAACCATGAGCGTAAAACTCACTTGTGATGGCCTCGTACGACCATGAACCAGACTGTACATTGAAGACACCTGACATGCTAGCCACTAGGCAGAGTGTGGTGTGATCACTTGTTCCAAAATGAGTAGTCACGAAGGCTATTTTCAATCATCAAACGAGACGTGCGGTCTTCTGTGTGTTTGTCATACCCTCACGTGCTGAAATCGCAACGTGGACATCGAATGTACAGCACGTACACCGTGGACACCACTCGCGCAGCATACTAAGAGAAGACAAAAATGACTACGAACGCGACAAGACTACCGCAGTCGAGACGTCGTCAAGACGAGAAGTCGTCAAGCCCGAGCAACTAACTAACTAGGTCAGTTGACCAAGACCGATGCCACGGGTATCTACCACAGTCGAGACGTCGTCAAGCCCGAGCAACTAACTAACTAGGTCAGTTGACCAAGACCGATGCCACGGGTATGCCACTGTCGAGAAACAGTGGAACGCAGGCCCTTTCCCCACTTAAATTTCTGGAGGCTAAAGCATCCAAGGAGGCCTATCATGTTATAAGGCCCCAGGCCAGGAGGTTGAATCATGCTATAGGGTATCAGGTCAAGAGGTTCATCGTGCTATTATAAGGCCTCGGCCAGAAGGGCAAGGAGGCTCGGAAGGAGGCTCCTAGACCTCACGAAAATGCCCAAACATCGTACAGGTGCCTCCCGTCCAGGAAACCCACTTAGCAGGACAGGGGGCTCTTAGACCTCACGAAAAGACACAAACATCGGACAGGTGCCTCCCGTCCAGGAAACCCACTTAGCAGGACAGGGGGCTCTTAGACCTCACGAAAAGACACAAACATCGGACAGGTGACTCCCGTCCAGGAAACCCGCTTACCCGAATAGGGAGCTCTTAGAGCTTACCAAAGCACCAAAAGCCTGGCAAGAAACCTTCTCATGTCTGAGGATCCCAAGTGAGCATGCTTAACGGGAGGTCCGTGGAATTTGCGAAGATTGCCCAACACCCAACAGGATGTCCTGTCATGCCTATCTGGAGGCTTCAGGCCAGGAAGCCTATTCGTATTAACATGGAACCCCTGGATCTCGCACGAAGGCCCCGGCAACCGGCAGGAGGTCACACCATGCATTGTGAAGATTAAAGGCTCAGATATCCATTAGTCCTGACAAGAGGCATCCAGGGCTCCGAAAAAGGCCCCAACATTTTCGCAGACCCCTCGCTACGAACCCATTGGTCTTGGCAGAAGACCAAGAAAACACGTTGCCATCAGAATGCATTATGCCAGCCTGCCAACAAGGATTATTCCAGAATGCACCGAGCTTTTCGGAAGTCACTGTGGACAGCCGAAAGGCGTGCCGCCGCCAAACAATGCAGATCTTCAATCAATTTCAATCGTCACGCCATCGGCTGAAGACAACTTCGAATGTCTTCAAATGCCGACCTTGAACTACCGCCACCAAACGCTGCTCTATGAGGCCGCCCCGCTGTTCAGCGTAATGGGCTCGGGAGCGGCGCAATGTACGGCGTGCTGCTCTCAATGAGCTGACACTTGGTGCGCGCACCAGTGCAGCGGTGTGGCCAACGAGAGGCCTGGCAGCAGACACGTCTCCAGTCACAGCGACTCGCACTGCTGTGGTGATGTCCGGTGAAGAATCTGAGTCGATTTGTGTCTCGGCGCTATTAGCCGGGCATATGCTGTTGACAGAACCCGCCAGCGACGGACACGAATAACAAGGGAAGATTTCTTAGCAAGTTGCGAATGCCACCCGTATTTACACTCCCTTACATTTTTTGTTTGTTCATGGTCAAAGGAGTATCAGTTCCACGGGTATCAAAATGTAATATCTCGTATTTGGAAGCGAACATTGCTGCAGCACCGGGAAATTCGTCACGCATGCCGGTTAGTATTTGTATGTGCAGCCATGCATTTCCAAAAAATAAAACAAGTTGATTGGATGCGCACAGACAGAGGACGTTTTTTAACCCCCGCCGTCTCCGGCCAGATCCTCCGGTTGATTAGTGGAATATCGTTGGTTGACCAGTGGGATATCGTTAGTTGATCAGTGAGATATCGTTGGTTGATCAGTTGGATATCGGTGGTTGATCAGTTGGATATCGGTGGTTGATCAGTGGGATATCGTTGGCTGATCAGTGGGATATCGTTGATTGAGCAGTGGGACATCGTTGGTTGATCAGTGGGACATCGTTGGTTGGCCAGTGGGACATCGTTGGTTGGCCAGTGGGATATCGTTGGTTGATCAGTGGGATATCGTTGGTTGATCAGTGAGATATCGTTGGTTGATCAGTTGGATATCGTTGGTTGATCAGTGGGACATCGTTTGTTGATCAGTGGGATATAGTTAGTTGATCAGTGGGATATCGTTGGTTGATACCTCTGTCATCGTAGGCTGCCTCTACCGCCCGCCCAATGGAACCGTAGGTGCTGATCTGGATGATTTGGAGCACCAAATTGACTTCGCAACTAGCCATGGCTTGCCTTTATTCGCGATGGGAGATGTGAATATCGATTTGTTAGACGCTTCAAAACCGGGGGTTGAACGTTTCAACACCATTTTTAACGACTTGTGTCTGCATCAACTCGTGAAGAAGCCCACGCGGGTACAGACGGTTAACCTCCGGGATGGCACACGGCGCACTTCAAAAACGCTTCTCGACATCGCGATCTCCAACGCCACCGACAAAATTTTGGCTTGTGACGTCATGGAGGTGCACATCAGTGACCACCGGGCAGTCACAGTCACAGCTAAAATAAACCGTCCGTCGTTTCAACGCCAAAGGATCACTTTTCAGCGCACCCGTCACCTCCTCCCTGGTCAGCTGCCCCTAGCTTTTCTCATGGTGGACTCGTCTGGCCTGTATGAGGCCAACACAGTTGACGGCAAGTGGGACGCATGATTGAACATCTGGAAATGCGTCATGGATGCTCACTGCCCTACCGTCACGAAGTTCGCGAATCGCCGCTCAGTGCCACCCTGGATCGCTGAGAATGCTGACCTCCGCGCCCTGACCCTTCGACGTGACTGGGCTCACAGCCAAGCGGACCGATCCGGGAGTGACGAGGATTGGCAACTCTACCATGAGCTAAATCAACGGACCTCCACTGAGCTCGTCGTCGCCAAAAGTCGTTTCTTCGATCGGACTTTGGAAGAAAATGACAACGTCTGGCCGCACGTTCGACGTCATCTCTTTCAGAAGAAGACAACTCCACCATCAACTGAACCATCACGTTCCAACCAGGAGAAAGAGTTGTTCGCTGACGAACAAAACCGGCATTTTTCTTCAACTGGCAAGCGCGTGGCTGCTGCTTTGCATTCTTTAGGGGATTTGGACCCAAATACAGCGCATCAACCTCGCCCTCCGCGCGTTGTTAGCTCAGCATTCAAGCTGAAGCCGCCACTCTTCCCGAACTCTCTCATGCCCTGCGTGATTTAAATCCTACCAGTGCTCGTGGTGACGACAATGTGTCCCTGAAATTGCTCAATATGTCGTTTCCTTCGGTGTGTGTACATATTTTGCACATAATCAACTTCAGTTTATCGTCATGTACTTTTCCGGAACTGTGGAAGTTGGCTGAAATCGTACCAATCTTCAAGAAAGGCTGCCCTGACGATCCCAAGTGTTATAGGCCATCTCGATCTTGAGTAACGTGTCAAAACTGTGCGAGAAGATAGTAGTCAACCAGCTCACTGCGTATCTCCACCGAAATTGTCTTCTTAACAACTCGCAACATGCCTATCGATCACTTCACTCTACTGAAACTGCCCTTGCTGATGTAGTAGCTTATGTCACAAATTGCATCGAAAGGCGCCGCGTTTGTCTGCTCGCATCAGTAGATTTGTCTAGTGCCTTCGATTGCGTGTCTCATAGCCGACTCTTCACCAAATTAGAGTGGTGCGGCATCGACAGCTCTTGGTTTAGATCTTACCTTTCAAATCGCAGACAGGTAGTTCGGCCCGGAAGACTTGTATGCAACGTATCCTGTGGTGTTCCACAAGGAAGTTTGTGTGGTCCAATTCTGTTTTTGTTGTACACAAATGATCTTCTCTCGCACATAGGTGATGTCTTTAAAGTCGTTGCTTACGCTGACGACACACAGGTGATGTTGTCATCGAAATTGGAGGACATAATGTATGCAAAACGCCGTCTCGAATCGTGCTTGGAAACTATGAGCTCGTGGTACCGTGTAAATCTTCTCAAGCTCAACCGATCTAAAACGCAATTTGTGATTTTTGGTTCTCGCCAGATGATCGCGCGGCTGCCTAGCATCAGCCTCTCTGTTCTTGGATCGGATATTTCACGTGTCTCATCTATCAAAAACCTGGGTGTGACCATGGACGAATCGTTAACATGGAGTGAACAAATTGGCGATATTGCTAAGAAATGTAACCGCATTATCTTTCCTCTAGCCAAGCATGTACGTTCTTTTACTGAAGAAACGCTGTCGAAGTTAGTGCTTGCACTGGTTTTCCCCCATGTAATGTACTGTTGCTCAATCTGGTCTGCTGCATGTGACACCGAGCGCGTGCGAATCCAAAAAGTCATAATGAGGGCGGCTAGGATCATAACTAGGACCTCTCGCTATGGTCATATATCGCATGTTATTGAGCGGTTAGGCTGGCCTAGCTTTCAACGCTTTGTCGACATTAGGGATTGCTCACTGGTTCATCTTGCAGTGCATCACTCGGGAGCACCTGAAACCCTGCGTGATCTTGTGACATTGAGAAGTGATGTCAGCTCTCGATCTACGCGATCAATACCATTTTCAGTAGAGTGCCCACGCCTGAAAACTTCTTTTGCGCAACGCTCCTTCATGTACCGTGCTGCAGTTCTTTGGAACAGTCTCCCCGAGGAAGTTAGGGCCGAGAATATGCGACGAGCTTTTAAGTTTAAGCTGAAGGAGGCGCCGAATAGAGCTGTACGTGGGAATGTTTGAGTATTGTATGCATGTGTTTTTAATGTTTTAGTAGCCTCCTGTCCCACCCCTTTTTTTGACAGCGTTTTTGACATTTGATACTGAGTGTCTCTTGGTACCAATACAAGGATTGATTGATTGATTGATCAGTTGGATATCGTTGGTTGATCAGTGGGATATCGTTTGTTGATCAGTGGGATATCGTTGGTTGATCAGTGGGATATCGTTTGTTGATCAGTGGGATATCGTTGGCTGATCAGTGGGATATCGTTGGCTGATCAGTGTGATATCGTTGGTTGATCAGTTGGATATCGTTGGCTGATCAGTTGGATATCGTTGGCTGATCAGTTGGATATCGTTGGCTGATCAGTGGGATATCGTTGGTTGATCAGTTGGATATCGTTGGCTGATCAGTTGGATATCGTTGGCTGATCAGTGGGATATCGTTGGCTGATCAGTTGGATATCGTTGGCTGATCAGTTGGATATCGTTGGCTGATCAGTGGGATATCGTTGGTTGATCAGTTGGATATCGTTGGCTGATCAGTTGGATATCGTTGGCTGATCAGTGGGATATCGTTGGCTGATCAGTTGGATATCGTTGGCTGATCAGTGGGATATCGTTGGCTGATCAGTTGGATATCGTTGGCTGATCAGTGGGATATCGTTGGCTGATCAGTGGGATATCGTTGGCTGATCAGTGGGATATCGTTGGCTGATCAGTGGGATATCGTTGGCTGATCAGTTGGATATCGTTGGCTGATCAGTTGGATATCGTTGGCTGATCAGTGGGATATCGTTGGCTGATCAGTTGGATATCGTTGGCTGATCAGTGGGATATCGTTGGCTGATCAGTTGGATATCGTTGGCTGATCAGTTGGATATCGTTGGCTGATCAGTGGGATATCGTTGGTTGATCAGTTGGATATCGTTGGCTGATCAGTTGGATATCGTTGGCTGATCAGTGGGATATCGTTGGCTGATCAGTTGGATATCGTTGGCTGATCAGTGGGATATCGTTGGCTGATCAGTTGGATATCGTTGGCTGATCAGTGGGATATCGTTGGCTGATCAGTGGGATATCGTTGGCTGATCAGTGGGATATCGTTGGCTGATCAGTGGGATATCGTTGGCTGATCAGTTGGATATCGTTGGCTGATCAGTTGGATATCGTTGGCTGATCAGTGGGATATCGTTGGCTGATCAGTTGGATATCGTTGGCTGATCAGTGGGATATCGTTGGCTGATCAGTTGGATATCGTTGGCTGATCAGTGGGATATCGTTGGCTGATCAGTGGGATATCGTTGGCTGATCAGTGGGATATCGTTGGCTGATCAGTGGGATATCGTTGGCTGATCAGTTGGATATCGTTGGCTGATCAGTTGGATATCGTTGGCTGATCAGTGGGATATCGTTGGCTGATCAGTTAGATATCGTTGGCTGATCAGTGGGATATCGTTGGTTGATCAGTTGGATATCGTTGGCTGATCAGTTGGACATCGTTGGCTGATCAGTGGGATATCGTTGGCTGATCAGTTGGATATCGTTGGCTGATCAGCGCGGTGCCGATGATCCAATCACGGCACGCCGACGGCTGGGCAGTGCTCAGCTGCATACCCGGCCGACGCCCGTCTCCCGACCGCCGTGTAATTAGCACCCCACTGTGAGCCTGACACCAACTGCCGGCCGATGGCCAGTGTCGTTAAAACTCAGCTGACAGCCTGACAGTCCAGTGCCTGCGGCTGCCGTTCCAGTAGCTGCAGGCAACAGCAGTGAGGTACCGGCACTGTGCGGTGCAGGCCGTGCTCAGTGACACGGGCCGCGCCACACTAGCGCGGCACACGCGATATTTATTGGGATGCTTAGCGACATTATTTTTACGCAATGTCCACGGGGGTTAAAAGACATAATCTACCCCGCAATCGAAGACGTCTCTCATCCCTACCACCCTAAGGAAAGCAGTTCTTAATCACGAATTGTGCGTGTTTAAATGCTTATTGTGCCCTTTATATACGAAGGAAACTGTATAATAATGTCCAAATATGATGCATGGTCTGGTGCAATATGAAATCATACAGGCATTACACTTTTGCAAATGTGACAGATGGCAGGCGTGTTTTATCAAAATAACCTTATATATTTTGTCTAGGAAAATCTCCCATATGTTGCCAAAGAACAGCGCTGGCACCGAAGCCTTGGCATTGCCACTGATATTTGTATGGAATCATTATCACGTCACACTCATGTTCCATCCTTCTTTTCTATCATCCATGGTGTTACTTAGATTGAAATCAGACCATAAATGTAGCCGTTGTACCAGATGAAAATGTCACTTCACTGTTTTCATTTGCAGCAAGGTGTAAATAAATGCATGTGGAATCGATTACCGTTTTTATCAAGCAAATCGACCCAGTAGTGTCTAAGATATCATGGGGGGGGGGACGAATTAGCATCCGTGCAGGAACGGATCGCTCAGATCGGTACCGTGATTGGGTTAAGGCACACTGAATGTTGAGGAAGAAAATCCCTGTGTTCCTTTTTCTTCCTTTAATTTCCTGCTCTTTTGCGACTTTTTGCCACAAAGTTTTCTATACCGACACCCGAGCTCAAAATGGATTTTGGAATACTATTCGACAGCCTCCTCTCCTGTACTGGGGAGTGTGTGTATGTGGGGGGGGGGTGAGGCTCATAAGATCTACTTTCAGAAGATCTACTTTCAGAAGATCTACGTTCAGGAGATCTATTTTCTGGAAGGTAGCAAAATTTCGCTCACAGGTGAGGTTTAGCACAAGACAAGACCCGGGCTTGCTCACCGGGAGACTCAG
The DNA here is from genome assembly GCA_034440615.1 of Ashinkailepas kermadecensis. Classification (NCBI taxonomy): domain Eukaryota; kingdom Metazoa; phylum Arthropoda; class Thecostraca; family Neolepadidae; genus Ashinkailepas; species Ashinkailepas kermadecensis. The sequence continues at coordinate 214,103 of JAOTOM010004793.1, read as the reverse complement.
GACAATATGACAGAACCTCCTGTATGGCATTAGGGCGTGCACATAAACTTTACAGGCATAAGGGATATGCAGGCTTAGGCTTAATCCTCGCAGGGTCGGCCAGCTAATCTACCCTCGCTAGGCCCGGGGAATCCTGAAAACCCTCACCCCACTAACTTCCGATCTACGTAAGCTAGGATATAATGCAAAACATCGTTAGAAAGCTCTGGTCATGGAGAGTCCAAAGCGTACCTTACATTTGTATTTGGACGATAATGAGGTCATCAGAGGTCATATTAGGTTAGCATAGGAATCTTGACATGCTATGGTATTTTTGGCTTCCGATTTACAGGTTAGGGCCAACGTAGGTATATCGTGTGCCTTAAATCCGAATGTGTCACTTGTAACCAGAAAGCCAAAGAATTGTAGATCGCCCAACGGTTTCTAAGATTTGAGAAACTTGGAAAAGAACATGGAAGTTCTATATGGGTCATAATGTATGCACGGCTGCTCCATGAACTTTCCAGAAATACTTTCCTATAATTTTCACAACACACCAGTTTTGGAGTAGTTCGTTGGAGTCCTTTAGCTAGACGATCTGCTAACGTGTTCGTTTTGGTTGTAGCTGCTAGCTTCTCCATCGGTGTCAACAATGGCGCGAACCACTTATAAAAAGAAATAAAAACTTTCTTTCAAGCTTGCTCGCTCCAACCCCGTTGCTCCTCCGCCAGTTATCACGAGGCACAGGGACACTATCTCAGGTTCCCCTTCTGCCCACAGGCACACGCAGCGGCATTCATTCTCACCCAAAGAGATAACGCCAGCCAAGTTCCCTTTTGTGAGTCATCCGTCGCAGATAACGAAACCCCCTCCCAATTGAATCTTAGTACACCACTTATTTTTCTTCGTGCTTCCATCGAAAGTAAACAATTACCCGCCAATTAGTTTGAGAAGTAGAAACTTCCAAATTACTCTCCGGCGAATCCTTCAGGAATTTGAAGTGCATGCATGCGTCAGATTTGGCTCAATTCCCATCGGGAAAGCATTGTTACAAGCATAAGAAAAATGTTACATTTGTATCAGAACGATTCCTTCATGCTGTCAGTCATGAAGGAGCATGGCAAATACGGCCCAAGAAGGCTGCACGTTGGCTCCTAGTGAAGCTAAATCACACCAGCAAACAACTGCAAAACTGGTGTACATGTGCTAAGATCATGGCAAAGCATTTCTGGGAGGCTTCAGCGAGCAGTAATGCATATAGTTCGGCACAGATAATGCTATGCATGAAAGGGTCGTTATTTTAATCGCCCAGATAGCTTGTGGCACGTATACACCCGATAACTAAATCCATGGTTAAATTCGCATTTTCAGATGGATTGCAAATACTCGCCCAAGCGCATCGAAATGACTGTGCTCTTCATTTCTTTTGCTCGATCACACAAAAACAGCATTCACCCATGCATACATTTACTCTAACCAAGGGAATGTTCACAGCACATCTTCGAACTCGATAGTGAGTTGGAATTGTTTTGACTCACAATGTCACATGGTTCAAACAAACAATCTATGCATGCCGTTGTATCAACTCAAACGCACTACTTGGGGAAATTGGCCATTACTTGCATTGCTCTGGCTATTGCAGTTTCGTAGTCAATAACTACTTGTGCCATGGTTTGCTTTTGCTAACCTCAATGTTTTTGATGCTCAATGTTTTTAATCCACTGAATGCTGGAATCGATACACTACCTGTATCCTGTCTATGTTTATGCCTACAGATAAACTAGCCTTTCTTCAGAACCTGAGGGCGACGGCTTCGAAGGACAGCGGAGTGATGTCGTCCCGACGAATCAGGCCGCTACGTTGCCCGACCTTGGGACTATCCGGTGGACCATGCACTGGCTCGACAAACCACCTACAGGTACGGCCACGAGATCACTTCAGGAGGCGGCCCTGGATATCTGCACCAGGACAGAGTTCAGCTGGTAGCCTTCTCAGCCCACGGGGTGATAGACGGCCCTGGAGATCTGCACCAGGACAGAATTAATCTGGCGGCCTTCTCAGCCCACGAGGTGATAAACGGCCCGGGAGACATGCACCAGGGCGGAGTCCAGATGGCAGTCTCTTCAGTCCACGGGGTGGTAGACAGCCTCAGAAGTCCAGCTGGCAGTCTCCTCAGCCCACGGGGTCGTAGACAGCCTCAGAAGTCCAGATGGCAGTCTCTTCAGTCCATGGGGTGGTAGACAGCCTCCTCGCCGCGCTGAAGCAGTCCAGTCATCTGATCCATGTCGGCCAGCAGCGACTGTGCCAGTCGTCGCGGGTCAGTGCCGGTGGAGGTGAGCTGCCGCGCCAGTCGTGTCACCAGACGGCACGCGGCCTCGAACTCGGCTAGTCGCGCGCAGTGCCGCTGCCGCTGACACTCCGCCACCCGCGCACGCGTCTTCAGCTGGAGCCCCACGTGCACGAGCGCCGACGCGGTGACGCACAGGCAGGGGTGCTTGGGTCTCAGCTGTGCGGCAGCCGTCAACACGCGCACCAGCGGGTAGGACAGCGTCTGCTCCAGGTAGCCGGGCAGCGGCAGCAGGGTGGGGTCGATGGTTGTCTGCGGCGCGGGCTGCGGCAGCTTCCGCGGCAGCTGGCAGTCGCAGTATTTGCGCGGCTCCGACATGAAGGCGTCGCGCGCCGCTTCCGTGGCGAACTGGTACACTTGGTGAGCGTACCCGACCGACAGACCCTCCCGGCCGGGTCGTAGCGCCTCGTATTGCCTGTTGCCGGAGACGTAGCTGACCGTGCAGAAGCCGCCGAACGCCAGCGCCAGCTGCGGCAGCAGCGTGGCGGTGTCCAGCGGCGTCAGGCGGCGCGGCAGGTCGGCCGGCAGCGGCGGCGCGCGCGGCGGCACGTACTCCTCGCCGGTCTTCAGCAGCAGGGCCTGGTGCTCAGCGCCGCACGTGCGGTAGAACCTGCCGTGCAGCTGGACGGCGTGCGTCAGCTGCCGGTTGGAGGCGAGGTCGCGCAGCTGGCCCTGCCGCCAGCAGACTGCGCAGTAGTGGCCGTACGGGCCGAGGCGGACGTCGAACTCGGCGGGAGTCATGCAGAGTGCGCCCACCGGCGCCGACCGACCGGCGGCCGCACACTCGCGATACTCGTAGATGTCGTGCAGTCGCTTCTCGAGGCTGTGCCGCGCGACGTCCTCCACGGACCAGAGACAGCCGTCGGCGGGCACCACGACCAGGTTGCCGTGCAGCCGGTGGTACTGGTCGGCCAGCTGCTCGGCGGCCAGCCTCCAGCTGGACAGCCGAATCAGGTGCGCGCTCGGCAGCTCCAGTCGCGGCTCGTCGACCGGCGGCCGGCGCCGCGTGCTGGCCGCCAGCAGCCGTGCCTCTTCCGCACGGAACCAGTTCTCCTGACGGCGGGCGCGGCGTGAGCTGGTGGCGGCGTCCGCCCGCAGCTGCAGGACGAGGTAAGGCAGCACACCGGCCTCGGTTAGCGCGCGTGCCTGTTGCTCCGACTGCGGCAGACCGTCCAGCACGTAGCCGTGCACCTGTGCTGACACGGACAACAGCGACAGCCGCACAGCCTCCACCATCAGCGGCTCTGGCACCAACTCGCCCTGCTGCAGGTGGCCGAGTATGCGCTTACCAAGCTGAAGTGGTGGCCATCGCGCCAGCAGCGAGCGTACGGCCTCACCCGCCGACACGCGCTGAAGTCCGTAGCGAGCCGCCAGGCCACAGCTGACGGACGTCTTGCCCGACTTTGGCGGGCCCAGCACGGCCACGCGGCTCGGTATCAGGTAGAGGGGCGCCCGTTGGGTCACGTACCGCATCGGGCTCCGTACAAACTTGACAAGTGCGTCCTTGTCGACGCAATAGTAGACGTGACGTCGGAAGATGACTGGGTAGGGTCGCCGCTGAGTGGGATTGTACGGCGGCATCATCATCCCGCGCTCCAACAGCGTCACTGGACACTGCTTGCCGAACTTGCTCAGCTGCCGGTAGCCGACGTCGAGGAGCTGAGCGGCCATATTGGTGCCGATGGGATAGGCTCGCTGCATCAGACTGGTTCGATACTGAGTGTAAGTCTCGGTGGCGCGAGCCAGCAGGTAGTCGACAATGTGACCGCGGCGTCGTCCATCTACCTCTACCCACGGAATGTTAGCTTCTTTGGCCGCATCCTTCAGCGATTCGACAACAGCCGAGCCCTCTTGGTGCCACTCTCTTAAAATGTCTGAAATTCGTTCCCGTGCCTCATCTTTCGTTTCCCATGACAGTTCATTGTCCTCAATTTCAGGGAACTCGTCTGCAACGATCTGCTCAATATCTATTTCTACTTCCTCCTCCTCAACGTCTTCCCCTCCCAACGTCATCACATCAGACCCCTCGGGTGGCTCGTCTTCATTCAAATCTCCCTCTTCTTCTTCCTCGACTTCGGTCTTCAGAAGTAGTCGCTCTTCGCGTAGTTTCTTTTTCTCTTCAATTTCTTCTTGCAGCTCCTGGCGTCTCCCTTCGATCTCACGCAGTCGCTCCGCCGTTTTCTCTTCACGCGCCTGCTTTAGGCTTGCCTGGAATACGTCCATCCTGTTTTGCCAATCTACCATGCGACCGTTCAGCAGACGCTCCACCGTCTGCTCAGGCTCCGTGACCAATGCTACAAATGCGTCCGGGAAAAGATGGCGCTCCGTTAGGTATGCCAAATCGTCAGGGGTGGCTGGGAATCCCTCGAGCACAAAGCCGGTCGAGCGGAACGGCTCCTTCTCCCACCAGTCGCGCACTATCTCATCGAGTGTACTTGGCGAAAGGGATGGCAGCTCGTTCAGCACGTACGTCTCCACCTCCACCTGCCAATCGGTCCAGTCGGTCTGGTCGGCGCGCCGCGCGCCCTCTTCAGCCTCCTCAGCTGTCTCCGAGTCGGTCGGCTCCGGCTGGGAGTCTGCGCCGGCGTCGGCGGCCAGCTGCGGGGACGTAGTCGAGCTATCGACGTCCGTGACAGCGAGCGCAGCGCGCTCCTCCCGCCGTTCCTGCTGTCGTCGCTCGAACTCGTCCCGCATGGCTGCCGTCTCGGCTTGCACCTCCCGGATGTCTTCGGCGATCACCTCCTCGCTAGCCACCTCATTGTGTGTGTGTGTGCCTTGACGCGGTCGACCGAGCTGCAGCATAATCTCCTGCAGGCGCTCAGCATAATCAATGAAGAACACGCCACACTTTTCTGCCAGAATTCGGCCGCGGTCGGACTTGCCTGAACCATACGCACCGAGAAGCACAAGTCGCAGAGGTGGCGGTGCTGGACAGTCATCTCGCGGGACGTATCTATCTGGCTCAGCTTGCATTGCTTCCATTGCCTCCTGAGTGCTCGTCAGGTATAGTTGGCCCCGGTGGCTGATGGCAAAATCTTGCTTACCCGGCTGAGCCACACAGAACTGTGTGTAGGACACTGGACAAAATCGTCCAGTTTCCCCATACAGCTTCTTCAGATCAGTTCTGATCTCTTCGGCGTCTTCAGTCACAACATCTTTTCCCTCGTCATCTACTTCTTCTTCCTCTTCCTCTTCTGGGTCATCTTCTTCTACTTCGTCATCCACATCACCGAACTCATGTTGTAGCTCCTCAAAGGAGGTCAGTTCATGCGGGAGCTGTTTGAAAGCGCGGGTCATGTTCTCATTGACAATGCCGAGGAGGGAGGTGCCACTTCGCATTACTTTGTCCAGGGCCAGGATGATGGGCTCTGGGCAGTTCCGAGGTTCTGCTAAACTTCGCACATTATTCCAGTCCTGGCTGAAGTTGACAAGCTTCTCTTTGTAGGCGGTAATGAGGGGACAGACTGGAGGCGGTTCCGGTGGCACCAGTGGCGACGACATTCGCGCTTCGCTGCTGCCCTCCCTGACATCCTGACTGTCGATCTCAGTAGCTGGCGGGGCAGTAGTTGCACTTGACGGTGCCTTCTTTTCACCCGGCGCCTCCTTTTCCTTCGGGGGCTCTGGTGCTTGTGCACCACCAATAGACAGCGTCGTGGCTTTGGGTTCGTCAGCTGTAGTTGTGTCTTCGTTCTCTGTACTCGTATCTTGCTTTGTGCTAGAAGCCACCTGAGGAGGTGCACCGTCATCTGTTTTCCCTCCCATAATCTCTTCCATTTGTTTGGCAACATCATCTTGCTCCTGCTTTTCTGCCTCAATTCGAACCCGCTCCTGTTCCTGCTGCGCTGCTTTGATTGTTTGCTCCTCTGCCTCTTGTTCCGCAGCCAACTTTGCCGTAGAAATGCTTTCATCTATGATCTGCTTATTTTCTTGATAATTATAATCCTGTAGGAACAGAAAGTCATCAGAATCGTCCCAGATGCAAACCAGATCGTCGTACTCGAACTTCTCCTGCAGCATAAGCTCCCAGAGCGCCGGGTCAGCAGGCAAGTTGTCGATGACCCATCCACCATGAGCGGGAACCTGATCGCCGCCGAGAGCGAACCGCTGCCGCTCGCGCTCGTCAACGGTCTCCTTCAACAGTTGCAGCCAATCGGCCGGCTCCAGTCGGACGTCCTCCGCCAGCGTGTTCAGCTCACTTGTGTACTCGAGCAGCGCCGCCTCCAGCTCGGGGTCGGGCGGCTCCTCCACGGTGGCGGACACCGCCGTTTGCGACTCGATCGCGCGGCCGCTCTCTTCACTCGCTGCCGAAGCTCCACCGGTCGAGTATGCGCCGTTGCTGTCTGTCTGGGGTTCGTCTGTGGGTGAACTGGCGTCACCAGGATCAGAAGCACGGGCCTGGGAGCCCAATTGTTCTCCAGATTGAGTCGCATCCCCGTTGGATATTGACGCGGATGCAGCCGATGCACTTGGACCTGCCGTTACCTTCACCGTTTGTTCTGCACCCGGTGGTGATGAATCTGAGCCAGCAGCTGATCCAGGCTTTTCATAATTAGGGATCTCGTCTGGTCCAGGCGCATCATCATTACCAGGAGCCCCATCTAATTCAGGCGCATCCTCATTAGCAGGAGCCCCATCTGATCCAGGCATATCATCATTAGCAGGAGTCTCATCTGATCCAGGCGCATCCTGATTAGCAGGAACCCCATCTGATCCAGGAATATCGTCATTAGCAGGAGGCCCATCTGATTCAGGCGCATCCTCATTAGCAGGAACCCCATCTGATCCAGGAATATCGTCATTAGCAGGAGCTCCATCTAATCCAGGCGCATCCTCATTAGCAGGAGCTTCATCGGATGATTCACGTTCTATTGAAGAATTATCCTCATCTAGTTCATCACTGTTATTTTCACTACTTTTCACTCCGGCGGAATTTTCTTCAGAAGCAGTCGAAACCGTCGATTTGCCATTCTCTTTTGCAGCACCTTCCGTAAATTTGTCATCCTTAGAGTTTGTTTCATCTTTCTTTGCATCACCTGGAGTCTCGTCTTCCTCGTCTCCCTGTTTGGGATCTTGCTTCGATTGACCGTCGCCATTATCCTTCTGTTCCTCCTTTTTACTTTCAGAGTTTTGGTCTTGATCATTTTTTCTTTGTTCATCCTCCTCTTTTTTTAGACGGCTGGCCTCCTCTTCAGCTGCTTTTCTCCGATCCTTCAAGGTCTCGATCAACATCTGCCGTTTTTCACCCAGCTTCATCTCTCGGTACACCCTCTGCTTTTCTGCCAAGCATTGGCCAGTTACCTGGTTGACATCGATGACGCTGGCCGAATAACAGCTGGCGATTTGCAATGCCAGCGTGGAGCGACCACTTTTTGGCGGTCCACACACTATCACCCGACACGGCAGCCGCGGGCGTACCACATACGGGCGTGGATTCTGCATAAACAGTGACAGTGCAGTTTCATCGCTCATCACATAGAAGTGGCTGAGAAAACCAACGGCACAAGCTGGATCCCCTCGCACAATCCTGCCGTCCTTCAGGCTCACCGGACATGTGGGCCCAAAGTCCGACGGTGTCCATTTAAAGCGCATGCACAAAGGATTGGTGCGTGCCAGCACGTGTGCTATCTGCTCAGGATCGTCCTCGGTGGAGACTTGTGGCGGTTCGCCTTCATCCAGTAGTCGAATTGGCACGATGGCCCTTGTCACTGGCAATACCGCCAGACGGTATTTGACGCTATCAAACACAGCTTTGGGTACCGGCGTGGCATCGATCTCAATGAGCAGTTCGGGATCGTGGTGTGTCATGTAGTCTTCCAGAAGCAGCATCAGACGTGATTTGTACGCTTCCAGCTTGTACAATGATATAGATTGGTGGCTTTCAGGCACACGCAATAGCTGGTCCCAAATGGCTTTTGGTGCCGGTGCTAAGACATTAACATGTCTCTTTTTGCGTTTTGGCCTTTCCCGTTGTTCATTTTCCTCGTCACCAAATTCGTTGTTCTCTTCTTCTTCCTCAGGCTCGACTTCTTCTTCGATTTCCTCTTCAATCGCTTCCTCTTCCTCCTCGACTTCCTCTTCCTCCTCTTCCTCTCCGTCCTCAGCAGGTGGTATTGGCAGCTTAACCTTTTTTGGTGGTTTTGGCTTGGTTGTGTAATGCACTGTGGTATAAAGCCTACCTTTATCTCCGTCGAAACGGTAGGACATGGTCCGAGCAATGAGATCACTGTCAGGAATCTTCAGATGGATTATTACTGTCGGCGGCAAAGGTGATTCCAGCACCATTTTCAGCTGATCCAGCTGGGACATGACTTTCTCGGACAAGCATGGGATGCCGTCGAGAACGTAGCCATAGTGCTGCACGTCGTCCCTCCGAAGCCGTTCGCCGAGCATGTCCATCAGCAGCTGCTCGGGGATGGACGTGCCGGACGCCAGCAGCGAGCGCATCTGATTCGTCAGCTCCGACTCGCCGTCAACTACTTCCTCCACCAGATTCTCAGCACTGATGAGCACGGTTCGCCACCAGGTGGCTAACAGCCTTGCCACCGTCGACTTGCCCGAGCCAGGCTTTCCAATCACGATGAAGCTGGTTGGTGGCTTCTCGAGTAGCTGCTGTTCGGCAGTGTCCATGTTGAATGGGTCGTCGTGGTCTAGCGGAGGCGTGCTGTCTTCCCCACCGATGTACTGCCGACTCATGGCGGCACGCTCGCGTACGTAAGCAGCATAGTTGAAGTCGGTGGTGGAAGGCTCTGAAGGGGTGCTGTCCGGCGGCAGAGTGCCCACTTGATCCGACTGTGAACATGTTCTGCCGGTCTGCTGGGTGGCCTCAGATCGAGTCTGGCTTATAATGTCTGGCGTGATGATCGGAGTTCCCGGCATCTCAGCTTGGTCTTCCAGGACTCGCGTGTCACTGGCAGTCCCCGACGCCGATTCGCCCTGCACTAGTGATTGTATACTGGTGTTCCTTCGGGACGGAGTGAATGCCATTGGATAGGATTCCGAAGTGCTTTGTTATTTTTCCATACTGCCCAGCTCTGACGTTACTTCGAATCCGGCAGTTCTATGTAATTCATTATTGTATGTTTACATAATGCTTAGTACTTGCCCCTGCTTATTGCATAACAGCATAGAAGGATGCGAGCAATTGCGTAACATTTCTTCTGATAGAAACTTTGAAACAACCGTTGTAATTTCCTTGTGGGCTACCATCCTGTATAACTTCAGAGTGGATATAAAGATGCAAAATATATTGATCTTCTGGACTGGGCATTATCCTTCATGAAGGAACAGTTATTTAATATGAAAGAGCTATTTGCATGTGCTTTGTCTACCTGGACACTTTCTCCACATGTTTCTCAGGGATACTTCAAGTAATGTGGTTATTCAGTGTGGCTTCTACACACGTACACATACACACATACACACACAGATGCACACAAACACACGCTTACGCACAGGCACAGGCACAGGCACAGGCACAGGCACAGGCACAGGCACAGGCACAGGCACAGGCACAGGCACAGGCACAGGCACAGGCACAGGCACAGGCACAGGCACAGGCACAGGCACACGCACAGGCACACGCACACGCACACGCACACGCACACGCACACGCACACGCACACACACACACACACACACACACACACACACACACACGCACAAGCACAAGCACAAGCACATGCAAAGTGATAGTGCCGTTCATCCATGTTTGTCACGATATCTGTCGTCATCGGAACAACTTTACTCGATATCCCCTTGACAAAAATAAAATCCTTAGTGCATCCGTGTTCAGAGTTATTAACACTGACACGAGAAGAACACTGCAAGCTTTCACAAACTTTGATAACCGTATGATGCGTATTTGTCAAAATCCGAGAAACATTTTTGCACCTAAAATATCACTTGAATTCAAGGGTGGGGCCGGGTCCGTACATATTTTTAAGCTAACTAGAATGCGTATTTACGTTGGTATATATATCCTTTCAATCTCAACGACGAAGAGAAGTCATCCTCACTAGACTTAGCACTGGTTGCACTACACCAACACAGCCTCAACTAGATGATGATCAATATACAACACCTCACTGCGACACCTGCAAAACCACATTAAGCATAGGTAACATCCTGCTATGCTGTAACTTAGCTTTAACGCTCAAAGACAACCATCTAAGGCCTTCTGCCAAAAAGAGGTCAACACCCTGTCGCTTCCATCGCTTCTGGGTGACAAAAACCCAACACTCTTTCAATTGCTGTATAAATACGCCACGTTGAATACGTTTGAGTACGCCACAAAACTAGCAGAAACACTGTAGACACAACACCACCGACACTCACTTCAACACGCAATGCATGCCCACGATACACTCGAAAAAAAACACGTAAATGGTCATCCACGAATAGCATCGGACGTACATGAGTCGATTTGCTTTCCCATTAGAAATAAATAATTACCTAACGGTGCAGCCGGACGCAGATGAGCCGATTTGCTTTAGAAAACAATAACATAACGTAAAACGACTACCCAGACGAGTGATCGGATGTAGATGAACTGAATTACATCGCAACTCATAACGTTAAACGACTATCCAGAGGTACAGCGGACGTATATGAGCCGAATTTCCAAACACTGTACTAACCCCACTGACAATTCTGCATGGCATGCTTAGACTAACCCTCTACTAACAACTTGAACACGCGGCGGCCGGCGTGATAAGTGGTGTAGACAATAACCTCCTTGTCCACACGGTAAAGACTCCTCGGTGCTCTTCGACAAGAGTAGGCTAATGCCGGCACCCTGGAAAAATCAACTTTCTCGTCACTCTCAAAATCATCCTCCCCACCCCAGCTACAAATTACCTTGCGGAGGAGTAAAGTAAACCTAAAACCATTTAGAAATCCAGATGCCCTCCGCCCAGGCCCCGCCTGCAGCACCTAAAACAACACACACACACTCGTAAAGATCCCTTAACGTAAGTGTACACTAGTCTTAGATCTGTTTGCAAAACACACCCGCTTGTGACCTTTATCGTCCAGCTCGTCTCTAGAAACAGCTCCCCGCGATATATATATATATATATGTGTGTGTGTGTGTGTGTGTGTATACATATTGCAATTAAATTTACATATAATTTCCATTTCAGGCACCGATTTCATTCAGCCTTCAAAGAGATTTACTCTCAGCCATGAGTCTATTATGAGTGTACTAGATGAAGTATGATGTCCAATATGACACCTTGCATTATTCTAGCCTAGTGTGTGGAAGGAAATGCACATCAACGTTTATATCTGTTGCAATGAGAGAAGGACACAATCGCAGGTGTCCTACCGTAGATAAATGGCTATGAATACGTAAAAACTTGGTTATAGGTAGCTTGCGGTCAGCATCGAGACAACCCATGCAAAAACGATGCATTTTGATTGAACCGTCAATGTTGGTGGCATATTCAGCTGATATAGTGGTGGCAAGTCAGCTGATAATGCTGACATGACACCTGTGCAAGTCACTTCAAAATGTAGAAGTTTACTATTTCACGCATTTTGGTTCATACCGCCCGGCCGCCAACACCCCAACGTTCGCGCACGTGCACATGCACCCACCTTGCGCATTCGGAGCATTCGTCACACTTAGTGCGATTCTGTGGCTTTTATTACGTCTCCTGCGTTTTGCTAATTCCGGCTAATTCGCAATTTTGGAACGTTTCGACGCCATTTCTCGGAGTCCGCGCGATCTGTCGGGCCCCGGCGCTTTATTTGTGTGCCCCGCCGCGTTTTGTCGAGCCCCGGAATGTGCCCTCGGGACCACACGCGATTTTTGGAGGCCTCTGGCGCGACGTTTGGGGCTCGAGAACGATGTTACGACTATCTTAAGCAATTTGATAGTCACTTGGCTCCCCTGAGGCAGTGGCCAAAAAAAACGAATTTTCCGAAGGGAGGGGGCCTAAAAGGGTATTTGGTGGCCACTGCATTGTGCACTTGGAAAGCCCCCTATGGGTGCCGCACCCCTTACTTGAAACCCGTGACGGAGCCGCTGCTTAAAACACATCAGTAGACGAAAAAGCGCACCATGCCGTGAGAACACTCAACCAGTGCAGCGCCTTGATTCGGTGGCCAATCTGGCAGCATCTGCAATAAAAAAAAGATAAGTTAGGTACATCAAAGCTCAGAGGGGCATCGGGAAGTCTTTTTCACCAGAACCGGTGGGCAGAGGAGAAATAATCTTCTAATTTTATCATAGGATTTAATCATAGGATGTTCTCATGGAACCCACATCACATACGAAGCATCCCATGATGTGGAATATAACATATGATCATAACATGAGCAGAACAATTAGCAGAACTCGAGGCACGTATTTGTCATGTCCCGGATTTAGTACACAACTAATATTCACATGCAATATTAGAGAAAGTCCACAAATTGTATCTCGAGACGCATAAACTACAACATTTGTCACATTGGTTCTGGCAGTCTCAGAAATTTGCGTCAACGAGCAAACGCCAACAATCAAAAGACCCGTGCAAAGCACAAGTAAGACGAAGATCGTGGAGACACAGTTATGGCCAGTGGCGTGCCCGAGGGGGAAAAGGAGAAACTTGCCAGCCTCCTCGAGGCAGCGGGGCGGATATGAATCGCACCGGGGCTCTGAAAAATTGCGGCGAGGCACAGATAATTCATGCTGAGCCCCCCCCCCAACCAAATCGTGCTGGTGTCCCTGATGTTGATGCTCGTTCCCCAAAGATTTGAGTCAGGTGAACCCCGTAAATACAGCGGGCCCAAAAAGCTCGCACCGTAGCCCCCCCCCCCCACAAAAAAAACGCGTCATGACCCCAATAATTACCGTTGATGGGCACGAAATATCCGTCGGGACTTCCAAAGTTGCGTCGGGGCCCCAAATATACACAGTGGGACCAAAAACACTCCCACAGGGATCCGAAGCATGGCGCCAGGGTCACGAATTATCGCACTGGGGCACCACAAATTTCCGTCTGATCCCAAAACCTCGCGTCAGGAGCCACGAACATTCGTGTCTGAGGCTCCAAGTATACATAGCTGGGCTCTAGGCATACCTGAAGCCCGTAAGCGTACCAGAGCCCTTCAAAAGACAATCGTGTCCCGCAAAAAGTGACAAGTCTTTAAATATGCGCGATCCTAAAAAAAACTGGGAGCGCGACGAACACGCCAGAGGCCTTCAAACCGCACCAGGGCACTTAGATCGCATTGCAGGCCACAAAGACGGCATGAGCCTAAAAACAGGTCAAAGCCCAGTAAACATGCCGATGTCGGCCCGCTGTTACGTGTCGGAGCGAACTAGACATCTCGTAAGCGGCATGCCGACCTTGGGCCGCTCTCGGCCCGACATCGGCAAACAGACTTGGAATATGGAATATCAATGTATGTCGGGTTGAGTTCGGCATATCAATAGCGGCCAGCCGACGTCGGGCCGTTGTGCGACATTTCACTTTCTAGCCAACGGCGGACCGCTAGCATCCCGACAGCAGCCCGACATCTCCCCGACGTCGGCCCCACGTCGGCTACATGTCGGCTGGGTGTCGGATGCATGTCGGCATGGGCGGACATTCCACTCCCCAGCCGACAGCGGGCTGCTAGCTCCCGACAGTGGTCCGACGTAGGGCCGAGCATCGGGCCGACGTCGGACCGCTGTCGGCATGTTCACTGGGAACCCGCAAAAAGCGACGTGGCCCCAGTGTCTTACCAAAGGTGGTACAAATGTAACAATCTCCTCTACCCAAAAAGTGGTGGGTCCCAAAGAATCGTGCCGAGGCTAATAAAATTGCACCGGTACCCGAGAACTCACGCTGAGGCTAAAAATGGCGCCAATGCCACAAAATCCCACTTGAAGGCGAGCAAAAAACAAGCCGAAGCCCCCAAAAAGAAACCGGGGCCAAAAAAATAAATCCCGACCCCAAAAGTCACCATGGAGCACAAGTACGACAGAGGTCTCAAAAGAGCGCTCAGGATGTTGCGAAAAAAACGTGCTGGGGCCAAAAATAAGGTCGCAAGCGCCCAAAAATGTGTGGGCCGAAAATATCGCAGCGGGAGCCCACAAATTGACCTGGAGCCTACAGATCATTATATTACCCCGAAATGTGACTCGGGCTCGGAAAAAGAATTTGGAAGGATCCCGAAAAATCGCGTCGGGACCAGACAATTTTAGTCGTGGGACCGACAACTCGCATTGTTGTTTAGGGGCGCATCGACTGCACAGGTCATATAGCGACAACTCGCATCGTGAACCCGACAACCTGCGCTCGGTCCAGACAAATCGCACCGTAGCCCCCAAAATCACACTGGGCCGCAAAGTTTCCTTTCCAGGGCCCAAAAATTGCTAGGTAGAAATTGCTAGCTACGAGAATGCTTCAATTTTGCTGCTTACAAGACCTACGACGTTAATGCAATGCTGTATAGTTTTGTGTGTTGGGTGCAGCTAGGTAGGTAAAGAACATTTTTATTGAAGCGTTTGAGGGAGACAAGACAATGTTGTTCAACTATGGTAATCTTCCAGAAGTTGAAGCGTATCCCATTGATTCAAGGTTCAATTTTACATGATATCGCCTTGATTGCATGTACAATAAACCATGGTAAAATACTAGCTTGACGTTATCAAGACCTCACAAAGAGGTGCAAATTTGTGCAATTTTTATTTTTACAATTTACCTATTTATTATGCGCAAACGTACAAGTATCTTATATTTTAGACAAGAGGTTTTTATTAGGGACAACTGACCAATTTTCCCGGTCCCCGCTCCTTGCCCCTTCATGTTTCCCCATGTCCTCTGCCCACTTCCTCCATCCCCTGTTTCCTTGTTCCCTGCCTCCATGTGACCCGCCTCCGTCCTCTTCACACTTCCCTCATGTCCCCTTCCTCCTAACGTAGCGTATCATAGATTGTGTCGATATGTGCCCATGAAGGTCTGATTTGCGGTTTGTAATCCTGGATATGAAGAGGAATGTTTTGGAGGTAATTGAATATGGGAGGATATACTTCTTCAAAACTATTACATTATAATCTCAGGTTGCACTTCCCAGTGATTTGTGAGCATTTTATTGCAGAACCAGCTGCATGACCAACGCAGTCGATGCGCCCCTAAACTCCAATGGGGTCTGAAAGTTGATAAAGATGTAGATGGCGCTGAGAGTCAATGGTCACCCAGCCTTCTTTGGCGAACCTAAAGCGCTCTGTTTTGTGGGTTAGGGAGGGCAGAATCTTTATATTTAAAAAGCCTATTGTACATTTTGTAAGCAGCGTATGTTGTTTGCGCGTATTTAATTATGTTGAATGTACTTCAGACACGTCTAGTTTGCTGGCATATTTACCATTAGTGCGCTAGAAATTAGGAGAAGCAAGCCAGAAGTATGGGTGTATGTGCGGTTCCCGGCTGCCATAAACGTGATCCATCTATCAGGTTTCCAGCAGACTGCAAGGTAAGAAGGCAGAAAATTGATTTGAAAAACAACTATTGTTTGACTGCCTTTCTGTAAAAGACGTAGTGGGAACCATTTAGGAAAGCACTGGTAAGGTACCTAGGCACATTAGGTACCAAGGTAAGTACCTATCTATTGTCCAGACTGTAAAGTATGGCACAAGGTTCACTGGGGCACATCAGCCCACAGTGAAAATATGCACAAATCCACACCAAGGGTGAGAAATTGACTCCAATCTGCACCCCCCCCCCACCCCCAATCCATAGCCAGGAATTTGTCATGGCTAATACCTAACATGCTAAGATTGGATTGTTAGCCTACTTAATTTGAAACTAATCATTTGAGTTCCACCCATAAGTTATGTTCAGTCAAATTAATTTCACCAAAATTGCATTGCAGGTTAGGTTGGGCAGTGGGTATCTGGTCACCTAGAGCTAGGTACCTCACCAAGGTAGTTGTTCATATGGGCCCCATTAGGGGCCCACACCCACCTCTCAGGGAGCCTGCACTGCTTGGGGCACTGACTCCCAGGGGCCCACATCTCTTGTGGGTCCTGTACACAGGAGTGGATCCAGAAAGCTGTCAAAGGGGGGGGGGTGACCTCATAGAGAGGGGGCCCATGCTGTGCCAGGATACCAGCCAAGAATGTCCTTCCTGGAGTAGGCAGGGTGGAAAGTGATGTTTGATGAGGCCTGCTAGTATTCCATGTTCCGGTCTTGGAGGGGGGGAGCAATGTCTGGTGTGACCCACAGGTATTCCATGTGCCAATCTTGGGTGGGGGGTCTGACACTTGTGAAATTGTGCCCCATCTTGGGAAAATTATCGTACAGATTAAGGGGTTTAGGGTAGGCTTTAGGTCAGGTTTGGTCAGGCCGGGTTAGGTTTCAGCCCCACCCAATGTGTGATGCCTGCTAAATGAATACGGGAACTTCTCAGGGAACCTGCACATCCACTAGAGCGGTGGTTCCCAACCTTTTTGGTCCATTTCCCCTTTCTCCTCTGGCCAAACCTGCCGTTTCCCCCCTAAAAAACTGAAGTTATATTTGTATGTCACTCAAGACATCACTTACGTCAATGAGACAAATGCGTAATGGATCCCATCAAAATTTCCCCCCTGAAATACCGAAATTTCCACCCAGGGGGAAATTTCTCCCCGGTTGGGAACCACTGCACTAGGGGACCTGTAACTGTACCTTTGCAAGCCAGTGCTACCAGTCTGGCTGCTTGAAGCCAGGCATATGAGGCCTGGCCCAGCCTCCCATGTTCATGGGCACCCTTTGCACCCCCATCCCCCCCCACAACCTTTCTTCAACACAATATTTCCGAAATTGTAAATTTCCAGAAACCGGTAAAATGCGATTTTTAGGATTTTTTAAATACAAAATACATGTTATTTTAACGTAAAAATGACGATGCGACCACTCATTTTCTACGCAAATGATTACTTTTCAGTTGGCAAACAAATACACGATCATAATCTTCACTGTGCAAATATAGCCCATCGCGTATAATTATCCGTACCTGGTGTGTCACAGACGTGATAAAGAAGATATTCAACACTTCATGCACTCGATTTAATACTCTTTGACATCGAAAACATGTTTCTGCCTTAATTCCACATTATCTCCCATATATTCGATAATTAATACTCGCAACACGCCGCGCCAGGAACCGTCGATAAGGGCCGGAAATTCCTTGCGATGCCGTATTATTTTATTTGAAATATATTTGATGACGTCAGGCGAAAAATTTGTTTGCAACGATTCTGGTTTTCCGGTTAGGTTAGGTTAGGTTAGGTTAGAGTATATTATGATGTAATATATTTTATATATTATGCTACGTTATCTTAGTCTAGGTTAGGTTAGGTTAGGTTATTTTATTTGTATTTGAAAATAACAAATTTATTAGGAAAAAAATAAAATAAACTAACCTAACCTAACCTAGTTAAGATAACGTAGCATAATATATAAAATATATTACATCATAATATAATCTAACCTAACCTAACCTAACCTAACCTAACCGGAAAACCAGAATCGTCGGAAACAAATTTTTCGGTCATGACGTCATCAAATATATATTTGTTTTAATACGGCATCGCAAGGCATTTCCGGCCCTTATCGACGGTTCCTGGCCTGGGGTGTCGCGAGTATTAATTCTCGGAGATAATGTGGAATTAAGGCAGAAACATAATGTTTTCGATGTCAAAGAGTATTAGATCGAGTGCATGAAGTGTTGAATATCTTCTTTATCACGTCTGTGACACACCAGGTACGGATAATTATACGCGATGTGCTATATTTGCACAGTGAAGATTATGATCGTGTATTTGTTTGCCAACTGAAAAGTAATCATTTGCGGAGAAAATGAGTGGTCGCATCGTCATTTTTACGCTAAAATACCATGTATTAAAAAAAAATTATCCAAATAATCGCATTTTACCGGTTTCTGGAAATTTACCGAAAAATCGGTATAATTTTACCCTGGCCATAACGATCGCACTATGTGTCCATACTACCTACCGACCGTAATGACAAAACACACGGTCTGTACCTATGGTAGCATTGCTTGCACTATAAATGTAACGGAATGTGGTGCATACGGAACCAGGCTGTTAAAATGAACAACTTGAACTGGATATAGATGCAATGTTTCATGGGGTCACAAACCCTCTGTGAGGTAGGTGTATGACCACTTTGGTTTGAAGATACCAAAAGTTGAATGCCTGCAGAAAGTGAGAGGTCTTACCATGGGGCAGTGTGAATCTATCATGGAACCATCTCAGTGGCTCCAGTTCATCAGAATCCCTTTCAATTGTTTCTGGGATGGGTGGTTACAAGGGATGCTGGGGGTATTTGTCCCCAGTGTCCTCTCAGGTTTTTGGCCAGAGTTGCACATCAAAAGAAGTCTGACCTTCAGTGTGCCTGAATGCCCCATCAATTTTTTTTTCAGCCAGAAGCACCCTTCCAGAGACACTAGTCGGTTTTACAGCGGCAATTTGCTCTCCCGTCTAGTCGCTTTTCATCCTTCCAAGTCATTCCTTGCTTCACCTAAACATTCCAGACATGAACTAAAAAATACACCGAAGAACATTTATTATTAACAAGAATTGATTTCACTCAATTTTTGCAGCTTTTTCATTGACAAAACTTGTTTCTTGGTGGTGAGAATGAAACGATTTTAGACTGATTGTTTTAGTATAATTTTCCTTAAACCATTTTATATTCCGAAACCTATATCCCAGTACGCAGCAGGCAACAAATCAGTCTGTGCACGAGCGTCATACTCGTGGGGTGTGTTGTTAATATTTATTAGTTGTGCGGCGTGAGCATGTCGGCAGTATCAGGTATGGATTTATAACTTGGTTGACATCGATTAAGTGTACTTTTGTTATCATTTTCTGTACAGTTGCTCAGGAAATTGGCTTATAACCGCATCCTTCGCTAATTTAACCACAGCGCCAATTTGTCATCTGGCAGTCATCCGTCGGCTGCCAGATACCGTAGAGCGGAGTGCAGTCTCGACGTAAATTAGAAAGCGTATTGCAATTTGCTGATATTTGTAAGTTTAATTCTACTTATTTCAGCAGTGTCCATAGTAAAACATATTTTGTTATCAAAACTGATGCGAGAATTATATTTGGTGGTCGCTTTTAATTTATGCAGATCACTATGCCGGGTCTTCTCCCTCTATCTTGTTCCTGAGACCACGGGACCTGGGAGAAAAGTTCCGCTGTAAAACCGACTAAAGTTCCACAATGACAATCTAGATGGTCCAATTGGGCATTCATTGCATGAGTAGGCTTTAATTGAGTATTTTCCCTCCTTAATTTCATGGACAAATATTATTACATCAAGCAACTCATGTGGTAGTGTAAAGTATTCTAAAGTGCAATATTAACCAACAGCCCTGACAGCTAATGACTGTGATCTGGTTAAAAGTGTACCGGCACCAAGATTTGAACTCACCACCATCTGTATGTAAAGGTGACGCCCCAACCAACTGCGCCAATTGTCGACACAGTGTGGGCTGAATATGCTATGTACAGCATGCATACTGAGGAGATGCTTATTTCCTTGACGATATCTGATGAAGTTTTGTATGTTCTTTACACACCACCTTTTACTTCAGGAATGACAAACATGTTGAAATTTGCTGCATAAAATCATTTGTTTCCAACCATTTTCTGAACAATCACCATTGTGATCATCAATAACCGGATCAGTTCTGAATTCCACCTAACCTGACTTACTAAATACAGCTTGAAGTGATAAGGTATTGTTTGCATCCTAATGAATATGGTGCCTCGGTTTGCATTGTTTGTATCATGCAGAAAGGCAGGGTTAAAATAATGGTTTTTCGTTAGGTGTGATATGTTGAAATGAGCACAGTAGGATATATAAATTTGTGGTGTAATTAGCACCATTTAAAAAGCTTTTGATGTTTTTCAGGTTTAAATTTGAACCAATGGTGTAGGTACTTATTACTGTGCCTTTATCATTTGTTTTGAGATTCATACTTTAAGAAGAGCTGAATTCAGGATAGGGAGAATAATTACTGTGCTATAAACTGGTATTGCATGCCATATCACATTGCAGGTAATCCCTTTACCCAAAATTACATTGCAAAATGTTCATGTATCACCATTCCTTATTGAGAGCATGCACATGCTACTTATAAACGAGATGCTGTTAGAAAGGAGATACGAAGACTTCATAAGCATGCATCAAGGAGCAGCATGTCTATACTTCTTGGAGAAGGATGTTGATTGAGTGTTCAGAAAGTGGTATATTCCACCCTATTTCATGAATAATTTATCACTGCAGAAAGGTGTAGTGGACAAAATATTCATTAACATGTAGGTAATAACCTTTTATCACTTGGTTTGAATCAGGAAATGCCATTCAATTTCTGAAGCCTTTTACCTACTCATTCCCATAATACTTTGCTAAGTAATTAATGAACTAATCACATACTTGAAATACAATTGCCAAGTTTTCTCTTCAATTTTGTAGTCATTATCCATGTTCTGGTTCAGGTAGTACAACATCCATATGCTGTGCATTCATATGAAGCTATAATATAGCTTCATATGCATATATGCATATGCATATGCATATTATAGCATGCTGGGAACATCTTATCATAGGAGTAAGTCATTCATGGATAATATAAAAGTCATCAAATTGGCAACTGCATGGGTATCATTTTATGTATGCTTCTGTGGGCCAATGTACCCTCAGTGGTTGACTTGACCCCCAATGTCTTCTGTGGGCCAATGTACCCTCAGTGGTTGACTTGACCCCCGATGTCTTCTGTGGGCCAATGTACCCTCAGTGGTTGACTTGACCCCCGATGTCTTCTGTGGGCCAATGTACCCTCAGTGGTTGACTTGACCCCCGATGTCTTCTGTGGGCCAATGTACCCTCAGTGGTTGACTTGACCCCCAATGTCTTCTGTGGGCCAATGTACCCTCAGTGGTTGACTTGACCCCCGATGTCTTCTGTGGGCCAATGTACCCTCAATGGTTGACTTGACCCCCAATGTCTTCTGTGGGCCAATGTACCCTCAATGGTTGACTTGACCCCCGATGTCTTCTGTGGGCCAATGTACCCTCAGTGGTTGACTTGACCCCCGATGTCTTCTGTGGGCCAATGTACCCTCAGTGGTTGACTTGACCCCCAATGTCTTCTGTGGGCCAATGTACCCTCAATGGTTGACTTGACCCCCAATGTCTTCTGTGGGCCAATGTACCCTCAATGGTTGACTTGACCCCCGATGTCTTCTGTGGGCCAATGTACCCTCAATGGTTGACTTGACCCCCGATGTCTTCTGTGGGCCAATGTACCCTCAGTGGTTGACTTGACCCCCAATGTCTTCTGTGGGCCAATGTACCCTCAGTGGTTGACTTGACCCCCAATGTCTTCTGTGGGCCAATGTACCCTCAATGGTTGACTTGACCCCCGATGTCTTCTGTGGGCCAATGTACCCTCAGTGGTTGACTTGACCCCCGATGTCTTCTGTGGGCCAATGTACCCTCAATGGTTGACTTGACCCCGATGTCTTCTGTGGGCCAATGTACCCTCAGTGGTTGACTTGACCCCAATGTCTTCTGTGGGCCAATGTACCCTCAGTGGTTGACTTGACCCCCGATGTCTTCTGTGGGCCAATGTACCCTCAGTGGTTGACTTGACCCCCGATGTCTTCTGTGGGCCAATGTACCCTCAGTGGTTGACTTGACCCCCAATGTCTTCTGTGGGCCAATGTACCCTCAGTGGTTGACTTGACCCCCGATGTCTTCTGTGGGCCAATGTACCCTCAGTGGTTGACTTGACCCCCGATGTCTTCTGTGGGCCAATGTACCCTCAGTGGTTGACTTGACCCCCGATGTCTTCTGGATTTGACATGGAGCCCAGTGGAGTTCATCCCCTTCCCCTAGTACTGGGGAACCTCATAGCCAATGTGTGCATTGAATCCACTTCATGTGATGTTACAATTTATGTAGGTGACTGTCAACACCATTTGCATCTGTCACAATGGGCATAGGTGGTGGATAATTTTGCTTCCATCACCATCTCATTTAACATGCGCCCTGGAGGGCCTCTGAAAATTATGTGCACTGGAGGGGGGGGCGGATTCCCCCCCCCTAAGATCTCGGCTCCTATTAAAGCTGGAGGAACGAAATTCACAGGGTGGATGGGTACGGTAGTGAACTCTATTGTGTGCAAATTTCATGACGTTAGGTCAAATGAGGTCACATTTGTCAAAATTTTCTTCTTTTGCGTGGCTTGTCATTTCTATTGATCACTGTGATTGTGTTTAAATGCTCCAAAGTGGGCATCAATGATGTTTTGGACATTACTAATGATGCAATACAGATGCTAGACCCGATATTTGACCTCAGGTCACCTATATAGCAGCACTTTATCAGGTCAGTTACTGGAACCGGGCCGCCCGCCCGACTGCTCCGTCGAGCAGCTCGGCACAATCAGCTTCACAAAGAAAAGAGTGAAGTACATGAATAAAGTATGAAACGCAATGACAAACAGTACAAATGACAGACAGTAGTGCATTTTGACAACATTCCAGTCGACCAAGTTTGGTTCCATTAACCTGTCATGAACTTGACCTGACTTGACCTCGATGACCTACCATGACCTTGAAACTATATAGCATATCAATATACATCAAACAAGTCGCTAGTGTTGCCAAGAACACTTCCCTCTTGCGAATATATGGGAAGCACATCAGCGCCGATTTTTGTGGTTTGGCGCTACGATTTTTTTTACTTTAACGGCCCCTAACTCGGAAATTTTCGTCCGATTTCCATTTTTCTTGCTTTAAACGACGTGCCGGTCATTTTTAAGCAGGTACGCAGACAATCGCGTATAACGACCGGTAAAATCTGCAGTTATGTACGGAAAACCGGAGGGGTAGGCGGATTTCGCCCCCCCTCTCCAGTGCGCGTGTTAAATGAGTTGGTAACTGAGATAAGGTGAGACCTGTTCAGTTAAGAATAGCCTGAACTCATTCAAATTATGTGGCAGGTGATATTTATTTTGCTCATCCTTTGTTACTCAATGCAATACATGATTTGCTTATGTCAAAAACAAACTCAGAAGCTGGTGCCTAGCAAGCTGTTTTGATGTGCCCAACAGGCAAGCATGTTTCAATTGCTGGACTGTTGATTGCTGGCTGGATTACCAATGTTTGTGTTCTACAAGGTGGTGATCTCCACTGCAGCTCAGATGGAGCTGCTGTGTATCGCCCATGCAAGGCTTGCGAGAGCCACCATCGTGCCGGTCTGCCGCGCCGGCCGGTCGCACTCTCGTCGGCTCTCGCTGCAGCGCCTCTGCCTCGCCAGCCACTCCCGCGAGTCGGAGAAGATGCAGCTGGAGCATGCGCGACAGGCGGTGCGGGACATGGTGGGCGAGCCGCGCACACCCGCCGCCGCCGACTGGGACCAGCTGGCGCAGACCTACCGGCAGTTCGTGCCGGGCGCCAGTCTGGACGTGATCGACCGACAGACGCTGCTGGCGTGCCGCGAGCGACGCGACCTTATGCCGGCGCGCGCGCTGCTGCGTCACCGGCGGGGCTCGCACGCCATGCCGGCCGGCAACCTGACGTCGTTCCTCGAGCTGTACACCGTGTGTCGCGGCGGCAGCGACGCCGACGCGCTCGAGGTGCACCGGGCGCTGTCGGCGCAGCGGCTGGACCGCGTGAGCGCCTGCCGCGCCGTGCAGGGTCTCTGCGCCACGCGCCACTGGCGGCTGGCGCTGGCTCACCTGCCGGCCACCTGCGAGCACGGCCAGCCGTCGGTGGCAGCGCTGACGGCGCTGGCCGCCGCCGCCTTCACCGCCGGCGACGCGCAACTCGGCTGGCAGCAGCTGGACCGGCTGGCGGGGGCGCTGCTGCGGCCCGGCGACGAGGCGCTGCACGCCTGGCTGCGCCACTGCCAGGCGGCCGGCCATCGGCAGGCGCGCGCGCAGTTGGACGGCGGCGCAGCCGGTGGCGAAGTGCAGCCGACCGGCGCCGCCGCGGCCGACCTGCTGCTGCGGCTTCTGCGCCACCTCGCTCAGAGTGAGATGATACTCAGCGAGGAGGTGGCGACTCGGCTGCTGCAGCTCTGCACCTCCAGGCTGGTGGACCGCTGGGCAGCCAAGGCAACGCACGTGTCTAGCAGGTGGGTACGTGCACATTGACAGTGTTATGTATACATGGGTGATGCTTGCTGCAAAGTCCAATCCTTCATTTCCTGACAAGGGTAGGGTAGGAGGGTTTTAGGGAATGGTATGCACCCTGGTTCCACATAATGAATGTGGAATGAATGAATTGTCTGCCCGACAGTGGCTGTTGTCAGCCGACTGTAGGGTGGGGCGTCCGCCTCGGTCACTGAGTGTCGTCCTCTGACAATGGCTGCTGCCACCCGAGCGTGGGGTGGGGCGTCCGCCTCGGTCACTGAGTGTCGTCCTCTGACAGTGGCTGCTGTTAGCCGACTGTAGGGTGGGGCGTCCGCCTTGGTCACTGAGTGTCGTCCTCTGTCTGACAGTGGCTGCTGCCAGAACTGCGGCCTGGTGCTGCCACAGGCAGTTCTCAGCGATTCGGACCTGGCTGATATACGGCGGGAGCTGGAGCAGCGTGTACTGATCGGAGACGACGTGTTCCAGACTTCCAGCCCGCAGGAGGTGAGTTGACACGACGAGCCTGGCCGGGCCCGCCCATCTGCCCGGCTGGCTGTGCAGTGACATGGAGGGCGGACAACCTGGTAGGTAGTTACCCGTCAGGTGTCGGCTGCAATCCAGAATTGTTTCTTTCAGAGATGCAAATAACATGTAATTGTACTGGTACATTGATATAGAGCTGGTATGCTGATATTGACATGCATCTGATTTGCGTAGTCCATCGTTGTCCCTTCAGCTTCAAGGGGTCCCTGCAGTTTTGAGGAGCCCCTCCAGTTTTGAGGAGTCCATCCAGTTTCAAGGAGCTGTGAACATACAAGGTGCTCAAGAAGGCTGAAAGGGTTCTGATAAAACAGTGCCCCATCGAATCATTTACGTTTCGTGCTGTCTGAGGAGCCAGATGTCGTTCTGAGAAGGCCTGTCGTCAAGAAGAAGGTCCACCCCACCCTCAGGTAAGGGTTGGGTATGTGGTAGTCACGACTCTTGGCTATGTCATTGTGTAGCTGCTGCAAGACAAAACTTCGTCATGCACACCATGGATACTATTTCAATACAAGAATCATAATCAGAGTGTGCTGATTTTATCGAATGCAAAGAAATAGTTCGTTTAAAACTTACGACACAATGAACCAACATGCCTACCATACCATACGTACCATGCATACCATACCTAACAGTATACAGGGAGGTCCTGGGTGCAGAATCGCACCTGCGGGAGAGAAATATGAACGTCTTTGTGGTCATCACTTTTCACAAAATATTCGCGAGCCCCTTCAAACCATTATATTACTGCATTTATTTTTCTTTTAGGATATATTTATTTTCATTCAGGATATATTATTCCCTCCAATGTTTGGAATAGGTGCAGCTGTCCCCCCCCCCCTCTGTCCCGCCATTCTTGCCTTGTATACTTGCTAGGTAGCAGTCCCGGTGCGGTACGTCTCAATCGGAGGTTAGCGCAGTGGTAGATAATTCGTGAAATAGTGCAAAATGTTCCACTTTGTGAGCACTGAATATATATTCTCCCTAAGTAAGTAATGATATCGTGCTTTTTCGTCGGTGCAAATAATGATCGTGCTGATTCTCACCAGTATATTTTGTGATACACGAGCTTCTCGTACCGTAGTTTCAGGTGAAGGGATTGCCTATGATGTGGCTTCCTATGCAATCATATTTTTGTATTGAATAGTATTGTTATTGTTATCATTAATATAAATACCTCTATGCTAAGCGTCTCCAAAAATGAATGAAAGCATCCATACATTAGTACGCTATTGGCTAGAAATTGAGCTTGAAAGACTTAAGCAATGTTTTAAACAACATGTGTCCATCACACATTTTAACATTATAGTGTACTGGATTGGACATCTTAAACCTAGCGAAAAATCATTTATTTTAGCACTGGGTAAGCGTGTGCACATGCGAGTGTGTGCCCGTATATATATATATATATATATATATATATATATATATATGTGTGTGTGTGTGTGTAATTGCTTGTATGTTGTCTGAGCGGCGACGTGTGTTGTGCCGCAGGTAGATCGGTTCCGCCGCCTGGTGGCCCGCACGGCTCCCTATGACGTGGTGGTGGATGGCCTGAACGTCTGTCTGGCCTGCAGCCGCACCAAGGGCCAGCCCCTCACCAAAGCTGTGAGTGGGACGGCTGGGGCACCACCCTCACCAGGGCTGTGAGTGGGACGGTCGAGAAACCACCGGTCTCCATGGTTTTGCATGGGACGGTCGAGGAACCACCCGTCTCCATGGTTGTGAGTGGAACGATCGAGAAACAACCCGTCCAGTGTTGGATTTTCACTTCTCAGTCTTTGACTCGGAGTGTATAATTTTTGGGCTAGCCAAAATATTGAGTGTATAACCTTGAGAAGCACCAAGTAATGGAGGGTATAATTTTTGGGTTTGCCAAAATATGGTGTATACCCTTGAAACACTAAGTAATGGAGTGTACACATTTCCTAAAATGCAGTGGATGTTTCCTGGAATGGAGAATAAAACACCCTCCAATCATTTTATGCTATGTTGCCTAACTCAAAGCCTTTTTGGCATTATTCTGCTCACAACCTGAAAAGTAAGCATTTGCACAGAAAACGAGTGGTTCCATCATCTAAGTCACCTTCATGAACATGGTACTCCAAAAGACCTACAGGCCCATAATTTTGTTGTGGTGCTGTTAGCAGCAGTGCCAAGAATCTTGGCAAGATTCGTCCACAGCATAGTTCAGAAGCTTGGGTATTATTGCAGTATAAACTAACAACAAGGCAAGTTTGATACACATTTTCCTCCATGAAGCAAGCAAATGAGTTAGGTTTGGTTAGGTTAGGTTAGTTCAGTTTTTTAAGTTGGAAATTTTTTGGATTCTTTTAAGAATTGAAAAAAAAGAAAGTTATTTTTTCTTCAAAAGCAGGTAATGTTAGGTTAGGTTAGGTTTGGTTAGGTTTAAAATTTGTGGAAATTTTTCAGAGAACAAATTGATTTCCATTTTTCCTTTTTTCATACTTCTTTCTCCAATGGGAGGCTAGGTTAGGTTATGTTGCATATATTTTATTTTTTAAACATTTCTTTTTATGCTATGCTACGTAACTCATGGTGTTATTTTCTCACAATCTGAAAAGTAAGCATTTGCACAAAAATAGTGCTCTCATCATCTTAGTCACTTTGATAAACATTGCATGTGAATGAAAATTCCAAGAATTCATAAAACACCTTAAAGCACAAATTTACCTATTTTACCTCCATGAAGCATACAAAGAAGGGGTAAAGTTTGGTTAGGTTATGTTAGGTTAGGCTTGTGTAATAAGTTTGAAAAAAATGTAGGGGAAATTTGTCAAAAAAGTTTCTTTTTTCTTTAAAAAACAAAAACATTTCAGGCTATCATATGTTGGGTTTTTCCTTTTGAAACTTGAGAAACAAAATTGTTTGGAATTTTTTAGAGACAAAAAATTATTTCATGCATGGAAGGTTATGGGAGGTGAAGTTAGGATATGCCCCATCTTCTTTTGTTATTGTGAACATTACTTTTTAAGCTATATTAGTAATTACCCAACTTCAAGCCCTTTTTTGTCTTATTTTCCCTCGCAAGTGAAAAGCATGCATTTGCAGAGGAGACGAGTGGTCAAATCATGTTCAGCACATTCATAAACATTGCATTTAAAAACAAAGTCAAATGAGAAATTACAGCACCAGATTTTCTTGTAATTCACAACCAGATAAAAACCGAAAGAACAATGGACCCAACCTTACCTCACCTGATCGAAAAGCAATGGAAGGAAGTAACCAAGGGAAGTAACCACCACGCGGCGGAATAATACGGCAATCGGTTAATGGTATTTAGTGCGGTGGATATGGACAATTAGCATAGCACGGCGAGGAACTATGACCCAAGGCTATAGAAGACCTATGACCTACAGAAAAGGCTAAAAAGTAAAATGTGATAAAATAAATCCCCCCAAAAATTCAAGGAATAATTGTTTTCTTCAATTATCCTAACTCTGTACTTTAGTATCTTAACTCTGGGCCACCCAGATTATATCAACACAGTCAAATTTTATGTTTGCGGAGTTGTAGAATATCTGTGTCCGAGTGGCATGAACAGTATTTGTGTCACGAATACGTGGCGCTCTGAAGCAATGTATGTCATGAAACCAAAAGACACCGAAATTTCTGGTTATCTGGTGGTCTATTTTGCCACAAAGTCTTAACAAGTTTGGAGAATGTCTTGGACGGATCTGGCTAATTTTTACGCGTAAATTTTAGCTGATATCTTTTATGTAGATCGGCTGTGACTGCTTCAAAATTCAGAAATACACCTTTTCTTTTCCATAAGCTGATGTAGAACATCCCAATCTTTCAGGAAGCGTTCAAAAGTTAAGTATTCATTGCCTTTCTTCGGAGTGAGCTCCCGAACGAGTTGAAGCTGGAGAGGCATGATTCACCCCCGGCCAAGATCCTCTAAATTTCCAATCCGTCCTGGATACTGGTAGTTTTCCTTACTAGCCAGGCGACGTATGGAAGCTTCCTTCATTTGACGAGGGATTACTTCATGTTTTGAATTTGGAAGTCCAGAAATGGTATCTTGTAAATGTTTGTTGTGCAGTGCGCTGGTGTTAGGATGTAGGTATTTGGATGATTAATGGATCGGGAGGCTGGAAGTGAGACTCAAGGCCCTTAAGTGAGAGTAGTAATTGCTGTGGTGTGGTGTCGACCCGTCGGTGGGTGTCGTCCTACGTAAGAAATTAGGCTCAATTGAATTGTTCAAATTGAATGCCTCTCATTGCCGTTGGTTTGAAAGGGTGATCCACGACAATATGCAATGTACCTATAGATACATTGCATAGATGTACGTAGGTTACCTAGTAGGTACCTACCTAGTACCTACCTACTAGGTAGGTAGGTACTTGGTGCAAATCTAGGTAGATAAGTTTTACCTAGGTGCATCTGCATCCACATCAACATGCAAGTGCATATGCATCCAGTGGCATACCTACCTCGGGTCTTCATTAATGGGTGGCCCTGTAATGGATGAAGCTTTCTGATTTTGTTCTTGTTTGGACAGAATGGTTTGACTTTTTTATATTTTTAAGGAACAATCATTTTCAGCAGACAAATGCTTTGGAGTTAAGGGCTAGTCTGCCTATTTTGGTGTCGGAATACATTAATTTTTACTCCTATGGGTTTTGTGTCACTCCAGTGCACCTAAGCATGCATTCATGTACATTGATTGTGCACTTATGAAGTGTTTCAGGATATTGTTGGGTGCACCCGTCCTATCCCACACTGAGTACAATTTTGTTGTTGTTTTTTTTGCCTCCCACCTCATAAAAGACTGTCATGCCAAAGCATGACTTGCACCTACTGAGATATTCGGAAAATCATTCCCTTCATGCCTATCTAGTTGTGAGTTGTGTACAGCCTACTCCAGTTCTCCTTCTAGTTTTGGTCTTGCATTCTTCTGAGCACTTCTGGTCAGGGAATTTCTTTGTGAATGGAAAGTATATGAATGAAGGCATGTATGTTTGTTTATTCACTTGTACTAAACAATTACACTTGCACCAGTATACACTTGACTTGCACCATTATATTTTATATATTCAATGTTGTTATGGTCATATGCATAGTGATCCCAACTTTAGCTTCCATTCTGCTGGTATGCTGTCATTCTTCAACTCTCACAGGCATCTCATCTTCTGTTCTTTTCCTTGCATTCTCTTTGAATGTTTCTGCAGCTCTGGTGATCAGCTGAAATAACAAATGTACATTATTATCAATGATGTTGCCAAGGACCCAAAATGGTTACACAAGATGATGACTATTAGAACTGGTGGGTCTCATTCTCACTACTAGCCAAAGATCACCATATAGTCCATTGAGCATGCTGCTCTGTGGGCTATGTTAACAATTATCACTATTTGATAGTGGCAGAACTAGTTGGGATTTCTTGTGATGCATTAGCTTTTCATCTGGTAGTTGGCAGCCCAAGGAGTGGATATTTTTGGGAGTGTATAATTCTTTGGACAGCCAAATGTCCAAAAATTGCCATTTTTCCAACGCTGCACCCGTCTCCATGGTTGTGAGTGGGACGGTCGGGGCACCACCCGTCTCCATGGTTGTGAGTGGAACGGTCGAGAAACCACCCGTCTCCATGCTTGTGTGTGGGACGGTCGAGAAACCGTGTCCATGGTTGTGAGTAGGACGGTCGAGAAACCACCGGTCTCCATGGTTGTGAGTGGGACGGTCGAGAAACCCGTGTCCATGGTTGTGAGTGGGACGGTTTGGGCACCACCCGTGTCCATGGTTGTGAGTGGGACGGTCGAGAAGCCACCCGTGTGCATGGTTGTGAGTGGGACGGTCGAGAAACCACACGTTACCAGGGCTGTGAGTGGGACGGCCGGGGCACCAGAGTTGGGAGTTGACGCACCGGAAAACCCAAGTGAATGGTTTATCACTGCGTATGCCACGTAGGGCTTCTAACGTATGTACTGTATATCATCTTCCTTTATCCAAAGGTCATAGATGTCATCCTCAAGAGACAAGGGAGAAGGGCAGCGTGTTATGAACAACTTATGACACATCCTTTGCTTACCTTTTGGTTTTACAAAAATGTTTGGATGATATTGGGACAATTGAGCAAGGCTTACGTCACAATATCAAATCAGTCGCCCCTCCAAGACGGTGCGACCTCGAAGCACGCTGGTGTTTAGATCGCGAATCTATCTTAACTTGATTCAGTGTACGGTACTGAATGAATTTAACCTAACCTGACCTTTGGACAAGTTTTATCCTTGACTCGCCATGGGAGATGCTGGGTGACCGAGCGCATACAAATCTGGCTGTTTATTGTCGAGTGACTCAGCCCTGGGCGAAATTGTGAGGAGTGGTCACGTGGCCTTGCCGGATGGGGAAGGTGGCGAAATGCGCTCGTGAGGCGAGCTTTAAGTGCTGTTGGTTTATGTCAAGCATGTGATATTAACACGAATCCATTATTGGGAGAAGGCATGTGGTTTGGTTCTTGCACGCTAGTCATACAGGAGCAGAAAAACTACTGCCACGCCCAATTCCATGTAGCCTGATTTTCCCCAGTGATGTCTGAAAGTGGCCTCGGTATAACGGCCAGTTTGCTGTGTTGTCTCTTTGCCAGCTGGTGCGAGTGGTGGACCACTTCGCCGTGAAGGAGGGCAAGAAGGTGCTGGTGATCGGCCGCTATCACATGAAAGGCTGGGACAAACGGGATATGGCGTACGTGAAGCGGCACGCCGTCCTCTTCACTGCCGATGACATGTGCGTATGTTCGCGACTGGACAGACATGATATGGCGTACGTGGAGCGACGCACCGTTCTGTTCATCACTGATAACATGTGCTAGACATGGATAGCATGTGCATATGCTCACGGCTGTTGCAACGACCGACGCTGCAGGTTCATCATCCATTCACCGTTGTGCCCGATTGGCTCGTGAGCATTGCGCCACACCACGGTTCGATGATGGTGTAGGTTGGCGCCAGAATGTGGCGCGCTGGAGGCGGAACACTGGCGAAGCACAGATCGACTGACCCGGTCATTTCTGGCCAGCTAGACGTACGACCCTCGTGCCAGCTGGCTTATGGGAAAGTCTAGCCTTTGGAGCTTGTCGTCTCACGTCTCTGCTTTTGTTTTGTTATCTCCTGTTGACGGATGTGCGCCCAACCTCTGACCTCGGCCCAGATAGGCGGCGCGTTGACCCGACCATGCATTGCTATTTGCTGGGCGGCTGACCCTTTCCTGTGGACGGGGCAGGTCCGCCGATGACCCGTTCCTGTTGTATGTCGCGCCGTTGCTGAGCGGCTGACCTCTCCGTGTGGACGCAACAGGTCTGCCGATGACCGTACAGCGTTCAGCGTTCCTGCTGTACGCGGTGCTGTTGTTAGGTGGCTGACCTTTTCCTCTGGACGCGGCAGGTCTGCCGATGACCCGTTCCTGGTATGCCGCGCTGTTGCTGGGCGGCTGACCTTTTCCTGTGGACGCGGCAGGTCTGCCGATGACCCGTTCCTGCTGTACGCGGTGCTACACTCCCACCCGGGTACTCAGTTCGTGACGCGTGACCTGCTGCGCGACCACGCCGCTCGACTGTCGCCCGGCACCAGGTCAAAGTTCAACCAGCTGGTTCGCCGCAACCGGGTCGCCGTCGACATGGTCACACCGCATGGCAACCTGCACCTAACGGTGGGTGGCCGGTCGGGGCGGGTGGCTGTGGCTTGACCTGCAGCCCACGGAGGGTCACCCGGCCGACGGTGGTTGTGTCTTGACCTGAAGCTGGCAGAGGGAGCTTCAGGTCAAGACTTCAGGGGACGAGTGGTCTAGGGGTAAGATGCTCGTCTTACAATCGAAAGATTGTGGGTTCGAGTCTCACCTGTCGCTACTCTTCGCCCGCGACCAATCGGCGTGAGAGATTGGCGACGCTATATGACTGAACGGTCGACGTGTCGTAAAACCAATAACCAACAACCAAGGTCAAGACTTCAGGAGCAAGACACAACCACCCGCCCAACGGTGGTTGTGTTTTGACTTGTAACCCACCGAAGCGGTGGTGGTGGCTTGTGGCGGGGCTCTCGCCAAGAGAGAAAATGACGTGCCCCGGCAGGCAGTAGTTGGTTTGATTCAATGCATGCCCACAGGATCCATGTCTGAGATCACCATTTGTGGATGCTTGACGTGATTGCGAGTGCGCAGGTGCAGACAAAAGGACGAGAAACCCACTCTCGGCATCCGGTTCACTTAATTCCCATTATTATTCCCTATCTTGTGTCCGGTATTGGCGCCCGGTCTAGAATATCGTTCAATATGTAGTCCAGTGCTTTGCCTGGTGCCCCGTCGTGTCTGGTCTATTTTCTGGTATGATCCCAGGTCCAATGTCTATTCTGGTGTCTGGTCTGGTGTCCCATGTAATGTGCGGACTGGTGTGAGATCCAGGGTCCGGCGTGGTGTCTGGTTTAGTATCCAGTTTGGTGTCAGTATAGTCTGGTGCATGCTTAGTGTTTGGTATGGTGTCTGATCCAGTGTCCGGTCTGGTGTCCGATCTAGTATCCGGTCTAGCATCCGGTGTAGCGACCGGTCCAGTGTCTGGTGTATTGTCCATCCTGGTGTCTGATCTGGTGTCCGGTTTATAACAGTCTGGGTGTCTGGTCTCGTATTCACCCAGTCAGCTCCAATCACCCTCAGATAAGGGATATATCAAATGACCTTGTAAGGTCGTCGACCTTCGTTTTCGTATAAATATGGGCAACTCATCGGCTACATGCATCCTTTTCCCTCATCTTTCCTACGTGTCCACTTATCAAGTATTGTCCGTAGAAAATATTAGAGAAGAAATATTCGAGGTGGTATGCACTGCCATGTGCATGCATAGAAATGAAGCACGACCACGTCCAGGGTTGGATAAATTAGGTTTTCCTGGATTTTTCGCATCCAGAACATCAACCTCTCCAGAAAATTATCTCTCAATTTTCTCACTTCGAGATTGAATTGTACTGTTTGACAATGAGCTGATCTGTGATAAGATGCTCAAGATTCACTGGCAAGTGAAAACTAAGATTTTGATGCCACATGTTTGAATACAAATATCCTCTCCATATTCGATTCCCAAAATTTTCCTCGCCACACCCGAGAATATGAAGCATAAATACAACCCTGGTTTCGTCTGAGAAACGGTGGTTGATGGTTGGCCCACTCCTCAAAATCGTTATTTCACCACATGTCTCAGTCGCTTGGAAATCAAGCTTCCTCCGCCGTCATCCGCGGGTTTCCTTTTTCTGCTATCTTTGTGGACATGGGTTTTGTTTGAAAAGTTAGACGTGCCCCTGAATTAACGCATGGTGTACGTCCCCTCCCCCCCCCCCCCCTCTGGAGCTCAATATAAATCAATTAATCAGTTTGGGTGGCATAAAGTACTTAATCGATATAATTTCCTACTCGTGCTCTGTGTCTCCGATGTCCACTCGTAATGTATGGTGTACGTTCCCCCCCCCCCCTGAAGCTCATAAATCAATCAATCAGTTTGGGTGGGATAAAATACTTCATCGAAATGGATTTTCTACTCGTGCTCCGTGTCTCCGATGTGTGCTGGCGATGTATGTTCAGGGCGAGAATGCAGTCACCAATGGCTCGCTATGTGTTTGCGATTTCCCTGACATATATGGGCCATAGTTTGTGCCGGTTGTGCCAGTGGTGATGAAGAGCGAGTACGCAGGTCCAGGGAAAGCTGATGACATTTATAGCCTCTATAAACAAGGACATACTTTCAAGATCAGTGATCGGCCAGGCGATGGTTGTTGACTAATAACTTTGTCATTAAATAAACTACTGCAGAGTTTTTACCGAAAGGTAGTCCGGTACAGTACATTTTATCCTGTGTGTCCGCCTGACTGCAGTGGACAGCCCTGTGTGTCCGCCTGACTGTAGTGGACAGCCCTGTGTGTCCGCCTGACTGCAGTGGACAGCCCTGTGTGTCCGCCTGACCGTAGTGGACAGCCCTGTCTGCCTGACTGTAGTGGACAGCCCTGTGTGTCCGCCTGACTGTAGTGGACAGTCATGTGTCTGCCTGACTGTAGTGGATAGTCATGTGTGTCCGCCTGACTGTAGTGGACAGTCCGTGGACAGCCCTGTGTGTTCACCTGACTGTAGTGGACAGTCCTGTGTGTCCGCCTGACTGTAGTGGACAGTCATGTGTGTCCGCCTGACTGTAGTGGACAGCCCTGTGTCTGCCTGACTGTAGTGGACAGTCATGTGTGTCCGCCTGACTGAAGTGGACAGTCCTGTGTGTCCGCCTGACTGCAGTGGACAGCCCTGTGTGTCCGCCTGACTGCAGTGGACAGCCCTGTGTGTCCGCCTGACCGTAGTGGACAGCCCTGTCTGCCTGACTGTAGTGGACAGTCCTGTGTGTCCGCCTGACTGCAGTGGACAGCCCTGTGTGTCCACCTGACTGTAGTGGACAGTCCTGTGTGTCCGCCTGACTGCAGTGGACAGTCCGTGGACAGCCCTGTGTGTCCACCTGACTGCAGTGGACAGTCCGTGGACAGCCCTGTGTGTCCGCCTGACTGTCGTGGACAGTCCTGTGTGTCCGCCTGACTGTAGTGGACAGTCCTGTGTGTCCGCCTGACTGCAGTGGACAGCCCTGTGTGTCCGCCTGACTGTAGTGGACAGCCCTGTCTGCCTGACTGTAGTGGACAGTCATGTGTGTCCGCCTGACTGTAGTGGACAGTCATGTGTGTCCGCCTGACTGCAGTGGACAGCCCTGTGTGTCCGCCTGACTGTAGTGGACAGCCCTGTGTCTGCCTGACTGTAGTGGACAGTCATGTGTGTCCGCCTGACTGTAGTGGACAGCCATGTGTGTCCGCCTGACTGCAGTGGACAGCCCTGTGTCTGCCTGACTGTAGTGGACAGCCCTGTCTGCCTGACTGTAGTGGACAGTCATGTGTGTCCGCCTGACTGTAGTGGACAGTCATGTGTGTCCGCCTGACTGCAGTGGACAGCCCTGTGTGTCCGCCTGACTGTAGTGGACAGCCCTGTGTCTGCCTGACTGTAGTGGACAGTCATGTGTGTCCGCCTGACTGTAGTGGACAGCCATGTGTGTCCGCCTGACTGCAGTGGACAGCCCTGTGTGTCCGCCTGACTGTAGTGGACAGCCCTGTGTCTGCCTGACTGTAGTGGACAGCCCTGTGTGTCCACCTGACTGTAGTGGACAGTCATGTGTGTCCGCCTGACTGTAGTGGACAGTCATGTGTGTCCGCCTGACTGTAGTGGACAGCCCTGTGTGTACGCCTGACTGTAGTGGACAGCCCTGTGTCTGCCTGACTGTAGTGGACAGCCATGTGTGTCCGCCTGACTGTAGTGGACAGCCATGTGTGTCCGCCTGACTGTAGTGGACAGCCCTGTGTGTCCGCCTGACTGTAGTGGACAGTCCTGTGTGTCCGCCTGACTGTAGTGGACAGCCCTGTGTGTCCGCCTGACTGTAGTGGACAGCCCTGTGTGTCCGCCTGACTGTAGTGGACATCCCTGTGTGTCCGCCTGACTGAAGTGGACAGTCATGTGTGTCCGCCTGACTGCAGTGGACAGCCCTGTATGTCCGCCTGACTGTAGTGGACAGCCCTGTGTGTCCGCCTGACTGCAGTGGACAGTCATGTGTGTCCGCCTGACTGCAGTGGACATCCATGTGTGTCCGCCTGACTGCAGTGGACAGTCATGTGTGTCCGCCTGACTGAAGTGGACAGTCCTGTGTGTCCGCCTGACTGCAGTGGACATCCCTGTGTGTCCGCCTGACTGTAGTGGACAGTCCTGTGTGTCCGCCTGACTGAAGTGGACAGCCCTGTGTGTCCGCCTGACTGAAGTGGACAGTCTTGTGTGTCCGCCTGACTGAAGTGGACAGTCCTATGTGTTTGTCTGACTGCAGGTTATGATTTGGATGGAAATTACTTTCGTGAACGGTAGAAAGCTCGGCTCAAGTAGCGACGAAAACGCAGCTACCTGGTGTCGATTTGTTTTCTCTATTCCCTGAGTTAGGTAAGAAGTTGTCATTGCAATGTTTGGGGCGTATTGTTCGGTTCAGTACTACAAGCCCATGCAGTACAACTTATGTTGGGCTACCTATTGGGCGAATAATTATTTAAGCTTGAAAGATGTCTATATGGTGAAGTCACTGGGTTTCTTATCAAACCTTGCCGACGTTTGTGGTGATTGAACATTGATGATTGAACAATCGCCCTGCGTGGCATGAACGTAACAACTGAGGCTGGTCACCAACACGGGAACTATAACGTAACCCCTGAGGCTAGTCACCAACACGGGAGCTATAACGTAACCCCTGAGGCTGGTCACCAACACGGGAGCTATAACGTAACATCTGAGGCTGGTCACCAACACTGGAGCTATAACGTAACCCCTGAGGCTGGTCACCAACACGGGAGCTATAGCGTAACCCCTGAGGCTGGTCACCAACACGAGAGCTATAACGTAACCCTTGAGGCTGGTCACCAACACGGGAGCTATAACGTAACTCTTGAGGCTGGTCACCAACACGGGAGCTATAACGTCACCCCTGAGGCTGGTCACCAACACGGGAGCTATAACGTAACCCCTGAGGCTGGTCACCAACACGGGAGCTATAGCGTAACCCGTGAAGCTGGTCACCAACACGGGAGCTATAACGTAACCCCTGAGGCTGGTCACCAACACGGGAGCTATAACGTAACAACTGAGGCTGGTCACCAACACGGGAGCTATAACGTAACCCCTCAGGATGGTCACCAACACGCGAGCTATAGCGTAACCCGTGAAGCTGGTCACCAACACGGGAGC
The DNA here is from genome assembly GCA_034440615.1 of Ashinkailepas kermadecensis. Taxonomy (NCBI): domain Eukaryota; kingdom Metazoa; phylum Arthropoda; class Thecostraca; family Neolepadidae; genus Ashinkailepas; species Ashinkailepas kermadecensis. The sequence goes on along the minus strand of JAOTOM010004793.1, from coordinate 176,318 downwards.
TATAACGTAACCCCTGAGGCTGGTCACCAACACGGGAGCTATAACGTAACCCCAGAGGCTGGTCACCAACACAGGAGCTATAACGTAACCCTTGAGGCTGGTCACCAACACTTGAGCTATAGCGTAACCCCTGAAGCTGGTCACCAAGACGGGAGCTATAACGTAACCCCTGCGGCTGGTCACCAACACGGGAGCTATAACGTAACCCCTGAGGCTGGTCACCAACACGGGAGCTATAACGTAACAACTGAGGCTGGTCACCAACACGGGAGCTATAACGTAACCCCTGAGGATGGTCACCAACACGCGAGCTATAGCGTAGCCCGTGAAGCTGGTCACCAACACGGGAGCTATAACGTAACCCCTGAGGCTGGTCACCAACACAGGAGCTATAACGTAACCCTTGATGCTGGTCACCAACACGGGAGCTATAACGTAACTCTTGAGGCTGGTCACCAACACGGGAGCTATAACGTAACCCCTGAAGCTGGTCACCAACACGGGAGCTATGACGTAACCCCTGAGGCTGGTCGCCAACACGGGAGCTATAACGTAACGTCTAAGGCTGGTCACCAACACGGGAGCTATAACTTAACCACTGAGGCTGGTCACCAACATGGGAGCTATTTTGACCCGTCTGATGGCCATGCAGATGGAATGCTCTGGTGCGCTCGAGTGGCTGCGTGTGGCTCCGTGTAACTAATGTGATAGGGTACCTCCAGGTCACCTGGTGACCCTACGCTACCGGTCAGTCCTCGTTGCGTGGCGCCATCTCACGAGCTAATCCGGTGACGCTATGAGATCGGGTGAGCGGGTGTATGTGTGACCCTGAGCGGCCTGTGTGGCTGACACCATGTGGTCGGGTGAGCATGTGTATGTGTGACCCTGAGCGGCCTGTGTGGCTGACACCATGTGGTCGGGTGAGCGGGTGTATGTGTGACCCTGAGCGGCCTGTGTGGCTGACACCATGTGGTCGGGTGAGCGGGTGTATGTGTGACCCTGACCGGCCTGTGTGGCTGACACCATGTGGTCGGGTGAGCATGTGTATGTGTGACCCTGAGCGGCCCGTGTGGCTGACACCATGTGGTCGGGTGAGGGGGTGTATGTGTGACCCTGAGCGGCCTGTGTGGCTGACACCATGTGGTCGGGTGAGCGGGTGTATGTGTGACCCTGAGCGGCCTGTGTGGCCGACACCATGTGGTCGGGTGAGCGGGTGTATGTGTGACCCTGAGCGGCCTGTGTGGCTGACACCATGTGGTCGGGTGAGCGGGTGTATGTGTGACCCTGAGCGGCCTGTGTGGCTGACACCATGTGGTCGGGTGAGCTTGTGTATGTGTGACCCTGATCGGCCGGCGTGACCCCCAGCTGCCGACCACACATGCTGTGCGGGCGCAGTGTGACCCTGCCGGTGGTTGGCACGTGCCGTTCACCGACCAGCCGCAGCCGGGCAACAGCACGGCCACGCCCAGCCCGACTCGGCCGGTCACCGACAGGTGGCTCTGCCTGCGGCCGACCTCGTGACGGCCGCCCACAGACGGCGCCACCGCCGCTGGCTGCTGATGATCTGGCACCAGGCCTCCGCGGGCCACGTTGTCGTGCGTCGGCAGTGCTGATGGTGTCGGCTGAGTGTGATGTGAGTGCAGGGGACAGGAACCTGTCGAAACTATCACCCCATTGGACGCGCGCACAGTTGGCACTATTGAGTTTGTGGCTGCTCCGGGTGTGTGCAAATGTGTGCCAGTGGAAAACTAGTGCAGGGAAGGACCGGCAGATCCATTGAAGACGATGAGTCGCATACATCAATGCACGTAAACAAGGAAATGCGGTTCAAGAAGTTTGGAGGCTGAATGTACACGTATGCAAATATATTGTGCGGCATGTCCCACAGCATGTATTATCCGTGTATTTCGTATGGCGTGTGTAAAGAAGCGAATGCTGGAATAGTTCACACCATTTTCTCGGCAGGATGAACGTCACTCTCAGCTTTGATGCTAATGATAATCGGCTCATGTAGAATGTGCGCGCGAATTTTCAAGCCAGTCTGAGCAGTACGCCCTTCAAGGCTATTTGAGCCAGTATCAAAGCAGACGTGAATACTGACCTGCTGCTAGCTTAACTGACGGACAGGCTTCATTGCTCGTCATACGCTTGGGAGATCGCCTTTCGCGTGTCACCGTGACATGCGACGAATCGGGTGTGACACGACGGTGTAAAGTTCGTGTCGTGGTGAAGATGTGATCCCCAGACCTGTTGCACAGAAAGGCATGATGGAATACATTGGGCCATGGACCCTTTATCGCTAACTGACATCGACTACAATGCGTTGTCGTTTCTTTCCTTCTCAGCCCTAGAAACGCGAGCGAATATCTGGATGCAATCGACCGTCAATCGACGTGTCAAGGTCATGGGGTTTACCCGGGTAGTGACAGCCAACCTCGTGACATACGGCGAGCAGAAACGCCGACTCGGAAGCAACCTAGTGAAGTCGTTGGGTTCAGTGTACGCATTGTGGATCGCGCTAGAGACTGCAGAGAACCCACAACGTGGATGGCGACCTCATCTCGTGGGTGACGTTTTACCGGTGTCGAAAAAGGAAAGACCAGCCCCATTAACTGGTGTGGATAAAAACCGCCCTTTTGATGGCGCGTGCATAACATCAACAGAAATGACTGCCCCATACGGAGGAAACGCAACGGAGTGCATGGAGTATAGTAATCAAGTGAGTTGGTCTGCACTTAGTTTAACATTTCGGTTGCATCGTTTGTGGTCAGATAGTGACATTAGGAGCTTCTATGAACTTTGTGTGTTTGTGGAAATATTTGGTTGGCCTGGTGTTATGGTAGTAAATTAAATAACGTATTGCATTTACCGTATTCTTTATTTATTGTATTATCGAGATGGGTGGTCGTGTACTGCCTAGTCCAGGGTAGCGCCTGCCTGGTCTAGATTGACCATTTGTCCAGAGAGGCTCCTGTCTAATCCAGCAAGGGTCTTGTCCGTAGGGGCGCCTGCCTGGTTCGCGGGGTACCCCGCGTTTGATTTCTGCAAATTGCTGGTCATTATGTTCCAATCTGGTTAATGTTTTCCGAAATTATAAAAAAATATTCGCGCACATTGCGAAGGGACATGAACACCTCATTGGGGAGGCTCTCAGCATTGTGGAGGCGCTCAACATTTTTTCCCCAGGCAACACGAGTTGAAATGTTCTTTAATAAGCAATGTGGAGTACAAGTTCCAGATTAAAATGCATTAGTGAAGGTAATGCCGTAGAAGTCTGCTCGCGTAGAAGTAGAGAAGTAGTCTGTGAAATTGTCGACCATAAAATAATGTGTGGTAGAAAGTTTTTCCGTTGATGTTTTGTTGTGTGGAATTGAGTAGCCGACATGTGCTACCCATCGTTCGAGAGGCCGACAACGCCGGCGCCCCTGGCGGATACGCTGCCATCTGGTGGTGGTTGGCGGATACGCTACCCTCTGGTGGTGGTTGGCGTGTACGCTACCGTCTGACAGTGACTGGCGGATACGCTACCATCTGGTGGTGGTTGATGGTACGCTACCGTCTGGTGGTGGTTGACGGATACGCTACTCTCTTGTAGTGGTTGAGGGTACGCTACCCTCTGGTGGTGGTTGACGGGTACGCTACCCTCTGGTGGCGGTTGGCGGATACGCTACCATCTAGTGGTGGTTGGCGGATGCTTTGCCGTCTGGTGGTGGTTGGCGGATGTTTTACCGTCTGGTGGTGGTTAGCGGATGCGTTATCGTCTGGTGGTGGTTGGCGGGTACCTTACCGTTTGGTGGCGGTTGGTGAATACGCTACCCTCTGGTGGTGGTTGACGGGTACGCTACCGCCTGGTAGTGGTTGTGGTCACTGGAGACCGTGTGTCAGTGACGTGTGCTATTGACAGCAGTGAACTGGACGTATGGCAACAGTTGCAGGCTGCTCCAGCGAAGATACAGGTAATAATACAGCTAAACAGGCAATCGCCATTTACCATTCACAATACAGATAAGAAGTGGAGGGTTGAGTGCAAGTAAATGCTTCCACATTATTAGCATCATTAGCTTCCACATCGATACCGGCTGATTTAAATGTAGATATATTTCGCACAAAATTACGGCCACCGCATACAGCGAAAAAGTGCGAACTTCGATATATCACAATAACATCACTGATTTTACAAGCGTAGCAGGGCGACAAGCTAAGAAGTACGAACAACGGCAAGCGGTATGGTTTTCTGGCGAGATTGGCGACACATACGGCGCAGATCAGACGCCGTGGCGAAAACGGCGCGGATCAGACGCCGTGGCGACATACGGCGCGGATCAGACGCCGTGGCGACACATACGGCGCGGATCAGACACCGTGGCGACACACGGCGCGGATCAGACGCCGTGGCGACACATACGGCGCGGATCAGGCACCGTGGCGACACATACGGCGCGGATCAGGCACCGTGGCGACACACGGCGCGGATCAGACGCCGTGGCGACACATACGGCGCGGATCAGACGCCGTGGCGACACATACGGCGCGGATCAGACACCGTGGCGACACACGGCGCGGATCAGGCACCGTGGCGACACGGCGCGGATCAGACGCCGTGGCGACACACGGCGCGGATCAGACGCCGTGGCGACACAAACGGCGCGGATCAGACATCGTGGCGACACATACGGCGCGGATCAGACACCGGCGGCAGTGAACGGACGACTCTACTACCGTAGGATGGGCTATCAGGATCCAGCTGCTGAACGCGTTGCCATGACAACGGCAAAGCTGCCAACACACCAGTGTCACCAATGTCGGGCTATAGCTAGTACAGCCACCGTCGGAACTCTAAGCGTGTAGGTCACGTGTACAAGTGACGAGGTAGGCATCTATCATCCATAACGCGCCATACACCGAGATGCCTCCACAAACACTTGAGCTCTTACATTCAGAATCACTCCGTGGAAAGGTTTCACCGAGCATTGGGATCCTAGGGTTTCAATGAAGTCCTGTCAACATCTTCGATGTGATAGCTTCACTAAAACTGCCAATCTATCAGAGATCTTGGGCCATCAATTTGTGGGGAAGGGTTTCCCTAGAAAACGTCCCACCAGCGGATGCCTCCCGGTGGTGACATAGTGCAATGTTTGCCGCATACGGTAATTATTTAACATCATCAGGTTACATGCTACCCTCTCTGGTGTCAGATGCTCACGGCAGTTTACCATTGGCTGCTACAGTGGAGTAGGTGGCCGTGCGCCCGCCGCGACCAGGTGGTACTCGTCCGTTACATGAGCACTGCCCAGTGTGTTTCCAGTCACCGTCTCACACCAATCTGACAGGGTCGCCAGTCAGTCTCACACCAATCTGACAGGGTCGCCAGTCAGTCTCACACCAACCTGACAGGGTCGCCAGTCACAGTCTCACACCAATCTGACAGGGTCGCCAGTCACAGTCTCACACCAATCTGACAGGGTCGCCAGTCACAGTCTCACACCAATCTGACAGGGTCGCCAGTCACAGTCTCACACCAACCTGACAGGGTCGCCAGTCACAGCCTCACACCAATCTGACAGGGTCGTCAGTCACAGTCTCACACCAATCTGACAGGGTCGCCAGTCACAGTCTCACACCAATCTGACAGGTCGCCAGTCACAGCTTCACACTAGTATGACGTGGTTTCAGGTCACAGTCTCACACCAGTCTCACGTGATGCAAGGCGACCACATTTTTAGTTACACAGCCATGGCATTCCTCAGAGCTACGTCACCGGATCTGAGGAAGCGGATGTGAGGGAAGAACATACAACCGGCAGCCAACATCCGCCCCCTCACCGGATCTGAGACAGCGGATGTGAGGGAAGAACATACAACCGGCCCATCCGCCCCACCGGATCGAGACAGCGGATGAGGAAGAACATACAACCGGCAGCCAACATCCGCCCCCTCACCGGATCTGAGACAGCGGATGTGAGGGAAGAACATACAACCGGCAGCCAACATCGGCTCCCTCACAGCTTCACTGGTGCTATGTCGGCGGTGCTGACTTACGACCTACAGCCAACATCCGCCCCCTCACAGCTGCACTCGATTCTTTCCACGCAATGCCCATAGGGTTAATGTTTAGCTCGTTCAAAGTTGGGGGGGGCGTTGCCGCCTCTACCCCTCTCCCTGGTTCTTACGCTCCGAACCTTCCCATGCTCAGAGAGAGCTAAAGACAGACTAAACACGATTGATAAGTGTCATAGGCAACGCTCACCAGGAGTGTAGGTGTAGGATTCTGATAATTATTGGGAGGGCACGATACATGAAAACAATGGGCGGGCCGAAATGGATTGAGGGGCATACCACATAGGGTCTCATGTAAAAGTTTAAATTACTTGACGGCAAAGCAAAAATTGGACAGGGAGGGGGGGGCGTGACAAAGTGTCCTCACAAAAGCATGCGAAGTTACACCGGGGTTCAATAAGCAACACTGACCGGGAGTTCAACTCCCTGACCGGGAGTTCAATAAGCAACACACCCTCCGCGAGTTCCACGTGCGGCACAAGGGAGTTCCACAAGCAGCATACTCTCATGACGTTCTGCAGAGGACACTCGTCAAGTGTCTGTCAACACACTCATACACCCACAGTTATACTGACAACGGGCCATCACACCCTGTGACCGGCTGAACACACCAGGCGCCTGGCCTCTGATCCCAGAGCGGTCTCAGAGCGGCTCAGAGGCGCTCAGACGCCCGTGGCGCTCCTGTGCGCCACGCTGGGCACCATGGAGCGGCGGCGGCCGCACGCCAGCAGCTGGCGGTAGGCCTTGCGGTACTCGGAGCTCATGGCCACGTAGATGACCGGGTTGGTGCACGTGGTGAGGTAGATGAGCACGTAGCCCAGCACGTTGATGACGGGCGCGTCCGTCTCCTTGCCCAGCACCTTGACGATGGTGATGGGCAGGTAGCAGAGCACGAACGACAGGAAGATGACGAGGATCATCCGGAGCAGGCGTTTGTCCTTGGCCGACATGCGGACCGCCGGCCGCGGCCGGCTGCGAGGACGCAGCGCCGACGTCAGCGTCACCATCAGCTGACCGCCCTGGCTCGGCTTGCGCGTCCGACCCGTCGTCGTCGTCACCGCCGCCGCTGCCGGCGTCGTCGTCGTCGTCGCCGTCGTCGTCGTCGTCGTCGTCGTCATCGTCATCGTCGTCGTCGGCGGCGGCGGCGGCACCACCAGATGGTTGGCGGTCGTCCGGCCGGCGCTCGGCTTGACCTCGGTCGCGGCGTCGCTGGCCTCGGCGGCGGACGCGATGGCTTGACCTCGGACGCCGGCCGGCGTGCGCCGCGCCAGCCGCTCCGTTCGCCGCACGATCAGGAAGATGCGCACGTAGCAGACGCAGAACGCCAGTGCCGGCAGCAGGAAGGCGATCACGAAGAGCGCGTTCTTCGGTGAGGAGCCGTCCGCGTTCGGCAGGATTGTGCAGCTGCCGATGGTGTGGTCCAGGCCGAAGTGTCCCCACCTCCCGGTCATGGTCGGTACTAGGAAGACGAAGGCGCTTAGCCAGATGGCAGTAATCATCAGCGCCAATATTTTCGGTCGGTACATTCTGGAAAAAGAGTGCGTATTCGCCCATCAGCGCATAGCTCAGAAACTTATACCAGTGTCGCTTTACGCACATTTTGTTCATCATCCGTTGTTACCCTGACCTACACCTCAACAGTAGAGGCCAGAAGCGGAGCTCCACGGAAAGTACTGGATGGACCTAGCGATACTGATGTTGACAAATGCGAAGTTCCGAAAAGTAACAAACCTAGGAAAAAGGCATCTACGCCATGGTGGACTCCGGACTGTCAAAGGGCAATCGCAGCACGGCGCCGTGCCCACAAACAATTCAAAAGATGCGTGTGCGAAGCACACCTCTCAGCATACAGACAATCTCAAAAACACTGCCGGTACACAATTCGAACAGCGCGGCAAAACAGTTGGCAGGCTTTTGCTTCTCAATTCAATAGGTTCACCCCTACCGGCAGAATCTGGGACCTGATGAAGCGCTTCAACCTGAAACGCCCACCACCAGGCCCATTCCCCCAGCTGACGGTGAAAGGACAGCACATCACTGACCCACAACAAGTCGTAGACCACTTTAAACTACACTACGCCAGCGTATCTGGCAACAGCAACTACGACACCACTATAGTAAGCGCACTAGACGCCCTTGCCTCCAAAGCAAATTTCAGCTCTATCAATAGAGAGATCTACAATCAGTCGTTTACATGCACGAATTACACCTTGCTCTCAGCAAGTGTGGAAACACGTCGGTTGGGCCGAACGACATCCATTACCAGTTTCTTAAGCGACTTAGCAAAAACTCTCTAACGTACCTACTAGCGGCCATAAATGAACTGTACGAAAGCGACACGTTTCCCGCATCCTGGCGAGAGAGCGTAGTCATTCCATTGCCAAAGCCGCACAAAGATCACTCCACCCCAAAAGGTTATAGACCCATCTCACTCACTAGCTGTGCCAGCAAGTTAGTCGAACGTATGGTCAACACACGATTGAGGAAATTTCTGAGACACAACGACCTGCTCGACGAATTTCAGTGCGGCTTCCAGCGTCAAAAATCAACCACAGACAATCTCATTAGATTAGTACATGACATAAAAAGTGGTCTACGCATCAAACGCACAACAGTAGCTGCCTACTTGGACATCACTGCCGCATTTGACCGAGTACACAAATCCGCACTGGCACACAAACTCCACAAGATAGGCCTACGCGGACACATGGCACACTTTATTCTCAACTTCCTTAGAGACAGGACCCTTAAGGTCCGATGCGGCAGTGTCACATCAAACACCACAACACAGGAGCAGGGCCTGGCTCAGGGGAGCGTGCTCTCACCGAGCCTCTTCATCATCATGATCAACGACATACTTGCTGACCACACTGACACTTCACTTAAGTACTCACTTTTCGCGGACGACATAGCCATTTGGACAACATCACAATGCTTCCTTAAAGGGGAAAAAACAATTCAAGCAGGACTAGACCACATTGCAAAGTGGTGCAAAACTTGGGGCTTAACCCTGTCCGCAGAAAAATCGGCCACCGTCACATATAGCCGTCTCCGCCCAACACCCAAAACTCTACTTAAAATCGATGGCAAGGCCATCGAACAGGTGAAATGCTTCAAGTTCTTAGGAGTACATTTAGACGAAAAAACTCAGTTTCAACACCCACATCACCACCATCTCAAAGCGATGTGCGAAGCGCGTCAACATACTCCGAGCACTTGCAGGCACAGACTGGGGCGGAGACAGGAAAACACTACTACGACTGTACACATCAATCATACGACCCATCCTAGAATACAACAGCATCATTTTTGCCACCATTTCAGAAAGCCAGAGCCGAAAATTAGAAATTATCCAAAACAGCTGCATCAGTGCAGCCACAGGGGCCCTTCGCACCACACCGATAGTCAGTCTACTAGTGGACTCAAACACGCCTCCACTCCACGACCGGAGGACACAACAGCTGTGCCGCTACCACATCAAAGTCAAGTCCATCAAAAATCATCCAGCACAGCGCTGCTTTACGCCTGATAGATACGACAAGATCCGATTTGCGCGCAAGCTTCCACCATATAGCATTCGAATTTCCACGGCTCTCTCAGATCTAAACTTCGCAATGCCATTCACTGCAACTCGACCGCCCACTGGGCCATTTTGGACTTTCAGTCAACCAAAGGTCGAGTACTTGATATCGGAAAAGAAATCCACTATCACATCGGCGGAAATTCTTGGCCTCTTCCACAAGTTCGCCGATGACAACAAACACAAATCACTGGTATTCACGGATGGGTCGAAACACGAGGCAAAGTTAGGCATCGGCATCACTGGAGCAGGTCTCATACTTTCAAAGCGTATACCGGACAACTTTTCCATCTACTCCGCTGAAGCAGTCGCCATTTTGGCCGCCATCACCAGTCTCAAGAGACGTAAAGCTAGAAACGTAGTAATTTGCTCAGACTCCAAATCTGTCCTCCAGTCAATTACCAACACCCACGACTGTCCACATCACTTCATTGATATAATCCAACAATTCGTGGCCCATAACGTAAAGTTAAACCTTTCTTTCCTCTGGATTCCGGGCCACGCCAGCATCCCAGGTAACGAAGAAGCAGATCGGCTCGCAAAGCAAGCCTTAGCATTGAACACTTACACTAGCATGGAATATTCGGTAGACGACTGCAAAGCACTCCTACAACGCCACATTCGCCAACATCAACAGAACAAATGGACACAACACAACTCAACACAACACAAATCCAACCACACCCACGCCATCAAACCAACAATAGGTACATGGAACTCATCAAATCAATCTCACCGACAAAAAGAGGTCATCCTCACTAGACTTAGAACCGGTTGCACAAAACTAACACAGCCCCAATTGGAGGGTGACCAATACACAACACCACACTGCGGCACCTGCAACACCACGTTAAGCATAAGCCACATCCTGCTAGAATGTAGTTGCTTTAGCTCCAAAGGACAACCACTTAAGGCATTCTTCCAAAAAGAGGGCATCACCTTATCGCTTCCATCGCTTATCGGTGACAAGCACCCAGAACTCCTTCAATTGCTATTTGAATATCTGTATGCCACACAACTAGCAGGGGCATTGTAGGCACCACACCACCAACACTCACATCAACTCGCAATGCATGACCGCGAAACACTCGAAGGAAACACGTAAATAGCCATTCCCGCATGGCGTCGGACGTACATGCAAGGGCGTCGCCACCGGGGGCAGGGGGGCAGTCGCCCCCCCTGCCGTGAAACTGGGGGGCGCCGCCCCCCTGAAATTTGAGGAGGCCCCCAATCCGCAAATGCACAGCAAAAAAGGTGAGCAAGGAGGCCGACGGGACAGAAGATCATACTGTCAATGAGGCCTCAAGACTGACGAGGCCCCCAGGAAATATAATCAGGTCTCTATAAGAGACGTAGAACAGAGATTGGAAGGAGGCCCCCAGGACGAAAAGGAGGCCCCATGACGAAAAGGAGGCCCCTATGACGAAAAGGAGGCACCCATGACGAAAAGGAGGCCCCAAGACGTAGAACAGAGATTAGGAGGAGGCCCCCAGGAAGAAAAGGCCAGGCGAAAAGGAGGCCCCCAGACGAAAAGGAGGCCCCAATACGTAGAACAGAGGTTGGGAGGAGGCCCCCAGGACGAAAAGGAGGCCCCCAGGACGAAAGGAATGCACCCAAGGACAAAAAGGAGGCCCCCAAGACGTAGAACAGAGATTGGGATGAGGTCCCCAGGACGAAAAGGAGGCCCCTAAGACGTAGAACAGAGATTGGAAGGAGGCCCCCAGGACGAAAAGGAGGCTCCATGACGAAAAGGAGGCCCCCAGGACGAAAGGAATGCACCCAAGACAAAAGGAGGCCCCCAAGACGTAGAACAGATATTGGGATGAGGTCTCCAGGACGAAAAGGAGGCCCCCAGGACGAAAAGGAGGCCCCTAAGACGTAGAACAGAGATTGGGAGGTGGGCCCCAGGACGAAAAGGAGGCCCCCAGGACGAAAAGGATGCCCCCAGGATGCTAAGGAGGCACCCAAGACGTAGAACAGAGATTGGGAGGAGGCCCCCATGACTAAAAGGAGGCCCCCAGGACGAAAGGAGGCCCCCAGAACGAAAGGGATGCACCCAAGGACAAAAAGTAGGCCCCCAAGACGTAGAACAGTGATTGGGATGAGGTCCCCAGGACGAAAAGGAGGCCCCCAGGACGAAAAGGAGGCACCCAGAACGAAAAGGAGGCCCCCAAGACGAAAAGGAGGTCCCCAGGACGAAAAGGAGGCCCCCAGGACTAAAAGGAGGCCACCAGGACGAAAAGGATGCCCCCATGACGCAAAGGAGGCCCCCAAGACGTAGAACAGAGATTGGGAGGAGGCTCCCAGGACTAAAAGGAGGCCCCCAGGACGAAAAGGAGGCCCCAAGACGTAGAACAGAGATTGGGAGGAGGCCCCCAGGACGAAAAGGAGGCCCCAATACGTAGAACAGAGATTGGGAGGTGGGCCCCAGGACGAAAAGGAGGCCCCCAGGACGAAAAGGATGCACCCAAGGACGAAAAGGATGCTCTCAAGACGTAGAACAGGGATTGGGATGAGGTCCCCAGGACGAAAAGGAGGCCCCCAGGACGAAAAGGATGCCCCCAGGACGCAAAGGAAGCACCCAAGACGTAGAACAGAGATTGGGAGGAGGCCCCCTGGACGAAAAGGAGGCCCCTAAGACGTAGAACAGAGATTGGGAGGTGGCCCCCATGACGAAAAGGAGGCCCCAGGACGAAAAGGAGGCACCCAGGACGAAAAAGAGGCCCCTAAGACGTATAACAGAGATTGTGAGGTGGCCCCCAGGACGAAAAGGAGGCCCCCAGGACGAAAAGGATGCCCCCAGGACGCAAAGGAAGCACCCAAGACGTAGAACAGAGATTGGGAGGAGGCCCGCAGGACAAAAAGGAGGCCCCAGGACGAAAAAAGAGGCCCCCAGAACGAAAAGGATGCACCTAAGGACGAAAAGGAGTCCCCTAAGACGTAGAACAGAGATTGGGAGGTAGCCCCCAGGATGAAAAGGAGGCCCCAGGACGAAAAGGAGGCCCCCAGTACGAAAAGGAGGCCCTCAGGACGGAAAGGATGCCACCGATACGGGCAAGAAGCCACCCAGGTTAGACGAAAAGGCTTCCGATGGGTGGCAGGATAGTCTTAATTTGGAAAACGAGGCCCCCAAGACGGAAGAGGATGCCCCTGCAATATAAAATTAAGACAAGATAGGGGAGATTTCTCCGGACGCAATAGGGGCCCCAAGACGGGTAAGAAGGTCTCCGCATGAATGAGAGAAGGCCACCGAGACCAGCCAGATGAGGCCCATATTTTGGAAGAGGAGGACCCTAGAAGAGAAAATCTAGGACTAGGACGCAAAAGCACCCTGCTAAGAGGATAATGAGGCTCCAAACACAGATAAGGAGGCCCCCATGACGTGAGAGGAGGCCCCTGATTTAAAAAAGGAGTCACCTAGGAGAGGGTAGGAGTCCCCAGAAATCAAGAGAGTGTCAAAAATGGCACGGAGGAAACCAGGATTGCAAAGGAGGCCCCAACACCGGAAAGGAGGCCACAGAATATGAGAGGAGGCCCTAAGACGGAAAAGGAAGCCAGTGGATATGAGATGAGGTTTCGGAGACGCAAAAGCAGGCCCCAAACAGGTGAGGTTCCACCGAGATAGAAAAGGACGATCCAGAGACGTGGCAAGAGGCACCTAATTGGGAAGAGAACGACACAAGATTGGAAATGAGACCCCATGATGAACGAGGAGGCCCCTAAAATAGGAGAGAAAGGCCATTGGATAAGAGAAATGGCTCCCAGGCGGAAAAGAAGGCTCGAAGACGGCTAAGAAGGTCCCCGGGAAATAACAAGGCCAATAAGATAGGAAAGGTTGGCAGTAATTTGGCAGAGGAGGCGCCTGGAAGAGAAGAGGAGTCCACCAGGAGATAAGAGACCACTCCTAAGATGGGTAAAGATCGAATCCACACGCAGAGCAGGAGGCCCCAAGACGTGAGAGGAGGCCCCTAATTTGAAAAAGAAGGCCTCTAGAAGAGAAATAAGGCATCTGCCGGACTCGAGAGGAGTCCCTCAAGAAGGAGTAGGTCTCCAGGACCAAATGAGACCCCGGAAACCGGAAAGAGTTCCGAGGAAATGAGAGGAGGCCCTTAAGATGGGAGTGGTAGCAGGTATGGAAGAGGTGAGGTTTCCAAAATTGAAGATCCCTCAAAACGGGTAAGGCTTTGCCATGATAAAGGAAGAGGCCCACGAGGCGTGGCAGGAGGCCCCTAATTTGGCAGAGAATGCCCCTCGAAGATGAGAGGAAGCCCCATGCCTTGTTAAAGGGTCCCCAGAATGCAAGAGGAAGCCCTCCAAGACGGGAGAGGAGGACCATTGAATATGGAGGAGGGTAGGACACACAAGGAGACGTCGAAAACCAGTAAAAAGGCTCTAGGAAATGAGACGAGACCCTTAAGACGCGACAGGAGGCCTATAATTTGCAAGAAGAAACAATTAAGAAATAGTAGGAGTCGTGTCTGGGTACTTTAAAATCACGATATGGGCCCCAAAAGATCCGGCGGGGCCCCAAAAAATTATGCTGAGCCTGGGGTACCAAAAATTCACGCCCGGACCACCACAATCATGCCAGGGGCACGACAGGTCGTACCGTGCCCCAACAGTCTGATTGGGACCAAAACAAATGAAGCCGGAGCAACGAAAAACAATCCGGACATGGATAATAACTTTGGGGGCCCAACAATGACGCCAAAAGCACCCAAAGCGCATTGGACCCCAAAAAAGTGTCGAGGCCGCTATAGCTCGCGCTAGGGATCCAAGAGAATGACGTCGGGGCCCAAAAGATCACATTGGACTAAAAAAAGTCGCGTCGCAGCCCTTGAAAATCACACTGGAGGCCCAGAAGGTCGCACCGGGGCCCCAAAAGTTGCAGCTGCCCCAAAAATCAATCCGTAATCGGAATGTCACTCTGGGACAAAAACAACTCCTTCAGTGGCCGCAATGCTATATCAAAGGGGCAAATGCCCCCTCCATCCTGAGAGGGATAAGCTCCCAAGAATCGTGCCGGGGCCTCAAAAATCGCGCTGGGACCACCAAAATTCGCGTCGGTCCACCAGAATTCGCGTATGGGTCTCCCAATAAATACGGCGAGCCCCGGAAAACTCGCTCCGAGGCCCGAAAAATTGCAACAGGAACCGCCAAAATCACGTTGGGGCCACAGCTAAATACAACGCGTCCCACAAACTCGAACCAGGCACCTCAAATATCGCGCTCGGGACCCACAATTCCCATCGGTAGTACCGTCGAGGCTCTCAAAAATTAGCGTCTTGGGCCACACGTAAGCACAGTGTAACCACAAACACCGGATCGGTATCCGAAAAAATCAAGCTGGAGCCCTCCAAAATAAGGAGGGATTCCAACAACTAAATGCCCAGGTTAAAAAAATGGCTCTGGAGCACCGAACATATTATCAGATGCCTTCACAAATTGCATACGGCACCGAAAAAACAAACCGGATCTCGAACAATCGAGGTGGGATACAAAAACATGGCGCCAAGGGCACGAGAAATCAGGCCGGGATTCGGACTTTTAAAAAATCAGAAAGGCTTCACAAAAATCGTATTGAGCCCAGAAAACTGGGGTTGGGTCTCCGGAACCACGCGCCTAGGCGCGATAAGCCTCTCTGGGACCTAGAAACATCGTACCGGAGCTCCAAAATTGTACTGGGGCCCCACAACTGTGCGTCAGAAGCCCAAAATAGACACATCGGGACCCTAAGAGCACAACGGGGGCCGAAAATACAACTGGCCCTCCAAAGCGCACAGAGTCTCACAAAAAGCGACAGGGCCTTAACACATGCGTTGCAGCCATAAATATACATACCGGGAGGTCTAAAAAATATACCGGAAGCTCTCAAGGCACACAGGGGTCATGATAACGCACAAGGACCTGAAAAAGTGGTTGAGGCCGCAAAAGGCAACATGGTTCCAAAACAAACAAAAAGACCGGGCGCTAAATAAACACATCGGGGTCTTCGAAAACGCCCTGACACGTCAAAAAAACCTCGGTGCGCAAAAATGCAACAAACCATGAAACGAGCAGGGGGTTCGAAAATGTTTTAGGCCCCTAACAAAAATGGATTGAAGCCATAATACACAATCATAGAGCAAGAGAGACGCAATGGGTCCAAACAAGAATACTGAGGCAGGGCCTCGGTTCGGTAGCCAATCTGGGAGGATAGCAGCAAAGATATGAACTGCATCGAACCTCAGCGGAAACCGCATTTCATAACTACCAGAAAATGTGGAAAGTAGGAAACTAATGATCGAATTTAATCAATCGACTTTTCGCAGCGAACGCCCATACGAAGCATTCCATCACGTCAAATATGGCGCAATTGTATCATGTGGCAGCAATTTGCAAAACGCAGAAGGCCTCGCAGAGGCCGTAGCATCGCACGAAGTGTGGCGAATGCACCGAATACGAAAGATGGGTGTGCACGTGCACTGACGTTGCCGTCGTGGCGACCGGGTGCTACGAACTGGAATCCCTGAAATTGTGAAATTTTGTATTTTAAAGTGGTGGGTAATACATTTTAAATTGAAGTTGTGGGCCTAATACATCTTCGAAACACTGCTCGTTTTAGGGCTTTGTTGCTTTTTTGTGCACCGAGTATGTTTTACGTGGCAGGGCGTTTTCGAAGATCCTGATGTGTTTATTTAGCGCCCAGTCGTTTTGTATGTTTTGGAACCATGTTGTCTTTTGTGGCCAAGCCTCTTTTTCAGGCCCTTGTGCGTTCTCATGGCCCCTGTGCGCCTTGCGAGCTTGCAGTGTATTCTTTTTCGAGCTCCCGGCATGTTTATTGAGGGCTGCAACGCATGTTTTAAGGCCCTATCGCTTTTTGGGAGACTCGGTGCGCTTTGGAAGGTTAGTTGTATTTTCGGGCACCGTTGTACTCTTAGGGTCCCGCTGTGTATATTTGGGGCTTCTAATGCACATTTGTGGGGCCCCAGTACGATTTTGGGGCTTCGGTGTTATTTTTCTGGGTCCCAGCGCGACTTATCGCGCCCAGGCGCGTGGTTCCGGGGACCCAACGCCAGCTTTCTGTGCTCACCTCGATTTTTGTGGATCTTTTCTGGGTTTTATGTTCGAATCCCGGCCTGATTTTTCGAGCCTCTGGCGCCATGTTTTTGCATCCCACCTCGATTTTTCGAGATCCGGCATGCTTTTCGGTGCCATACGCAATTTTTAAAGGCATCTGGAGAAAAATGTTCGATGCTCCAGAGCCATTTTCCTGATCCGGACATTTATTTGTTGGAATCTCTCCTTTTTTGGAGGGCTCCAGCTTGAATTTTTGGGATACCGATCCGGTTTTGTGGTATAGGTGTAATTTCAGCAGTGTGAGGTAACATATCAAGGTACCAAAATAAAACCTTAGAACTGGGTGGTGGAGTTAGGGTTGAAATCCGACCAATCAGAAACCATAGTGGTAGACTAGGCCCCTCCACAGGACAATTTAGTTGATGACTAATTATATTATTTCGAAATGTCCCCTTTGACAAAATAGCGGTCGAAATCCAAGGACTTTTTAATGGGCGTAGGTGCCTCCCCCCCTCCCCTGCAAATCCGTTTGCCCCCTCCTGCTTGACGCAAATATAGGTACTCCACTGGTCCCTCAATAATTTTCCGAAACATACGCCCATGGGGCAAAACCAACATTGAGGGGACAAATTACCCCTCACAAGCATACAATACAACATCCATGCCCCATATAAAATGGGATGAATGATGTTTTTAAATGCATTTTCTTCCAACAAACTTCTTTTCTGTTATTTGAGCCGGTATGGTTAGAGCTGGGAAGCTCTAATCATGCAGGCTCAGTCATTTACAAAACGGTACAGCACAGCGAAAACGATGGGCGTAACGGCGTGGAATTTGAAGGTTTGGATTATGTATGCACTGACATTGTTGCATTGTTGCATTGTCATTTATGCATTGCTGTTCAATGCTTGTTCTTGCCGTAAATTTATTCGCTGAGGATATATTTTAGCTCGTGTGACAGTTGCCTTGCAGCCAGCACCAAATGTTATAAAAAGAAACAAATTCCTAAGATGGCGCTCAGAAAACCAATGCAATCCACTTCTCGTTGTCACCTTTGCGAAATTGTCGTCCTATGACTGAGAAATGATCGTTCAAGCTTTGCGTATGACATCAAGCTGGTGGGAATAAATAACAGTAGTGATGAGTCTAGCTATATTCAGTAAGACTTGGAGGACTTAAAAGTGGGTTGATCAATGGGAGATATCTGTAAGATATGCTTAGCACCAGCCCCGCCAGCTCGCTGCAATCTAGAGGCCAGCGGGAAGATTCGAGAAAGCATTGAGACGTTGGTTTGTTTTGGCACTTATGTATTTATCCAAATATTACTTATTTATACCCTGGTATGACCCAGTTTTCAGCGAAAATTATTAGTGCTATTGCGTTTTGAGTAAATGATGCACCATGCCAAGAACAAACAAAACACCAATATCAAATCATGTTCCCCATTCTCGAACCATAGTAAGAGCCTGAAAACAATATGAGACCCTAACACAATGGAGGCCCCCTTTCTGGGAACAGGAGGCCCCCTTCCGACCTTGCCCCCCCTGGAAGAATTTCGTGGCGACGCCACTGCGTACATGAGCCGATTTGCTTCTCAATTAGAAATAAATGGCTACCTAGCGGTGCCGTCGGAAGTAGATGAACCGACTTGCTTTAGGAAAACAAAAGCGAAAAATAAAAATACAAATTAGCATTACGTAAAACGACTACCCAGAGGAGCCATCGGACGTAGATGAGCCGATTTGCCTAGCAACTCATAACGTAAACGGCTACCCAGAGGAACAGCGGAAATAGAAGAGCTGAATTGCAAAACACCGTACTAACCCAACTGACAACCCTGCATGGCATGCTTAGACTAACCCGCTACTAACAACTAAACCGCGGCAGCCGGCGTGATAGGCGGTATGAACAATTACCTCCTTGTTCGCACGGTAAAGATCCCTCGGTGCTCTTCGATAAGAGTAGGCTAAAGCCGGCACCCTGGCAAAATCAACTTCTCGTCACTCTCACAACACCTCCAACCCCACCCAAAACTACAAATTATTTTGTGGAGGAGTAAAGTAAAACTAAACCATTTAAACAACAGGAAACTGTCCCCAACCCAGACCATCGCCTTCAGCACCTAAAATATCACGCAAACTGACGCAAAATTCCTTAACGTAAATGTCCACTTGCCCAATCACACACGCTCGCTTTATAGACAGACAGGTAACGTACTCGCTTTAAAGGCGGCGCAAATGACCTTCATGGTCCGGCACGCCTAAAAAAATCACTCTCCCCCCCCGAGAAGCTGACTTACCGATCGAAAAAACATACATTTTTGGATGGCCTCAAATGAACATGAGGGCGCTTGATCCTTTCCAAACACATACGAAACTTGAGCCCTCTTTCCACCTTGTCAAACGTTCCTACTACGCCCATGTACCTGCAGTATATGTCGGGGTGGGCTATGAGAACGTAACGGTTGATGGTGATGGCGAGGATGGTGAAGAGCGAGACGGCAATAAGGCCGTACCGAAGCACCGGAAACAGCACGCACAGCGCCTCGCCGTGTACCTGGAACACAACAGCACAACTGAGAACAGCACACACAGCTCCTGGCCGTGAACCTGGGACACAGCAGCACAACTGAGGACAGCACACACAGCTGGCTACAAGAACTGCCATTTAGTAGTTGTCAGGGGCGTAACGTTGCCTGTGTTTGTCTGCACGTAACTGTGTTTCGCATCATCATTTCATCCATGTCTTTTAAAGCGGTGTGAAGTATTCAATCTAAGACACGCACATTGACGATGTATCTTAGAAGTAACACTGAAAATCACGGTACCTAGGCCACACAGGTACATACACAAGTCCAGGACGAATAAAAGATGGAGGTGCGGCAAGATCAGAGGTAGCTTGCAGGTGTCTGATGGAATCTACTTTTTGTTGTAACATATAGCGTGTGATTGTGGTTAAATTTTGCCAAAAATTTGCCAAAATTTTGCCAAAAATTACATTTGCGTATTGGTGATGTCGGCTGTTTGTAGCTTATTTACTAATATTATACTATAACCAAATTATGTGTATATATATATATATATATATATATATATATATATATATATATATATATATATATATAACTTATAGCATATAAAAGCACGGTAGAGTTCCGAAGGATTCTTATTGGACGCATTACCACCAAACAGATGCTTGTCGGAGTCCTGGTAGTGAGTGCTTATCGAGAAGAGGTTCAGAGACTCGTCTCGATAGACTCGTCTCGAGAAGAGTCTCGGAGAGTCGTCCGATTTCGGAACTCGAACACCGTTCCTGCCCACAGATGTACTGGGTCATTTGACCACTGGGCCACCGCTCCTGCCCAAAGGTGTGCTGGGTGATTTGGTCACTCGATCGCACGCACACCATGCCTATGAGGCGATAATAAGGAACCTTTCTCTGATGCCTTATCTGGCGAACTCGGGCTTGTTAACATGCGCTCAGATTGCTTCTTAGAAAATCTGTCTTACCCTGTGCGGTAGAGCAAGACGGAATGTCGACCAGGGTTTCAGGTTGATAAATTGTGACAAGAAGACCTTCCATGGTTTAATTGTGTGATCATAAGCGCAATCATCCTCTTACACAAATACCAGCGAATTTGGTACTCCGTAAACGTCACATTATAGGTATTCATTAACTTCTGAGCCGTGTGAGTTTGTTTTCAAAACCGTTGTAGACGCACACTGCACACATTTTTACGGCACACCCGCTCCTCTCTCCTCATCCTTTACGGGACACCCGCTCCCCTCTCCTCATCCTTTACGGCACACCCGCTCCCCTCTCCTCATCCTTTACCGCACACCCGCTCCTCTCTCCTCATTCTTTACAGCACACCACTCCTCTCTCCTCATTCTTTACGGCACACCCGCTCCTCTCTCCTCATCATTTACGGCACACCCGCTCCTCTCTCCTCATCCTTTACGTCACACCCGCTCCTCTCTCCTCATCATTTACGGCACACCCGCTCCTCTCTCCTCATCCTTTACGTTACACCCGCTCCTCTCTCCTCATCCACATGTCGCTGCTATTTGTAGCTTGACCTGTACCATTCCATCTTCGCATGTCAAGTGAAACATTTGACATTTTGTACGTTCGGGGATTCAAGGCCGGAATTTCTCTAAACCCCTTGCAGGAGACAAAAGTTTTGCAAAAGCTACGCAACCCTTCAATGATTTCGCTTGCTAAGGTACAACTTCAGTCATCAATAGTGCCTTCGCTTTCTACGTTTAACAATGAACTTATATAAATCGTAACAGTTGACACAATGCAATATATCTTTTGTGAACGCATACAGCTGGTTTACGGTTGCACAAAGTAGGTTTGTGGGTGCATGTGAAATGGGCACCTATACAAGAATATAAGGCTACGTCCCTGCTGTCCTCATAACACCACTTTCGACACCAGCATTGGTGACTGGTAACCGAACAAATCCACATAAAGCAAATGTGCATGTGGCAGGTGTACGCACGTAAATCTACGTAAACGGAGATGTGCATATGGCAAATGTACGGAATCACAATTATACGTTTGGCAAATACACGTATGCGCAAATGTACGTCAACGTAAATGTATGTATGCTAAATGTATGCAAACCCAAAAGTATGTAAGTGCAAGCATACGTAAGTGCAAATGTCCGTACACGCAAACGTAAGCAATTGTTAATGTAAGTAAGCGCAAATGTAGGTGGTACAAAATACGATTAATACTTAACTAAGACAATTATAAAATAATTAACTTAACTTACGATCAACTCAATCAGAATTTCTGCATAGCCAAAAATTCAGTTAAATGTAACCGACAGGTTAATTCAATGTAACCTAAAAGGAAAATACTTATGGAACACCTTTAATTATCTTTTGCCAGCACGATTATTCAACAAGGCGAGACGAGACGAGAGCAAGAAAAACAGCATTTTTTGCTTCGGTACCCATGCGAATTTAGTTGGACTTTTTTTGGCACCAGCAAGAGTCGTAATCATCCATGTTTGCGGGCTAGCAAAGCTGATGCATACGCGTGTATTTGCGCGTACGCACATTTTCGTATTCGCACTGTTGCACTTGCGTATATTTGTCCTGCATACATACATCTGCGCTTACGTTCATTTGCCATACGCACAGCTGCGCTTACGTACTTTTTCTGAAACATTTTTGCATACATGCGTCTGCCATGCGTATCTTTTCGCTTGTGTACATATGCGATTTACTGACATTTGCAATTACATACTTTTGGGCTCACGTTCCGACGTACTTTTGCGCTCATGTTCTTTTGCCGTTACGTGCTTTTGCGCTGGTCAACATTTATGCGTACGTATTATTCTTACCAGCGTTGGAAAAAATGGAAATTTTTGGGACATTTGGCTGTCCAAAGAATTATACACTCCGAATAAAAATCCACTCCTTGGGTTGCTAAATACGAGATGAAGAGCTAATGCATAACAAGAAATCCCACCTAGTTCTGCCACTGTCAAATAGCGATAATTGCTAACATAGCCCACAGAGCAGCATGCTCTATGGGCTATATGGTGATCTATGGCTAGTAGTGAGAATGAGATCCACCAGTTCTAATAATCTTCATCTTGTGTAACCAATTTGGGTCCTTAGCACAACAACTTAGCAACATCATTGAGAATAATGTACATTTGTTATTTCAGGTGATCATCAGAGCTGCAGAAACATTCATCCAAAGAGAATGCAAGGAACAGAACAGAAGATGAGATGCCTGTGAGAGTTGAAGAATGACAGCATACCAGCAGAATGGAAGCTAAAGTTGGAATCACTATGCATATGACCATAAGAACATTTAATATGTTAAAATATAATGGTGCAAGTCAAGTGTATAATGGTGCAAGTGTAATTGTCTAGTGCAAGTGAATAACTAAACACACGTACCTTCATTCATATGATTTCCATTCACAAAAAAATACCCCGACCAGAAGTGCTTAGAAGAATGCAAGGCCAAAACTAGAAAGAGAACTAGAGTAGGCTGCATACAACTCGCAATTAGAGAGGCATGAAGGGAATTATTTTCCGAATATCGCAGTCGGTGCAAGTCATGCTTTGGCATGGCAGTTTTTTATGAAGTGGGAGGCAAACAAAAACAACAAAATTGTACTCAGTGTGGGATGGGATGGGTGCACCCAACAATCTCCTGAAACACTTCATAAGTGCACAATAAATGTGCATGAATGCATGCTTTGGTGCACTGGAGTGACACCAAACCCATGGGAGTAAAAGTTAATGTATTCAGACCCCAAAATAAGCAGACCAGCCCCTAACTCCAACTCATTTGTCTGCTGAAAACGATTGTTCTTTCAAAATAAAAAAACAATTCTGTCCAAACAAGAACAAAACAATCAGAAAGCTTCATCCCTTACAGAACCACCAATTAATGAAGACCCTAGGTATGCCACTGGGTGCATGTGCACTTGCATGGGGATGCAGATGCACCTAGGTAAAACTTATCTAGCTAGATTTGCACCAAGTAGTAGGTAGGTAAGTAGGTACGTGCTAGGTAACCTACCTACGTCCGTGCAATGTATCCATAGGTAAGGTATCACAATATTATCATGGTTCACCCTTTCACACCAACGGCAATGAGAGGCATTCAATGTGAACAATTCAATTGAGCCCAATTTCTTACGTAGGACGACACCCACCGACGGGTCGACACCGCACCACAGGAATTACGATACGATATGATATGAATTACTACTCTCACTTAAGGGCCTTCAGTCCCACTTCCCGCTTCCCGGTCCATTAATTATCCAAATACCTACATCCTAACACCAGCGCACTGCACAACTAACATTTGCCACAAAATACCATCTCTGGACTTCCAAATTCAAAACATGAAATAATCCCTCGTCAAATGAAGGTAGCTTCCATGCGTCACCTGGCTAGTAAAGAAAACTACCACTCTCCGGGACCGATTGGAAATTTAGAGACTTTTGGCCGAGGATGAATCATGCCTCTTCAGCTTCCACTCTTTCGGGAGCTTTTTAAACCACTCCGAAGAACGGCAATGAATACTTAAATTTTGAATGCTTCCTGAAAGATTGGGATGCTCTACATCAGCTTACAGAAAAGAAAAGGTATATTTCTGAATTTTGAAGCATCACAACGGATCTAAATAAAAGATATCAGCTAAAATTTACGCGTGAAAATTAGCTAAATCCATTCAAGACATTCTCCAAACCTGTTAAGACTTTGTGGCACAATAGACCACCAGATAACCAGAAATTTCGGTGTCTTTTGATTTCCTGACATACATTGCTTCAGAACGCCACGTATTCGTGACAAATACTGTTTATGCCGCTCGGACACAGATATTCTACAACTCCGCGAACAATAAAATTTGACTGTGTTGATTTAATCTGTGCGGCCCAGATTTAAGATACTAAGGTACAGAGTTAAGATAATTGAAGAAAACAATTATTCCTTGAGCTATTTTTCGATATTCTTTTTATCACATTTTAATTTTGAGACTTTTGTAGGTCATAGTTCCCCGCCGTGCTATGCTAATTGTCCATATCCGACGCACTAAATATCATTAACCCTGAGTGCCGTATTATCCCGCCGCGTGGTGGTTATTTCCCTTCGTTACTTCCTTCCATTGCTTTTCGATCAGGTGAGGTAAGATTGGGTTCATTGTTCTTTCGGTTTTTTGTCTGGTTGCGAATTACAAGAAAATCGGGTGCTGTAATTTCTCATTCCTTGGACTTTGTTTTTTTTAGTGCAATGTTTATGAATGTGCTGAACATGATTTGGCCACTCGTCTCCTCTGCAAATGCATGCTTTTCACTTGCTAGGAAAAATAACACCCAAAATGGGCTTGGAGTTTGGTAATAACTAATATAGCTTAAAAAGTAATGCTCACAATAACAAAAAAAGGTCGGGCATATCCTAACTTAAACTCCCCTAACCTTCCATGCATGAAAACAATTTTTGTACCTAAAAATTTCTAATCAATTTTGTTTCTCAAAGTTCAAAATGAAATACCTAACATAAGATAGCCTGAAATGTTTTTGAAGAAAAAACAAACTTTTTTTGACAAATTTCCCCTAAAAAATATTCATAAAAAAACTTATTACACAAGCCTAACCTAACATAACTTAACCAAACCTTACCCCTTCTTTGTATGCTTCATGGAGGTAAAATAGGCAAATTTATGCTTTAAGGTGTTTTATGAATTATTGGAATATATCATTCAAATGCAATGTTTATCAAGGTGACTAAGATGATGGGAGCACTATTTTTTGTTTGTTCAAATGCTTACTTTTCAGATTGTGAGCAAAATAACACCAAGAAGGGACTATGAGTTACGTAGCATAGCATAAAAAGAAATGCTAAAAATAAAATAAAAATGCAACATTACCTAAACTGACCTAACCTCCCAATGGAGAAAAGGTTTTTTTCCAATTAAAAAAATGCAAAGAACTTTGTTTTCTGAAGAAAAGAATTAATTAAAAAAAACCCAATCAAGCCTAACCTAACCTAACATTAGCTGCTTTTGAAGAAAAAATAATTTTATTTTTTATTTATTAAAAGAATCCCAAAATTTTCCAACTTAAAAACTGAACTAACCTAACCTAAGCAAACCTAACCAATTTGCTTGCTTTATGGAGGAAAATGTGTATAAAAACTTGACTGGTTGCTACCTTAAAGCATGATAATACCAGTAAAAAAAAAATTAAAAAAAAAACTTGCCTTGTTGTTAGTTTAAACTGCAATAATACTTCTCTACTATGCTGTGGACAAATCTTGCCAAGATTCTTGGCACTGCTGCTAACAGCATCACACATAATTTCTGGGCTTGTTTGATATTTTTGGAGTACCATGTTTATGAAGATGACTAAGATGATGGAACCACTTGTTTTCTGCGCAAATGCTTACTTTTCAGGTTGTGAGCAAAATAATGCCAAAAAAGGCTTTGAGTTAGGCAACATAGCGTAAACTGATTAGATGGTGTTTTATTCTTCATTCCAGGAAACATCCACTGCATTTTAGGAAATGTGTACACTTCATTATTTGTAAAATGTATACACTCCATTACTTGTGTTTCAAGGGTATACACCATATTTTGCCAAACCCCCAAAATATACCATCCATTACTTAGTGCTTCTCTAAGGTTATACACTCCATGTTTTGGCGAGCCAAAAAATTCTACTCTCCGAGTCCAAGACTGAGAAGAGAAAATCCAACACTTATTCTTACTGACATACATTTGCACATACGTATATTTGCTCTTCCGTACATTTGCGTTCATGTACATTTACGCTCAGGAACATATGTGACAAGTAGATTTGTTCTTCCGTACAATGGCGCTTGCATACACTTGCGCTTACCTAATTTTGCGCATACGTACAGTGGCGTTTACGTAAATGTGCTTACACATATTTGGTACACGTAAGTGTGCGATACGAATATTAATCATACATACCTTTGTCATACGTGCCTTTCTGCTTATGTACATTTGCGCTTACGTCTATCTGCGCTTGCATACATTTGCCAGACGTACATTTGTCCTCACGTACTTCTATCCTAGAATCTAGGATAGAATCTTTCAGGCATGGAAAGGCTGTGAATGACGATTCAAAGCCACAACAAGGAAGTGATCGAAAAATAAGAGAAGAATGCAAGAATGTAGATGTCATATTTTTGCGGTAATGATGGGTGGATAACGACTGGACACCTTTCCATCACACGGGCAAACTTTTCATGTCCGACTTTTTTGCTTTAAATACAGTAATTACGAACACAATTGTCATCTAACAGTTCGCTCAATATATGCCTGAATGAGTAAAATGGATCTCCAAGAGCATACTGCGGATTGGAGTAGAGTACCAAGAGAGACAGGTAGAGCCAGGTAGAGTACTGGGACAGCTGGCTCTGGTAGAATGTGGTACTTTTGATCATGGTGTCGCCAGCTTCGGACGTCTGATGGAACCGGACCCCGGCACTGAATGGGCAATGGGTGGGTAAAATGCTGCATTGCCGGGTAATGAGAGGATGTGTGTAGGAAATGACACCTGTTGAGACTTAATGGAACCGGACGCTCGCACTGAATGGGCATTGGGTGGGTAAAATGCTACGTTGCTGGGTAATGAGAGGATGTGGGTAGAAGCTGGCACCTGCTGAGGCTTGCCCAGGCCTGGTGAATGAAGAGTAAGGCGACTAGTAGCAGGTTGGGGCAGCGCTTACCCAGGCTTGGTGAATGAAGAGTGAGGCGGCTAGTAGCAGGTTGGGGCAGCGCTTACCCAGGCCTGGTGAATGAAGAGTGACGCGGTTAGCGGTAGGCTGAAGCAGCGCTTACCCAGGCCTGGTGAATGAAGAGTGAGGCGGCTAGTGGCAGGTTGGGGCAGCGCTTACCCAGGCCTGGTGAATGAAGAGTGACGCGGTTAGCGGTAGGTTGAAGCAGCGCTTACCCAGGCCTGGTGAATGAAGAGTGAGGCGACTAGTAGCAGGTTGGGGCAGCGCTTACCCAGGCCTGGTGAATGAAGAGTGACGCGGTTAGCGGTAGGTTGAAGCAGCGCTTACCCAGGCCTGGTGAATGAAGAGTAAGGCGACTAGTAGCAGGTTGGGGCAGCGCTTACCCAGGCTTGGTGAATGAAGAGTGAGGCGGCTAGTGGCAGGTTGAAGCAGCGCTTACCCAGGCCTGGTGAATGAAGAGTGAGGCGGCTAGTGGCAGGTTGAAGCAGCACAGCAGCAGGTCGCTCACACTCAGGTTGATTATGAAAATGGCTGTTGCGTTGTGCGCCTGCCGGTAAAACGATGCATTAGTCATAGCACATGTTGTTGCAACTGTTGTTATGAATTGTAACAAGCTGTAAAAATATTGCGTTGCGGGACAATTGTAGATATTTCTGGTATGGAAAGCATGAGTTAGAATAGATTTTACAGGCACACCCGGACAAAAGCCGTATAAATAACATTTAATAAAAAAGCTCTTTGAAATGTTTACCCAGACCCCTTTGGGTAGGCATGATTAACATCAAGAAGTTACGGGCCGATTTCTTTGCTTTTGGCGGCAAGCGATCTGAACAGCATGAGTTCAAAGAAGTCAAGCATATTTACCTAAGTGTTATCTGTGATATCACAGGTCAGTCCGAAGTTTAAGACTTGAACTAATTGGCGAAGTTTCGATTTTAGTCGAGCATCATACAATGAAACAGCACAGAGGCAGAAATTGGATGAATGCGCCTTACATATTAAGATAGCTAAGGAAAGAACAAATGAATAAGATAAGATCGAGGTCGTGGTGGGTCACGTGGTATTCTGAGGTCACATATTGGACCTGATTTTATGCACCTGCGGTGCATGTTTCGTGGCCAGAATTGTGCCCGGAACCCAACAAAGGCAATCACACACTTTTCCTAGCACTTCAAGGCAGGTGCCTCCTTTCTGAAAACAAATTTAAAGTGGCATGGGCTACAAAGTTTCAAACAACTTCACAGGCTGTTGCAGTGATGCTGGCTCCACAATAACCGCAAACTTTGCGGCGACGACGTACGACATTGACTTTCGTACAGCATTGAGACCATCATGTAATATTTGGTAAGCCATATCTCGGTCATTTTGAGAATCATTGTTGTGAATTTTTTTTAAATATTCACAATCTGGGCCTGTCATTTTTCGGGAAAGTAAACAACTTTCAATAAATATATGTTTTGAGTTTGCAAATTTTCACAACCACCCTGCAGGAAAAAGCAGAATTGTGAGATGACAGCATTCGCCCATTCAATCCGCTGTCAATTCGCGAAATTCGATGGCTAAAATATTGGTCCGTGGAGTTATAGCGTTTCTTTTTTCTCTGTACACCCTTCAATTCGTTCAAAAATCGCGGGAGGTGACATCACTATAACGTCACTCACGCCGGATCCATCGTAAGCTAGAATTTAATTTTTGGCCACAAGTTGTGGAATGGATGTGGAACAGACACCGACACATTTCCAATTGAGATCGCTGCTCAATTTCGAGCAATTAAAATAAAATCGACAGGGGCAGATTCTGCCGCCTTCTCAATGGAGGCTAGGGTTAATGGTGTTAGCGGTAGTGCTTGGATAACATTTCAATGGTGCCTGGAGCCATAGTATGTAATCCGCAAATCGTGGTTCCACATTTCGGTATTAAAAGTCTCCGAATCCAGCCAATTGCCAAAGTTGAGACCCGGCAGATAAAAATGTGACTCCGCTTCAAAAGGTCAGTTCCAGTCAGTTCTCACGTTGCTCAATTGGTGCTCCCAATCATTCGAACTATAGATGCGTGTTATGCTGCAAAAGAAGCACGCGAAATAGAAACACCAAGCACTGAAACAACCTAACTTGGTATCCCACCGTCTGCGGAAATATGACGCGAGGAAAACGCTAATGTTGAGTGCAGTCTATTACCAGCGCAAACACAAAATTGTCATCTAGTGCAAGATAAATCAAGTTTCGGGCACGATCTATCCGTGATGTACACATCCGACGCGGAGGAATAATTGGCACACGCCAGTATATCTACATAAAGCCAAACTGAACATCGCCACCCAATCACGAAAATTGCAAGCCCAGCCGTTACGATACCCAGCCGTTCAACAATTAGCTAATGATGCCAACCGTGGAAACTGTCTATACGCCGTGGTACGGTACAAAACGGCGGCCGCCGCGCGTAGATCAATAACCCAGACTCGCTGAACTACAGTGGGATAGTTGCAGCTCCGCTCACGTCTGCACCACACCGAGCGGAAACATGCCGCCATGGCTCTCACACGGACGAACGGAGCGCCAGACGCCTTGAAAGCCTACCTAAAGCTAAATGTATGTACTTTCAACATGGAAATTAGAGCTTAGCCATCGGGTCACCACGGAAGATACATGACCAGCGTCAGCGACATCAGCTTGGGTATGATCCGGCTGAGTTTTGACGTCATTGGCAGTGTGCTTTTGCATTTGGTCAACTCCAGCCTCACCACTGCCGACGTCCCATTCTCCTGGAAGCACTCCATAGTTTATCCATCTTTAAATCCGGTGACCCTACCAGCCCATCAAACTACCGGCCAATCTCTATTGTCCAGATCATTGCCAAAATTGTGGAGCGTGCGGTCCATCCGCAGGTTTACGCCTACCTATCCAGCAACCGCCTCCTCTCTCCTACCCAGCATGGTTTCCGCCCCCGTCACTCAACGGGGACCGCGCTGATATCCATATCCGACCAGATCCTTTCGGCCAATGATCGTGGTGAGATGTCCCTCCTTTGCCTCCTGGACTTGAGCAAATGCTTTGCTGTGATAGACCATTCAAAACTTTTGACCAAATTAAGCCAGCACGGTATTGACATTTCATGGTTTTCGGCCTATCTGAAAGACCACACCCAGAGTGTCAGCCTCACTGACAGTCTGGGTCGCAGCCTAAAATCTATGCCACTTCCAAACAACATCGGAGTTTTTCAAGGCTCATACCTCGGCCCTTTGCTCTACTGAGTCTTCGCCAACGACCTCAGTCTGTTCGATGAAGGCGCAGTGGTCGTTCAGTATGCAGATGACACACAAATTTTGGTCACCGGAAACAAAACTCGCATCCAAAGTGTCGCTGCCGAGTTGGAACACGTTCTGGCCTCCCTCCACGTTTGGTTCCGCGGTAACGGTCTGAAAGTAAATGCGGAGAAAACCCAGCTGATGGTCTTTGGCAGCCAACAAAATTTCCGCATTCTCCCCAACTTCACTGTAACGTTTCGCGATCAACAATTGCTCCCCTATTTAGAAGTAAAAAATATATGGCTCATTTTTGATCGCAGCCTCAGCTGGGACTCGAATGCTTTCACCATTACCAGACGATGTTTCGGAACTTTGGCCGGTCTATCGCATCTCAGAGGCCACCTGCCACCATCTGTCATCTCGGTGCTCGTCAATACCTTGGTCCTCTCTCAGATCCGGTACTGCATTTCGGTATACGGATATATACCCAAAATAATGTCTCGGATTTAAAAAATGATCAACTATGGAGCAAAAGTTATTTTCGGACGAACTAAATTTGACCATGTAGCGGATCTGTTGTAGCGTCTTGGCTGGATGTGTGCTGAGAACTTGGCCTCACACCACACGCTGTGCCTACTTCACAAGGTGCGCCGACTGCAGGAGCCGACTGCAGGAGCCGGCTTCATTAGCCGGCACCATCTGAACAGTCGCCGAGCACCGTGACCGTCACACCCGTCAGGACCGGGACCTATACGTCCCCAGGTCGTGAACAGAGATGGGCAGGCGCCATTTTGGTTCCAGAAGTCCTGCCCTGTATAATGAACTATCACACGAACTGAGGCAACTGCCAGTTTCCACGTTTAGTCGCCGCTTTAGGCGGCATTTGTGCACGAGACCGGTCAGATTGATCTGACCTCTTCCTGACTTCTTATCATACTCTCTGACCTCTTATCATACTTGCTGACTTCTTATCATACTTACCGTAATTTCTGACTCTTTCCGTGCCGCTGGTATGAGGAAATGTTACATGTTTTTATGTGTCTGTGACAGCCTTTTTTTGCCCGTGACATCTGCTTTAAAACTCCACAATAGGCTGTAATAGCCACGAGTTTATTGTGGATGGCCTGAATATACGTATTTGTCTTTGCCTTTGACCATACCATACAATACCATTGCATACAAATATCACCGACCAGCGATTGTGACACCCCATGGGCGTGTGGAAGGTTTCAGTTTCGTTGGCCATCACTGTATTCGTAGCGCACTAAAGTGCTCTCAGCATGCAATGTGGGCAAGCGCCCATTGTTCAACAAGTCACTTGTCAAATTTCAGAGATCTAGAAGAATTAGCGAAGTGTTTTCGGGGAATATTAATGGGTCACCCAAGGCTAACTGTGCAAATAAAAACGTCAGAAATTTTAGCCTGCGTTAACTTGCTTTTGATAATCGTAACCATGCCATGAGGACCTCAACATGACAAGCATCGCTCACAGTAACATTGTGCCCACTACCGGCTCGATATGACAGGCATCACTCACAGTAGCCTTGCGCCCACTACCAGGACGATCAACAGAATCCGTAACACGGATCTGCACGGGATTGTTTTGTGGCAACGTTTCTTGTCCCGATTTCACCACTCACAAACAAATCTGCTCTCTAAACCGTGATGACTGCCAGCTTTCTTCACACCATTTCCTCAGAGCACCTGGTATGTACATTTATTGCGGGCAATGTTTCCGTTGCGGCACGTGCCAAGTCCATGCGACTTGTCACGCATTTCGCACTGCGGACGGTCACCGATCGGCAACGTTAGCCCGGCGGACCCGCGCCGGCGTCGCAGCCTGCACGCTACGTTTCCGAACCCAAGCACGGAGAACGCACTTCGTCGATGCTTTTAGAGATGCAAGTTAGTGGATTTACCGCATCCGAGCCTGCTTAAGTTATTCATGCATATTCGATGGCACGTGACACCACGATCAGCGCAAGCACTGGCAGTACAAGAGGCAACGCTGCTATGGTTGGATAAGTACCGAGTGACATTCGACTGCTCGGCGTTTTCAACACTTGACGTCGCTCACTCAGCGGTCCTCACAATGCTTGGTGCTGATGGATGTGGTCTCTTGCCGATCGAAACGACGAATTCTGATAGATGTTTGGACATTACGTATGCCTTGCTCTGGAATGTCATGTGTATATGAACAAGAATACAGAGCTGCACGACAATCTGGTTTGTCGTTGCTCGCAAGAAGAAAAGAATGGGTCGCTTTCGCGCCCACATCAATATAAGTGTGCGACACAGAAGTAACTAGTTCTCGAAACTTCAGCGAGGCTGAAAGCACGAGGGCTGAGGGAACCCAGCCTGTTTGTGCTCTCCTCCACCTCAAACTATCCACCTCCTAATCCCGCCTGTTTGTGCTCTCCTCCACCTCAAACTATCCACCTCCTAATCCCGCCTGTTTGTGCTCTCCTCCACCTCAAACTATCCACCTCCTAATCCCGCCTGTTTGTGCTCTCCTCCACCTCAAACTATCCACCTCCTTGACCGAAGGAGGCACCAGTGACGACGGGCCAGTTCGATGCAGGATGGCGCACCTGCGCGGGGATTCGACCTGAATAGACCATACCGCACTGTTCCCCTCTGCATGCTGGATCAGGCCAGCTCGTGCTGCGACTGGACTTCCAATCCACCACGCACACGACCTACTGCACCGCAATGCACCGATGCAGGGCGGAACGGCTTCCTCTCGCCGTACGCTGTCAGCAGGACACCAGGGTGCAGTGACGGGCTTATCTGTGATGTCATGGGCTAAGTGCAGCCGAGTTCAAGCTGCGCGACTCGTGGAAGAAGAGAGGAAGGAGGATCAGGAGGCTTGACAAGACCCTTTTGATTGATATCAAGGGAGATCAAGCGCAGAAGTTGCCCGCCGCTTCACTTCCCCTTCCACCCACCCCAGCTGTCTCGTAGGTGTCCTTATCAGGGCATCTACGGGAAGCTCCGCCCCCCCGGGTGACGTCAGCCACCCGGACCACTAGTTGGTTGTTAGCCGGACTAGCCGGCCGACGCCACTTGTCGGTTGCTCGTCGGATTAGTCGGCGCAGCTCCCCTCCCATCCCCCGTCGGCCTTGCGGCGCTTTCGAGTGCCATCGGAAAACCGACTAGTATCGGCGGTCAACTTTGATTGTTTTGTCCCATCCCACCCAATAGGATAGAGCCGAACAGAGGTACCTTTCTGGTTTAAAGGATCGGGCTAGCGGTCTTCGGACCGTGACTGTGCCCGCCTCTGCTCAGCTACCCCCATCCCTCCAAACCTCTGTGTCTCTCTCCCCCTTTCCACGTCACTTCTTTTCACACCTCTCCTTGTAGCACCCCTTCAGGGTGCCTATCTTGCTCGCACACCCTCAGGGCGCCCTTCCCCACACGTACACTCCTCCCACTCCCCTCTGGTGTAAGCGCACCCATCCTGCCCCAGTATGCCCGGGACCCCCAGCCCCACCAGGAGGACGGAGGCCGCCGGCCCCAGCCTGGAGCCCGCTTTCCCCCTCCCGCGACCCTCCAGAGGGGGAGTCTTTCATCCTGGTAACCAAGAAGGAGGGCCCGTGGTCCCGCACCTCCCCATTCGGGATAGCCCGTGAGCTGGACAACTGAACAGGCGGAGTGGCGTCCGCCAAGGTCCTCCGCTCCGGGGCCCTGCTTGTCCGAGTCAGGGCGGCCCCCCAGGTCCGGTCTCTCATGAACCTGGAGAGGTTTATGGACTTTCCAGTCAAGGTAAAACTGGCGGACCGGTTGAATCTCGTTCACATGATGGCATATGCACCCGAGCTATCGGAGATTTCCGAGGAAGAGCTCCTGGCCGAGCTGCAGGCCCAAGGGGTGTGTGAAGTCACCCGCTTCGGCCGCCGTCCCCACCACGGCCCAGTACTGAAGCTGGGCTTCCGGACCCAGGCCCCGCCCGCCTACATCATGGCCGGCTACCTACGCATCGCCCTCCGCCCCTGGACCCCGCCCCCGGCCCGCTGTGGCTTTTGTCAAAAGTACGGCCACCTAGGCAAGGCATGTCGCGCCAGAGAGCCCGTCTGTGGGCGTTGTGCCGAGGGGCACCTCACAGACACTTGTGCATCCGAGGTCCCTCGATGCACGGCCTGCATGGGGCCCCATCCGGCCTCATCCCCCCGGTGCCCGGCATGGCTCGACGCAAAGGTGCCACAGGGGGGGCCCGCTCGGCCACCCTGTGGCTGACCCCTGCCGAGGCGGCTCCTCGCCCCCGTACGACCCCAGCCTGCCCTCTTCTCCCCTGCATCCGGCCTCTCGCCTGGCCCCCTTAGCGGGCCCCTCTGTCCCCCGGCCCCCGCTCTGTCTCCAGGGCGTGGAAACAGAGCGGCCTCCAACACAGTGGAGACCCCGGCCCCCATCGGCCATGCGTCCTGCCCGCGTCGCGGGACCCTCTGACATCCGGAACCCCCACCGACAACATGCCGCTCCGCCAACGAAGGCAAGGGCTTCCTCCACACCGCCCCCTCAGGGTCGCCTCCCTTCCATGACCCCTAAGGTCCGCCACCTCTCCCGTTCCCCCAGCCCGAACCCACCCGGGGATCCAGAGCCGCCCTCCACTTCACCGGGGTCGTCCGACTCGTATGAGACGAACGACTCCGACATGCCCTCTCCACCACACACACGCCTGTGAGGGCGTGAGCACCACCACCATTAATGCAGACACCCGCCACTGAATTATTGCTCCAATGGAATACGAGGTCACTCATATCCCATTGGGCAGAATTCAAGGAATATATCATCAAAAATAAACCATTGATTGCCGCCGTTCAGGAGACCAGATGGCGCGACAATGATCCATATAATTTTAATATCTTTGGCTATACCCTCTATACCCACAACAGAAATTCTACACCCCGCGGCGGCGGGTTTGCCTTATATGTCTCGAATACCCTTCTTCATCGTGCGATCACCATCCCCAATGATCTGAATTTCGTTGCAGTATCTGTCCAAATTGCACAACTAGAGCTCACTGTACTCTTTATCTTCCCCCCTCTTCTACGCTATCGTTAGTTTCTGTGACCAATCTCTTCGATCTCCTCCCACACCCCTGTCTGGTGCTGGGCGACCTCAATGCCCATCACCAGGCATGGTGTTGCCACAACACATCTCCGCGCGGACATCACATTGAAACACTCCTCAACACCCACAACATGGTCTTCCTAAATGACCAAACACCCACACACAACACAGACATCGCCCCGTTCCGTCCGTCTGCCATTGACCTCTCCCTAGCTTCAGCTTCTGTCTCACCACTCTTCTCCTGGCACGTTCAACCCGACCCCCTTTTTAGTGATCACTTCCCCATCCACGTCACACTCGAACGCTCAGCCCAGTCTAGAGATCGTATATTTATTCCCAACTGGAAAGTTCGCAAAGCGAAATGGCCATCTTTTTCCCAGGAAATTGATAATCTCATCCCGCCCCAGTCTCACCCCTCGATTTCAGCATTGCTTGATACCATATTACTCGCGGCAGAAAAACACATACCCAAAACTCGCCGACCATCCGACCGTAAACACGAGCCGTGGTGGAACGACGAGTGCCAACGAGCCGTCGCCTTGCGACGGCGGGCTGAGCGGAAATTTCGTCAAAACCTCACCGTACAAAACATGGTAGAAGCCCGCGAGGCAAAACTACGTTGTCAGCAAATTATCCGTTCGGCCAAAAAACGCAACTGGCGACTCTACTCCGACACATTCAACCGAACTACCCCATCTCCCAATCTGGACTCAAATTAGGTCCTTCACCAATGGCAGAGCCCCACACCGCGCATTCCCACAACTGACAATTAATCAACAGAAAATAACAGAACCTACAGCCGTCGTGGAACACTTCGCCACCTATTACTCTGACATATCCTCCAACGCTCAATACTCACAGCACACCACCTCATTCCTCCGCAACACTCTTGCCACTTGTCACTTTGGCTCCGACAACTCTGAGCCCTACAACGCCCTCTTTACCCTCTATGAACTAAATTTATCCCTCTCCAAAGCAACAAATACAGCTGTTGGACCGGATCGACTGGCATATCCCTTCTTTCAAAACTCTCTGACCACGGCAAAAACAAACTTCTCTCGGCACTAAATCAATTATGGACTGACGGTTCTTTCCCAGCTTCCTGGTCTACCAGCACTATCATTCCTATCGCCAAACATTTCAAACCTCGACACCTCCCCTCCAGCTATCGCCCTATCTCTCTCACTAGTTGTGCTTACAAAATATTTGAGCGCATGGTCAATAGACGAATTAGAGTCTATCTTGAAAACAACAAAATTATCTCCCCTTTTCAGAGCGGCTTCCGACCCAAACGAAGCACCGCTGACAACCTGCTCGAAATTGTAGATTCGATCCAGCGTGGTTTCGCGAAAAAATTCGAAACTATCGCCCCTTTTTTTAGATCTAACATCCGCATTTAATACAGTACATAGCTCTGCCCTTTTAATTAAATTGCACCGAATTGGTATGAGGGGCAGAATGACCACTTTCATCGCGAATTATCTCAAAAACCGTTCCTTTGTCGTCCGCTGCGGCAACATCTATTCCCAGCCACACACTCCTGAGCAAGGTGTGCCGCAAGGCGGCGTTCTGTCACCAACCTTATTTCTCATTATGATTAATGATGCTTTGGACCAACTTCACATGATTTCTCCCCTTCTAAAATATTATATATACACCGATGATTTAGCCATCTGGTGTACCCATCCATTAGCAGACACGGCTAACCATTACATACAACTCGCCATGAATCACATTGATTCATGGTGCTCCCTCTGGGGGCTACAGATCTCCCCCACTAAATCGGTCACAATGCTCTTTACCAGACTTCCCAGATACATCCCCCTACTAAACCGCTCCGCTATCGCGATGAAATTATCCGCCTCCAAACCTCCTTCAAGTATCTCGGAGTTATTCTAGACAAAGAACTCTATTTTGGCCCCCATATTACTTATATTAAACAGCGCTGCGCTGTTCGTCTTAATACCCTGCGCTGCATCTCCTGGCGCGACTGGGGTGCAGACAGGACTACCCTTAGTAAAATCTACATTGCACTGATTCGTTCAATCCTGGAATACAAAGCTTTATCTTCGATCATATATCCCCCTCACTCACCAAATCACTAGAATGCATACAAAATCACCCACTCCGCCTCATCACCGAAGCACACCGCACCACACCTATGACCAGTCTCCTGGGTGAGGTCAATCTCCCTAGCCTACAACACCACAGAACACTACAACTCGTTAGGTACCACTTCAGAACAACAAGACAACCAAATCACCACTCCAATGTCGCGTGGTCTAAACCCCCGGTTCGGCTCTCCAAAATAAGAAATAATTACAGCATTGCTATTCACTTGAAGCAAGTTCTCAAATCCACCATAAAATTTCCTGATGTAACCCCTGACCGAACTCCCCCCCCCCCCCATTCTCCCATTCTGGCACATGAAACATTCCAAACTCGAGTATCTCTTTCGGTACAACAAAACCCTACTTACCCCATGGACGTTCAAGTCAATTTTTTTGAATATCACAAGGCCCACCCACAACACACATTCTTTTACACTGACGGCTCCCGTACCAGCAATGGTACGGGCGCCGCCTGGTGCGGTGAGCCCGATACCGGCCAAATCAAATTACCAGTACATCATTCGGTATACACAGCAGAATTAG
This sequence comes from Ashinkailepas kermadecensis, assembly GCA_034440615.1. Classification (NCBI taxonomy): domain Eukaryota; kingdom Metazoa; phylum Arthropoda; class Thecostraca; family Neolepadidae; genus Ashinkailepas; species Ashinkailepas kermadecensis. The sequence goes on along the minus strand of JAOTOM010004793.1, from coordinate 138,408 downwards.
TCGCCATACTCACTTGCCTCCAACACATCATAACACGACACATCACTACCCCTACCACAATCTGCACTGACTCACGATCCCCGTTGACGCCCTCGCGGCCATCCACAACACTACACACCCCACACTCCACGCCATCCGACACCTCTATCATGACAACCACGCACACCTACAGCTCACTCTTTTCTGGATCCCTGGACATAGGGGTATCCCGGGTAACGAGCGCGCGGACGGCCTTGCAAGGGCGGCAATAGACCTCCCCCAGGATAATCATGCCCCAGTACCACCCGGTGATCTCCTTACTGTAGCCAATATGTTATTCCACAAATATCTCCAGGCCTGCTGGTCAAACGACACTACACACCTACACACTATCAAACCTACACTCTGGAACTGGCCCTCTTCCCACCAACACTCCCGTTTGAGTGAGATGGTACTCGCCAGACTTCGCCTCGGACACACCAGCTTAAAACACAATTATATTTTTCATCGATCACGTCTGCCCCCGATCTGCACCACATGCCGAGTTCGCATCACTGTCGCCCACGTTTTACTCACATGTCCAGCATATGTTCCTCATCACCACGCTATTCTACATTATTTCAACTGCAACCATATGCAGATATCGCTCCGGGCACTCCTCGGGAATGACCACCCGGCACTCCTCGATCTGCTCCTCCGGTTTTTACACAATACCAAGCTTTCCGAACTAATTTGATTTCTCTGTCACACGTTACCCGGCTCCACCTGATTTGATGAGAAGTTGATGGATATATAACACGCGTTGCACCCTATGTTAGCTGTATGACTGCGTTACACACGTGTTCCTTTCCGTCGTCGAAAAACACATACATATAGGATATTTTACACTAGGTAGGAAGAGACCGATCCAATTTGGCAAAAACGGACGGTTCTCCTAATAAATTGCGCTTGGTTTTTTAACTAGCTGCTTGGCTTTTCCCCTTCTCAGGTTTTCCCACGCTTTAACTCAAACATGCACCTACACATACAAGGTCGAGCCCGACGCCTACGACTCGCCCTGGGCGCCGGGCCTCCGCTTCGCCTTTTAGGTCGCGGGTGGGCAGTGGAGCCTCTCGGCAGGTTACGATGCTGTCCACCCTCCAAGTGTTCTTCTGATTGTCATGTATGTATGTATGTATGTATGTATGTCCGTGTATGAACCTGTATGCTATGTATGTATCGGCCCTTTACGCCACGTTCTTTGTTTGCCGACGTCTCCTCTTTCCTCTCTTGCTTCCTTGATATAACCGGATGCCACATAAGCCGGATTAACGTAACCAATTCTTTAACATAACAAATCTCTAGCGGATGGCACTCTGCCTCTGATAAAGATTAAAACAAAATGCGTGACTTGTGACTTCAGGCCGAGTTCAAGCTGCACGACTCGTGACGTCAAGCCGAGTTTGTTGAGAGGGGGCGAAGTAGGCAGGTTGGCAGCAATTTTGTCGATATGCATTGGGAAGCATACAGCTTGTACATTGCTCCATTGAGCTCATTAAAGATGGTGCCGTTTTAGGCGAGCTGTTGGGTCTGCTGGGGCAGTTACAGTGGCTCTGAATTCTGACGCCGAGCTTGATTTGATTGGTTTTGCGGCCGACAGTTTATGGTTATGTACAACCACTCGAGCACTGCCGGGTAATTTGCCAAAGTGTTCGAGTGTCATCGACATTGCATAAGCAACACATATGCAACAGTCACTACCAGCGTACGACAATGAAGTCGTCGGAATTGGATATCATCTCACGAGAAGCGACAGTCAACCAGTACAATAAAATGGCCCTGCTTGATGGTTTGTGATACAGATCATTCGTCGAAGATTATTCGGCGGCATTCGGCGAATACCGTCCCCGAAAACCGCCGGTCAATACCGCCGGCTAATACCGGTCGCGAATAACACCGGTGAATACCGCCGGCCAATACCGCCGGTGAATACCGCCGGTGAATACCGCCGATGAATACCGCCGGTGAATACCGCCGGTGAATACCGCCGATGAATACCGCCGGCCAATACCGCCGATGAATACCGCCGGTGAATACCGCCGGTGAATACCGCCGGCGAATACCGCCTTCCCACTCACTAAGCACATCCACCAATGCAGACTAGCCTGACTGAACAAGGCCCGTATCCAAGACTTGATATTAGTGTGGGACATCCAATGTGTTTTTGGCCATTTTCGGCAAGTCGGCATGTAAGACGAGAACACGAAGTTGTCTGACTAAGTGGGGGTATATGCCCTGCTACCCCGGCAGCGGATCTGTGCCCGTGCTGAACCTCTGACCTGCTACCGCGGCAGTGGATCTGTGTCCGTGCTGAACATCTGACCTGCTACCGCGGCAGGAGATCTGTGTCTGTGCTGAACATCTGACCTGCTACCGCAGCACCGGATCTGTGTCCGTGCTGAACATCTGACAACTTTTGCGCCGCACGATGCCCTGCTAACATCATTACACAGATATAACCAGAAATGCCCAGCCAACATCATTACACAAATGCAACCAGAAAAGAATCTATAATAGAATCAGCTCGTTTCCTGGATGGCCAACGGAGTCCAGTCACTACTCTGATCTGATTTTCCCGTGCTGCCAGTACCGCAACACAGATGCGTCCGGCCCGGCATGAAATGCTATCGTGCGTGATAGATGGCGAGATCTAGATGTACAGGTCTGGCATCTATGTCTGCATCTAGATGACCGAATGTCGTCGTAGCTCCACAGCGGCCGCTGCAGCGGACACGTTAAAAAACGAGCACTGCACCAGCATACACGTGCGTTGTGTAGCATGTGTAGCATGGTCCACAGCAGGCATGCCATCGCGGCTTGCGGAGCTATGTGATGCCCCTTCGTCGCACTTTGCATACACGTGCGTTGTGTAGCATGTGTAGCATGGTTCACAGCAGGCATGCCATCGTGGTTTGCGGAGCTATGTGATGCCCCTTCGTCGCACTTTACCTCCTGTGGAAAAATGTCCAGTTTGGCCACCGGAAGCGGCGAGGAGGCGGGACGCAGTGGATAAATTCAATGAATAATTTAAGCGCCCAGCGAGCGTTCCGTCAACACGAAATCTCCGAGCACCGACACCACACCGACGGCGGAACGCTGGGTTTAGATCCCGATCCCTGCACGGGAAGGCCTCCACCTCGGGCTCTTTTCTGCTCACAAAATTCACACTCTGGGTATGAATTTTGGTATGAATATTATTAGCTTAGTTAAAAATATGATTGCTTATCTCCATGCAACTAATTGTTATCTTTCTATATTCAGACATTGTTTAATTGAGAGGGTGAAGCCCACATTTTTTTGCGCCTATCCGACACTTCCATACTACCTCAAAATGAAGTATGAATGCTAGTGAGGAAAAATAAGTGAAGATTTAGGGACAGGGGAAGGAGTAACAAAATGCCTGACCAGCTATTCCCAACACACAGCATTCTGCAAATTATGTTGTCTTCTTCTTGCTTGACCGGTGTCATCCCGGTCCAAGACGAAGCAACTGGCACTTCTCGAGCGACCGTCAGCACAGCTATCGCTGGGCTGTCTTTTTCGCCAACGCTGGAGCGACCGTAGCTGCTGGAGCAGTTGTGGTCAGGTGAATGGGACAGTTGTGACCGCTTGGGCGGTCGTCAGAGCGTCACAGGGATCTCAAAAACCTTATCAGATATGAATAGCTAACATCATTTGAGTCTAGGTAAGGCATGATTTACATCATAAAATATTCTTAGATTCGGGAAAATGCATTTATTACAAAATGTCTGCAAAAATCGGTCGTTTGACGAAAATAATTTTCGTAATTATCTCGTTCCCGAGTTTATCCAGAGGCATCAAATAATTAGCTAACCTTCCATGACCGCACATGCTCTAACGCCTCCTTTCCAACATCATACGCCCGCCGCAACTGTTCAGCAAGACCCAATGCGTACCGAATTAGGCTGCGTCTCGTGACGTCGTGATGTGCTCGTACGTCCAGTGGGCTGTCCGACCTGGGCCACCATCCCACCTACAGGCACTGGCCACTTCAGCTGCGACCTCCTGTTCCGCTTCCATCGGACGTACAAACACCAGCTAATCTTGATTAGACTGTCATTATTTGCGGCTCACGAGAGTGTTGCGCTGTTGCCAACTGCGCTGCCAACTGTGCTGCCAACCGTGCTGCCAGACTGCCAGCAGGCTGGCCGACCCTGGTTGTCACGCCGACTCACGGGGCCATATTGACCTGCATTGGCCTACCGCGGTCTCGCTGGAGTGACTGTCGCCGGAAATAGGAGCATGCCGCCACCTGTCCAAATTCCCTGCATCGTGTTCTTGGCTGTAAGAAGCCACTTGCTGCATAGCCAGGATTTGCCGAGCACCCTTACAATATACCAGATTGTGTCACACTTACTCATCGGCTTGCACCTGCGGAACGCTTACTCAAAATCTGTACACCATGCTCAAGACATTCACGGCACAATCAAATCATCACTGTCAACACCAGTCGATCAGTCACCACCGGCGCTGTCGATCAGTCACCACCGGAGCTGTCAATCAGTCACCACCGGAGCTGTCGATCAGTCACCACCGGAGCTGTTGATCAGTCACCACCGGAGCTGTTGATCAGTCACCACCGGAGCTGTCGATCAGTCACCACCGGAGCTGGAGATCACGTCACCACCGGAGCTGGAGATCAGTCACCACCACCGGAGCTGGAGATCAGTCACCACCGGAGCTGGAGATCAGTCACCACCGGAGCTGTCGATCAGTCACCACCGGAGCTGGAGATCAGTCACCACCGGAGCTGCCGATCAGTCACCACCGGAGTTGTCGATCAGTCACCACCGGAGCTGTCGATCAGTCACCACCGGAGCTGTCGATCAGTCACCACCGGAGCTGTCGATCAGTCACCACCGGAGCTGGAGATCAGTCACCACCGGAGCTGGAGATCACGTCACCACCGGAGCTGGAGATCACGTCACCACCGGAGCTGGAGATCACGTCACCACCGGAGCTGGAGATCAGTTAACACCGGAGCTGGAGATCAGTCACCACCGGAGCTGGAGATCAGTCATCACCGGAGCTGTCGAGCACATCATCACCGGAGCTGGAGATCACGTCACCACCGGAGCTGTCGAGCACATCATCACCGGAGCTGGAGATCACGTCACCACCGGAGCTGCCGATCAGTCACCACCGGAGCTGTCGATCAGTCACCACCGGAGCTGGAGATCACGTCACCACCGGAGCTGGAGATCACATCATCACCGGAGCTGTCGAGCACTAGTCGAGCACCGGAGCACTGGTGTCACTTATTTTGGTTTTGCAGTGCAGCAACGTGTCAATAAATATGTCAGAGAGTTATGAAGTGATAGGCTATGCATGACTTAAGCTTTTTTCTGCAGACTACCTTCATTCAAATTTACGCTCCATATTCTCAAGACGTGGCCAGGCTCATGGGGGCTCCTGCCTACGGAGTCCTGTACTGGCTTGAGCGGTGCTTCCTTTTGGGGCAACTTAGGGGTTTCTTGTCTTTAATTTTAGGTGCCTAAGAATCCCCAAAATGCAGGGAAGTTCTCTTTCTGGCTCGTGTTGTCTAATGCAGACCACGCTCCACGACAGCTTGTCCGAAAGAAATGCCGAACTTTGTCCTGTATTGACAGGGCGTAGGGAGCATGCAAAACGGCGACGGGTTGCCAATACAACGACCTCATTTCAGACAATCGTTACGTAGACACTGTAACGTGTCTCTCCAAAGTATATGCCACAAAGATCCTCTCGCACCGTGACTGTCAGCGTCCAACAGCGTTCCGTTCGAGCCACCCAACAGCACATCCGCTCCAGCCGTTAACAGCACGTCCGCTCCAGCCGTTAACAGCACGTCCGCTCCAGCTGTCCAACAGCACGTCCACTCCAGCCGTCGACAGCACGTCTGCTCCAGCCCGCTCAAGGGGAAAACGCCCCCCCCCCCCATGACCAATCCGGGCTCAACACGTCTCACGGCCGTCTTTGGCTGCCAGCCAAGGGTGGACTGCGAATGCCCTACTGGTAAGTGATACTCGACGGCTGGTGTCCTCACCACCATTTGGTGACTCAGCACCAGTGGTGCACAGCACCAGTGGTGCTCAGCACCGCCAGAGAGCGGCGGGCGGAAGGTGACCGAGGTCGTCCGCGCACTGCGGTCGAACAATAGCCGTCCCCAAAAGCCGCTGACGGTGGGCGGGTTGAGAGTCCAGCGACGCCGTCAATACGATGCCGGCAGCTGGCGGCCCAGCTGATGATACTGCCGGCAAGAATATGGTGCCAGGCCGCCATAACTGTGCACTTAAATGGGAACTTCGCCACAAAAAGCAAACAATTTTCCACCTGTCGTTTTCAATTGCAACAGCTGGAGCCACTGGCTTATTTAGCCGACCAGTTTAGGGGGGGAGTGAACTTTCAACGCCGGTCCAACCCAGTGGCAAACCTAATATTTGCGTCAGGAGAGGAGAAAAACTAATTTGGACGGTGCGCAACCTACCCGATTAGAAGGTCACCGGATTTATATAACTATTCTTCAAAGGACCTCATTAAACGATCAAAACAAATAATTAAGGACGAACATAATTTTCTTGTGGAGGGGCTCAATCTACTATCACCGTGCTTTGGTAACCGAATTTCAACAACTTATCCCTTGTTCAAAGTTTTTTTTTGTATCTCTTGATAGGTCAGCTCGAAATGCCAAAATTACAGCAGTGCAGATCACTTTAAAATATTATATTTTCCAGTCTGATTAGGTGCAGTGCTGCATTGAGCATGATTATGAGTGAGAAAAAGGCATAGAATAACCATATGCTCATATTAAAACAAAGAAGTAAATCCAAAATCACACTGTATATATTTCGGCCACTTCCTCAGCAGTGAACAACAGCTCCACCACTGGCCATCATCTTCATGAACGCAGTTGAGACACTCCTCCTGACATCAAATCAACACCAGCCCATAACATATATGCGCTACATTGCTGATGTCCTGGGTATTTGGACACACGGATCAAAAGCACTCGATGATTATTTTAATTTCTTCAACAACTTCCATCCCTCCATACAATTTTCCATAGGGCGCAGTGACCATTCCGGTAAACAACAAGTACCTTTCCTGGATGCACTCCTGACCATCAACAAGGACGATTCTTACACAACCGAGCTATACATAAAACCGATGGCGGCGCCTATAATCCTTCCATTTTTCTCGGCACACCCCATCCAGACAAAAAGACCCGTTTTGTATGCACGGACATTGAGAGCCAAGCGTCTCGGATCTAATGCTGATGCCCGAAACCGAGGCATGCAAAAAATCAAAACTTTGTTTCTGGCCAACAACTATCCACCCCACATGATCAAAAAAGCCAGGTTTCAGGTAACACACCCCGTGAGAAATACACAGACACAAACGCGACGTTCGGACCCCAAAGACAACGCAACTTTCGTCCGCCTCCCCTACATAGATGATAAGCTCACCAAAAAAATAACAGCGGCAATCAAAACCTCAAAACTATCACTACGTGTAGCATGGCAGAGTGGCAAAACACTTTCAGAAACTCTGACCAAGTCCGCTCTCAACCCACACCCATGTCTTGCTGGGAGCAAAAAGTGTCACTGCTGTCTGGCAGGACTTCCAGGCAGATGCCACACACGGAACACCGTCTACCTTATAACATGCCAGCTATGCCGACCATTGAACATCACGTATATTGGGGAAACAAAACAAAATGGTTAGGGACAGATTTAATGAGCACTTAAGAGACGCTAAAAATAAAACCACTAACACCCCATTTGGCGAACACTTCAAAATCGCTCACGCGAGCAGCATTTTCGACTCTAAAACACTCAGCATATCCATTCTGCAAGTCTGCAAAGATGTAGCAGAGCTGAAAATCAGCGAATCAATAGAGATTAGGAACAAAAAGCCTTCATTAAACACAATGACGGCATCCTGGGCCCTGATAAAACCGGTTCCATACACCGCCTAAGGCAAGCACATATGCAACACATAACCGCATCCACATACAGACACGCATACACACCTGGGTTGCAAGTTGACACATGCATACACACACGGATCATACATCTTCATGTGGGCTTATGTTAATGTGTATTTGTATTTTACGAGTATGCAGATATTGTGATATGTAAAATGAAGGCGATTCATGGTTCTGTGTCACGAGGTGCACTTGGCGTGTGTGTTTTGTGGCATTTGTAGCAAAATGTTCACTGTTTAGGAAGGCCCGTGGCCGAAATATATAGTGTGATTTTGGATCTATTTCTTTGTTTTAATATGCTCATAAGGTTTTTATGCCTTTTTCTCATTTTCCAGTCTCACTCCTTTTAGTCAATAACACCCAGTCATCGCCACGTTAACGTGTGTGCAGGGGTGTCGATTTTTGAAAAACATTGGGGGGCCGAAGTGCCAACGCACTAGACACCCCCCCAAAAAAAAAAAAACTCGTCGGATTTAGCCCACTATATTTTCAGATCGCAGAAATTCTGATTTCTTATTCGACGATGTGTATGTTTATATTTATTCAGCATCCTCACCGACGGGGAAAATCGTCCAATAACTGGTGAAGTCACATAATTAAAAGAGCAGTGCTCAGTACATTTCAACATAACAACTCTTGGTTGGTTATTGGTTCTACGACACGTCGACCGTTGTGTCATATAGCGTCGCCAATCTCTCACGCCGATTGGTCGCGGACGAACGAAGAGTAGCGACAGGTGAGACTCGAACTCACCAACATAACAACTCTGAGTGATAGCATGCGACTGCAGTGCCATATAGTGGGCTCGGATCTATCGTCACCGTCACCGTCACTGTTACCCTCCTTCTCACTCCACACACCAACAAACACACACCGGCTTAAATAAAAATACTTCAGCGATCAGATGCAGGCTAAAACACAGCGGCATTGCTGAAGCATCAGAGCACAGCAGACCTGAACGGTAATGACGATGGGTGAAAATATTTCCGTCGTGCCTAACGTTAGGGAGGGGAATTTTTCCATTTAGTACGCCACTGCGGCTGCTCAACGTGTTTTTTCCGCAGATTGCACGATCGAGAGTAGAAATGCCCTTCGGATACTTTTCTTTCGGGACCCATTCTTAATTTTCCGGTGCTCTGGTCGATTCGATGGAGTCTCCTTGTGGTTTTTGTGGTGAAGTCTGTTTTTATAAGCCCCCTGCAGGCTAATTTTGGAACCCGGTACTCTGGCTCTCGGTGCGTTTTTTCCGGTGCCCAAACAGGTTTCTTTTCCGGCGTCCGACGACTTCTTATTTTGTGAATCCTTGACGCAATTTTTCCGTCCGCAAGGTGACATTCCGGGTATATATTGGTACTTGGGAAGCCAGCTGCAACTTGTGGGGCTCCGGCACGACGTTTTGGCCCCAGTGAGATTTTCAAGAGAAGCGGCGTGAATTTGTTTTTGTCTAAGTGCGATTTTTGGGGCCCCGTCGTCACTTGCTGGGATCCCTTGCGGTGGCTACGACACGTTTGTGGGGGCCCAACAAGTTGTTGAGATCCCAGATTTATTTTCCGTGTCCGGACTGTTTTTCATTCACCCGGCTTCATTTGTTGGGTGATCTCAACGAGACTTTTAGAGCCCCGGTGGGACCTATCAGGCTTCTGGCGTGATTTTCAAGGGCCCGGGTGATAATTCTTAATACCTCAGTCTCGGCGTGATTTTCAGGAGGCCCCGGCCCGACAGTTTGTGGCCCCCGTCGTGATTTTCTTGAATCCCGGCACGACTTGTTTGCGGCCCCAACGTGATTTTCAGGGGCCCAGGTGCAAACTTTTGAGGCCCCAGCGTCATTATCGGGGCCCCTGCGCTACGTTTGGGGGCCCCCAATGTGATTTTTCTAAGCCCCGGTGCGATTTTTGGTGGACCGAGTGAAATTCTTAGGGAGCATAGCGCATTTTTCTCCTAAGCTCAGCGGACTCTTGGGGGCCCCCACAACTAATCAGGACGGGGGGTGAGGCAACTTCCCACAATTCCCCCTCCCCATTCGGTATGTCACTGTGCCATGCAATAATGCAACATAAGAATCCAGGAATAGTTCATCTGTTTCATCACACATGTGATTTCAACTCCCCAGTTATCCAGGCAGTTTGAGGAAAGTCAAACATCTGCTACATAGATCAGCAAGGATGGATTGTAAGGCAACATGGATACCATGGAATTCCGGTCACAGTAGTTATGCTGCAATACATACCTTCTTCAACACACTGCTTTGGAGATGGATGAGCTCCTGAAGTTTGGTCAGGGTTGGAGTTGGAGGTGGATGGAGTAACACTGTGAAGGACATAACATATGGTTCAAGAGACTTGTTTCCATTAACAATACAGGGGATGAAGTAACATTTTCATTGACTTCTATGGTTTTCATTGGCTTCATTGACTTCTATGGTGTCCTGAGTAAGCAGGACAATCGAGATGGGTTTCTGTTATATGCATTTTTTTAAATCATTTTTTTTTAATAAGTTTCATCCGAGTTCTTGTTGGGGTGGCTTTATGAACCAGGGCCCGATTGCTAAGCAGAGCTTGTTGCGTGAACCCTGGCCCCACCACCCGACCCATTAATTAAAGTTAAACGGCAGAATTTTGACCGAAAGTGTAACGTGCCGTCAATGCACCGACACAGCCGCCCGGTATAAGCAATGTTATAATGTAGCTTTTATACCCCAGTGAGAATGGTATGGATTCACTCATAAGTGAATTTGCAAACATACTGATGTATCAGTTAACAACAATGCAGGGAGCTATGTGATCAACATGGTCTGTGCCCTAAAACCCAAATAGCTAAGTAACAATGCAGGGAATCTGCTGCATAACAGTTTGACCATAAATTAGCCATGATATATGGCATCATACTTCCCATGCTATTTACAATAGTGAGCTATATTTTGTGTACAAACAACAGGACATTAGAAATGTTAATTAACGTTACACACATCAGTTCCTAACAAGTGTCAGCAATACATTTCCTTCATGTGCTTTAAACATGATTCAAGAAAGCACTGTCATCGATTTTAAACTTGCAAAAAGAGTGGGCCGCCTGGCATTTTGAGTGCTATTTGAGTGAATTTGCTGTCTTGTTAGTGAACTGACCACTTATTGAGATATATGTACTCTAACTTTGCCTGCTTCCATCATGAAAATTTGTCATTTTCCAATACATCAGAAATCATCAGAATAACTTCTTGTCCACAAACCAGTGTAAGCATTTCTATGAATTTTTCATATTTATTAACACAAATGATGTAGATCTGATCTGCAAATTTATAACTCAGAAAATGTTATCAGCACAGGATTCCATTCCTGAAAATATTGTACTTTCAATATGTTCTTGTTCTTTGTGAAGCAATAAGTGCAATGCTCTCATGCAGCATGCAGATGGAGGTTCATCACGGACACTAGGTAGCACAAAAAGAGATATTATTGCAGTCTAAGGTAACCACAAGACATGTTTTACACCAATTTTTACCTCCATGAATCATTCAAAGGAGCTAGGTTTTGTCTAATTGCGTTAGGCTAGGCTTTTGTTGTAAGTTAGTAAATATAAAAAAAAATATTCAAAAACGGTTCAAGCTAGATTAGGTTACGTTAGACTTTTTAAGTTCAAAATGTTTGAGAAAAAAGAAATTGGGGGTGGGGGGGAATTTGGCATAAAATCATCATTTCTTGCATGGAAGTCTAGGCTAGGTTAGGTTAGGTTATGTTACATTTTTTTTATCTGAACATTATTTTTCATCCTATATTACTCGAATCCAAGCCCCCTTTTCCACGTTTTTTTTCCTCACAAATGAAAAGTGGAAATGTGCATCTGCAAATCTGCAGAGGAAATGAGCGGTTACGTCATGTTCAGCACATTAACAAAAACTGCATTAAAAAAGAAATTAGAAGAAGTCAGAGAGTACCATGAGCTGAAATATTACCCAAAAAGCCAGGTATTATCACAGCTTAAGGCAACCACAAGACAAGTTTTACACACATTTTACCTCCATGAAGCACACAAAGGGATGAGATTTGTCAGGTTAGGTTAGGCTTTTGTTGTAAGTTATAAAAAAAATCATTTGTTGGTAAATAATTTTTGTTAATGATTTTTCTACAAAAAAATAATAAACCGTTCAGGCTAGCTTAGGTTAGGTTTTTTAAGTTGAAAATATTTGAGAAAATTCCTCGAAAATTTAAATTAAAAACAATTAATTTCTTGTATGGGAAGTTGAACTATGTTAGGTAAGGTTATCATACATCTTGAACATTATTTGTATGCTATATTCCCCACCCTTTTTTGGTGTTATTTTTTACTCCCAATTGAAAGGCATGCATTTGCAGAGGAAAGGACATTAAATGTGTGCTTTTATGTGTTTTATTAATATTTTTCTATTTAAATTTACAATGCAATGTTTATGAATCTCACTAAGCTGATGGCACCACTCAGTTTCTGTGCAAATGCTTACTTTCCAGGTTGTGAGCAAAATAACATTAAAAATGGGCTTTGAGATAGGTAACATAGCAATTAAAAGAAATACATTAAAAATTCAACATAACCTAATGTAACCTAAGCTGACCTTGGAGAAAACAACTATAAAAACAAGATTGGAAAAATATCTAGCAATTTATTTTCTTGAAATTTTACAAATGAAACAACCTAACCCAATCTAATCTAACCGGAATTATTGTGCTTTAAGGTGGCAACAAGGCAAGTTATTACACATTTGCCTCCATAAAGCAAACAAATGGGCTATGTTTGGTGATGATAGATTAGTTTAAGTGTTTTAAGTTCGACATTTTTTGCAAAAATTGTTCCAAAATTTGAAAGAAATAGATCTTTTTTCTTTAAAAGCAGCTTATGTTAGGTTAGGTTAAGTTGGGTTACATTTTTGTATTGTAAAAAAATACATTGCTTGAAATTTTTACAACTTGATGTTTTTGTTAAGCTAGGTTAGGTTAGGTTATGTTGCATTTATTTTATTTAAAAAAATACTTTACCCTATGTCACCTAATTCAAAGCTTTTTGTTGGTGTTATTTTGCTTACAACCTGAAATGTAGGCATTTGTATAGAAAATGAGTGGTCCCATCATCTGAGTCACATTCATAAACATTGCATTGAAATGATACATTCCACGAATTCATAAAACACCTTAAAACACAAATTTACCAAAATGAGCAGTAACATCGTGTTCATGACATTCCTAAACATTGCATGGGAAAAAATTAATCAGAAATTAACTTAAGCTGTAAATTTACCAAAAGGTGTGCCAACCCCTGGACGGAAATGCAACACTAGGTGCCCCAATCCTGGGCAGAAAGGGCACTAAGAGCAGTGGAATGAAAATATTAATAAAAGTAAACTAAAAACAGCTCTTCTTGAAGACAAACGTGGTAGTTATCTGATATTAACATGGAAACCCTGAGCACAAATCAGAAAAAAGCATGGACTGGACTTTTTCAAGCTTACCTGCCAACTTCTTCAACTACTGTTCCTTTGGGAATTAAATATCAGCAAGCTATTTATTCACTATCTAAAATCACACCAATCCGCAGATACATCAGAAGGTGCGATACATCAGAATGTGCGAAGTACAAAAAACGAATCAGTACGACGTCACATGAGATTGGCCTCCGGATTAAACACTGCGCGCAATTGCACCACAGATGTCTTACCTCCGTCACATTTGTCACTGTAACCTCAAATTTAGACTTCAGGCGCTGGAATTTCTGTAACTGGAATTTTTTCTTTGCATGTTACGATTTTGGATGTTCTGAGGAACGCCCATCACGATGTGTGACATTTAATACGCGCTAGTGTCTATCGATACAAATCGACGCCCCTGCTTTGGAAAAAAAAATAGAAACAAAAATTAAGTAATATATATTCTGAACATTTTCTAAATTAAACAACCGAACCCAACTTACCCGAACCTGATGTCAGCTGCTTTTGAAGGAAAATTTCCAATTTTATTTTATTTTTGAAAATGATTGAACAATTTTTCCAAGGTAAACAACTAAACTGGCCTTACCTAGCTAAATCGGTATTATTGGGCTTTAAGGTGGTAACAAGACAAGTCTTTACACACATTTGCCTCCATATAGCAAGCAAATGGGTTAGGTTCGGTTAAGTTAGGTTAGTTTAGGCTTTTCAAGATGGAAAACTTTTTTAAAAATTCCTAAAACGTTTCCCCCAAAAATTGCAAATTATTTGGTAACCTTGCAGTCTAAGGTGTTCTTTTTTCCTTTAAAACAAAGAAAAATATGCAGAATACCATGTTTATGAAGGTGACTAAGATGATTGGACCCACTTATTTTTTGTGCTTACTTTTCAGGTTGTGAGCAAAATAATGCCAAAAAGGCTTTGAGTTCGGTAACATCGCATAAACATAATTTTTTTTCCATGCAACAAAACCTAACCTAGCCTATCCTAACCTAACTTTTGAGAACAAAAATTAAACTAAATTAAAATTTCACTTAATTTATTTTCTGAAAATTCTCAAACTTAAAAAAGAACCTAACCGAGCCTAACCGAACCTAAGCTGATTTTGAATACAAAATTAGATTTTTTTGTGAACATGGTTGTAATTTATTTTTCGGAAGCTTTTGGGTATTATTGTGCTTTAAGGTGGGAACAAGAAAAGTTGTATGGGCGCTGTATGACCAACGCAGTCAATGCGCCAGTAAACCCAAATAACCAACCAACCAACCCAGAAAGATGTAAGCTGTACTTCCACAGTGGAGGGAATTCCAGCTATTTGGTTTGTTTTTGCACACAATTTTTAATTTTTCAGCAAAAGGTGGAGAGTCAGTCCACTATCTAATCCAAATCTGTTTCTATTCAGTACAAAATGTGCTGGTTAACATCAATGTTTCTACTTAGCATGGTGTTTTTCATTTTTTCCCTTTAGCTTTCCTATCAGGATAAAATAGCATAGGTTATTGGGGGCCCAAATCAACATTTGGGGGGCGGGGGGCAAGATCAACATTGGTGGGGCCCCACAAAAGGATACAAATCGACGCCGCTGCATACATGCATGATTTTGCACTTATCAAAATTTAATTTCATCTGCCATTTTTGGACCACTTCACAAGCTCTTCTAAGTCTTTCTGCAGCATGTACCTAGGTGCCTAGGTACCAGGCAAATATCAAACTGATAGTGTGATGAGTGGGCTGTTGAGGTTAATTATAGTTTGTATATCCACACTCTCAATGATAACTGGTTGTTGTTCACGGGACTGGATTGTATGCAAGTTGGACAATGACAATTGGTTTTTGTGCACACCATTTTGAATTTTGTAGCAAAAGGTGGAGAGTCAGTCCACTATCTAACCCAAATCTGTTTTTTTTATTACAAAATGTGCTGGTTAACATGAACTACATTTTCTATGTACCTAGCATGGTGTTTTTCTTCTTTTTTTTCTTCAACTTTTTTATGAGCATAAAAATAGCATATGTTATTGGGGGGGGCAAATCAACATTGCGGGGGCCAAGATCAACACTGGTGGGGCCCTGGCCCCCACAAAAGGATACAAATCGACGCCCCTGCCATCTAGACATTAGGGGGATGTCCCCATCCTAGCCCCGCCTTCAGCGCCTAAAATATCACACAAACTATAACGTAAAATTCCCTTTACGTAAACGTCCACATGCCTGCACCTTGATCGCAAACACCCGCTTTTATAGTCAGACATGTAACGTACTCGCTTCAAAGGTGGCGCAAATGACATCTGTGGTCCGGTACGCCTGAAAAAGTCACTCCCCATGCAGTTAAATTGCAACTTGCCTGATGCTACCAATTTCTGCAATATACGAATAAAAACCTGTGACGTCATCAAGGTTTGAATGCGACTTTGGTGTACCTTTTAAAATAATGGTATTTTTACGGCGTTTAATAATGGTGTTTTTGGGGCGTACGAGACGTTGGGCTTGTCAAGGCTATTTCTCTTGTATAGCATTGGTCGTGGATGTCTAAGGTTTGCTTAAAAGTCATGTGAGCCATAGCTTTCTTTTTTATTCTTTTAGGAATACCAATTATATTGCAGTGGCAATGCAGCTTCTTGCTGACTTTTCTCTGTCATGGTATCATAAGCTGGCAGATTTGCCCACACATGGCTCTCGTTTTCCCCATATCAATATTGAATGCATGCATTGTCATTGGGCATTTAGGTAGGTACCTAGGTAAATATCAAGCTGATGGTGTGATAGGTGGGCTGCTGAAGATAATTATAGTTTGCATATCCACAATCTCAAGGATGATTGTAATTGCTGTTCACTGGACAATGCAAGTTTGACAATGACTGGAAATTAAGAATGGATTTTTTCCTGTTTAAGCTCATATGTGTGTGGTTTAGCCATTGGTGGTGTGTACAAACATCAGTATGACAATCCAATTGTTGTTTTGTGGCTTAACATTAAAAAAAGACAATCTGGTTTAAAATACATCATCAGCGAATCTTAACATTTTATGTCGCAAGTTTTCCTTGCACAGTGGAGGGAAATCTAGCTATTTTGTTTTTTTGTACATAATTTTGAATTGTGTAGCAAAAGTTGGATACTCAGTTCACTATCTAATCCAAATCTGTTCTTTTTCAGTACAAAATGTGCTGGTTAACATCAACTAAGTTTTCTATGTACCTAACACAGTGTTTTTCTTCTTTTTTTCCTTTAGCTTTTTATCAGCATAAAAATAGCATGGGTTATTGGGGGGCCAAAATCAACATTGGGGGGCCAAGATCAGCATTGGGGGGGCCATGGCCCCCGCAAAAGGATACAAATCGACACCCCTGCGTGTGTGCACCTGGACAACCAACCGCCTTGTGCATTCGTTGCATTTGCCATACTTCCTGAGCATGCCATTTCTGCGGTCTGTGCTAGGCCGCCTACGCTTTGATAATTGCTGCCATATGATGCTCTTGTGCTACACTTATTTACTCCCAGCTCCCATGCTACGATCTGTAATGCTCCCACATTGGCTCCCGAACCAAGACGCACCGGAACGCCCAGGCCACAGCGCGTTTTCGAGACCCGACGTGCCAATGCACGTGCCAATCCATAAAAAGTGCCAATGCACGTTTTATGGACTCACGTGTTTTTGAGGCGCCAGCGCGTTTTCGAAGGCCAATGTTTTTTTCTTCCCCGACACGCATTTTATGATGTCATCTTTTGCGGGTCTTGGCCTGTTTTTTTAGGTTCTTACGTCGTCTTTGAGGCCACGGTGTATTTTGAAGGTCCCAGTGGC
The DNA here is from genome assembly GCA_034440615.1 of Ashinkailepas kermadecensis. Lineage (NCBI taxonomy): Eukaryota > Metazoa > Arthropoda > Thecostraca > Neolepadidae > Ashinkailepas > Ashinkailepas kermadecensis. The sequence goes on along the minus strand of JAOTOM010004793.1, from coordinate 121,155 downwards.
TTTTAAGGCACTCCTTTGTGTTTTTGACGGCTCCCAGTGTGTTTAAGTAGGACCTCGGCGCATATTTTAAAGCCCTGTTGCTTTTGTTAGAATCGATGCGTTTTGCACGGCCCAGTACGCTTTTTGGGCTTCCAGGGGCTTTGAGGGCACCGCTGTATTTATTATTAGGGCCCCGACTAGAACTTTCGGGACCATCGATTATTATTTTTCTGAACACAACGCGTTTTTAGGGCCTCCAGCCCGATTCTTCGGGCCCCGGTGTAATTTTATTCGGGTATCCGGAAAGTTTTTGTCGTGGACCTAAATGATTTGTGGGGCTCCGGAGCGATTTTTCAAGACCTGATTGATTTTCGCTGTTCAAGCTTATTTTTGTCGGGCCCCTGACTATATTGTTCGGGCCCCGTTGTAAATTTTGGGGTTCCGCTGTATATATTTGAGCCCTGACACAAATTTATGGGTCTCCGACGGCAATCTTACGGACTCCAACGCGATTTGGACGGGCTGGAAAGCGATTATTCGAAGACTTGAGAGTTTTCGGAGCTTTGTTGTCATTTTTTCGGAGCTCCGGTGCACTTCTTCGGGGCCCCAACACAAATTTTCAGGTCCCGACGCGATTTGTTGTGACCTGCTCTAATTTGCCCGAGCCCTGGTCGCTTTTCCGAATGCCGGCGTGATTTTTCGAGCCCATGGATGGTTTCCTTGTTCCCCGGCGCGATATGTTTGGACCCCGGTTCGATTTGTGTGGATCCGGCTCGATTTCGCCTATACCCCGCATGTTTTTTTATCTGAGTCCTACTAGATTTTGGGGGCTCTGGTGCCATATTTGTAACTCCAGAGCTATCTTCCGGGCCCGGATTGTTTTTTCGGGGCTCTTGTTTAATTTCCCGATCTCACGGCTTCATATTTTTTAGTCTCGATTCGATTTTCGGCCACAAGCGTTATTGTTCTGGGCCCCGGCACAATTTTTGCGAGCCCGAGCAACATGGCAACGACCAAGGATGTGTACAACATTTTTGCGAGTAATTGCCTGATGCACACGGTTGGCTATGTTCTGTGCGCAGGTGAGATTTTTTGGCGTGTAAGCTGATTAGCTGTGTTCTAGCACATGCCAATGCCACAACTGGCACAGCTTTGCAAACGTTTCCAAGCAGCTGAGCGTCTTGTTTTGTTATAGCTGCTGCTCACGATTAGCATTGTCTGCACTGCTAATCGAAATAGCACTGTCCTCCGCACCATTTTCAACAACTAGAAAAAACACTACATTAATTTCAAGAAAGCCTCTGATGTTACATCGGACTCATACCTTGGGGGTAAGGCAAGATTTTGGGATTGGCGAGAGTTCTGGTTGGATATATGTAATTAGGCGCATGTATAGGAAAACGCTCCAGACTCAGGTACATCTTGTATTTTGATGAACTCAAGTTGCAGTTTGTGTCAAGATATATTTTAGCATGTTTTCTATGTGGACCCCTATTGATCCGCAAATTTATTCCCTTTTAAGAACAAATTCGCATATCTACCAATTTTCCCTTTTCGAGCATATTTTGTCGCCGTCATCACCCCTTGAGAAAATTTAATAAAGTGTGCCCTGGTATGTTGCATCAAGCTGATGCCTTGAGATTATTTTACAGCTCCGCTTAGGGGGGACAGTTTGGCCCCCCTTCAGGCCGTTGGGATGGGGCATGACCTCCGTGGCCCTCTAGATCCGCTAGTGTCTGGAGCTGCAATATTCCTGTAGGGGTTTCCTACTTCAGAAATATTATCCGTCCTCCACATCTGTTCTGGTAGAAGTTCCCCTGCTGTTTCTAAAATGAACAGTCTCTGCCGCGCTAGATGCGGCAGCCATTCTTCAGCCGTGGTGGCACGTGCGCTGTTGACGACAGCTGAAGGTCCGTCAAAGCGGGGAATCTGCTGCCACGTCACAACAGGCACGCTCACACACGACTCTTCGGGCCGGCCCAGATCCAGCACCAGCTCCAGTTCCAGCTCCAGCCGTTACAATAGGGGCGCTGGCGCTGGGATGCCACCACTGTAGACGTGGCGACATTGGTGGGTGATGAATGCCTATATGAATGTATATAAATGTCTATCAATATGAATGTCTTTTATCTATCCGTCGATGTTCTCTTTTCATGACTTTACTTCTCTCTCCATCCACTACTCTGGTCTTCTACCCGTCCACTCTGTCGCCCATCCCTCCGTCTGTTCCTCTGTTACTCTGTCCTCCTCCCTACTGTTCCTACTTCCGTATGTTCGTATGTCCCTCTGTCCTCTCACCTGTCCCTCTGTTCGCTTCTCAGCTTTTCCTTCGTCTGCGCTTCCGCTCGTTCCTAATATTATTCGGCCCTCTGTCCGTTCCTCTGTTCTTCCTCTGTCTCTCTCTCCGCCCACTCCGTGGTCTATTTGACCCTCTGTATGTTCCTCTGTCCTCCGCCAGCGATACTGCGGCTATGGCCGTCTCTCTGTACTTCCCTCTGATATTTTCTCCGCCTCCGCCTCCATCCAAAGTGACGTCATCCGTGGCATCATAAGTGTTCGCAATGACGCAATAAGTGTTCAGTTTTTGCGCAAGTTCATTCATTGGTATTGCGTTCTTCCGAAATCGTCACGGACTATCCGACGGTATTTTTCTGTGGTGCCATAGCTCCTGAGATCCTGGGTGTGGAGGCGGATATCCGGCCGTCTGTAATGACTGATGACCGGGCATGCCGACCGCCGCGGCCGCCGCTGTCGCTGGAGTTCCGGTGCCGGCCACGGCCGGCGGCGGTGCGCCGATCCTGCAGCGGCCGATCGCCGTAGGGGTGCCGGAGCTTAGCCCGCCGACACAGCGTTCCGCGGTGATGAACGGCGGCTGCCGGCGACCCCAGACCGCGCCGGTGCCGAATCAACGCCGGCACACACTCAGCCGACTGGTCTCCATGGCGACGGTAATTGGTCAGGACAGCTCACGCGACAGCAGACAAACTGTCGCCGCTGCAGCTGCTCAGGGCAGCTCACGCGACAGCAGACAAACTGTCGCCGCTGCAGCTGCTCAGGACAGCTCACGCGACAGCAGACAAACTGTCGCCGCTGCAGCTGCTCAGGACAGCTCACGCGACAGCAGACAAACTGTCGCCGCTGCAGCTGCGTTCTGATTGGATCGGCCAGAATGCGGCACAAGATTCCCCGCAGCACTGGGCTGATGCTCGTTGAGACACTTGAGCTCTGGCACATTCGGCACTGTGCGTCTGTGTGGGGAAACTGCAATGCCACTCAAAAGAAGACATGTGCAACGGCGCATCAATGTTTGCGCGCGGGTTGTTACCGGCTAGGCAGACACAGGGAGACTGACGACATCTCTCGTGTTTTCCCGCGCTAGCGGAGCCGAGGTGGCTGAGGCTGGATGTTATTCTAATGGAGACTGACGCCGTCACCATGTTTAAGCTTCCGCACTCAGCCGGCGCCGCAGGATTGATCCGTCACCACATTGGCGGCCACGCCAGCGTGCCACAGACGAGCACCAGGGGGACGGATGGGGGGGGGGGCAGCTGCAGGTCCCGCGCTGCCGTGTCACAGCACCAGGGGGACGGATGGGGGCAGATACAGGCCCCACACTGCCGTGTCACAGCACCAGGGGGACGGATGGGGGCAGGTACAGGTATCGCGCTGCCGTGTCACAGCACAAGGGGGACGGATGGGGGCAGGTACAGGTCCCGCGCTGCCGTGTCACAGCACCAGGGGGACGGATGGGGGCAGGTACAGGTCCCGCGCTGCCGTGTCACAGCACCAGGGGGACGGATGGGGGCAGGTACAGGTCCCGCGCTGCCGTGTCACAGCACCAGGGGGACGGATGGGGGCAGGTACAGGTATCGCGCTGCCATGTCACAGCACCAGGGGGGACGGATGGGGGCAGGTACAGGTCCCGCGCTGCCGTGTCACAGCACAAGGGGGACGGATGGGGGGCAGGTACAGGTCCCGCGCTGCCGTGTCACAGCACAAGGGGGACGGATGGGGGCAGGTACAGGTATCGCGCTACCATGTCACAGCACCAGGGGGACGGATGGGGGCAGGTACAGGTATCGCGCTGCCGTGTCACAGCACCAGGGGGACGGATGGGGGCAGGTACAGGTATCGCGCTGCCATGTCACAGCACCAGGGGGACGGATGGGGGCAGGTACAGGTATCGCGCTGCCATGTCACAGCACCAGGGGGACGGATGGGGGCAGGTACAGGTATCGCGCTGCCGTGTCACAGCACCAGGGGGACGGATGGGGGGGCAGCTGCAGGTCCCGCGCTGCCGTGTCACAGCACAAGGGGGACGGATGGGGGCAGGTACAGGTATCGCGCTGCCGTGTCACAGCACCAGGGGGACGGGTGGGAGCAGGTACAGGTCTCGCGCTGCCGCACTGAGTTCGCCAGACATTCATTCCTCTCGCGAGCCAGCAAGTTCTGGAGCGGCCTGTCGGCTGAGTTCCGTAACTCGCTCAGCCCCAGCTGTGTAACTCGCTCAGCCCCAGCTGTGTGACTCGCTCAGCCCCAGCTGTGTAACTCGCTCAGCCCCAGCTGTGTGACAGCTGTGACTCGCTCAGCCCCAGCTGTGTAACTCGCTCAGCCCCAGCTGTGTAACTCGCTCAGCCCCAGCTGTGTAACTCGCTCAGCCCCAGCTGTGTAACTCGCTCAGCCCCAGCTGTGTAACTCGCTCAGCCCCAGCTGTGTAACTCGCTCAGCCCCAGCTGTGTAACTCGCTCAGCCCCAGCTGTGTGACTCGCTCAGCCCCAGCTGTGTAACTCGCTCAGCCCCAGCTGTGTAACTCGCTCAGCCCCAGCTGTGTAACTCGCTCAGCCCCAGCTGTGTAACTCGCTCAGCCCCAGCTGTGTACCTCGCTCAGCCCCAGCTGTGTGACTCGCTCAGCCCCAGCTGTATAACTCGCTCAGCCCCAGCTGTGTAACTCGCTCATCCCCAGCTGTGTGACTCGCTCAGCCCCAGCTGTGTGACTCGCTCAGCCCCAGCTGGGTGACTCGCTCAGCCTCAGCTGTGTAACTCGCTCAGCCCCAGCTGTGTGACTCGCTCAGCTCCAGCTGTGTGACTCGCTCAGCCCCAGCTGTGTGACTCGCTCAGCCCCAGCTGTGTGACTCGCTCAGCCCCAGCTGTATAACTCGCTCAGCCCTAGCTGTGTAACTCGCTTAGCCCCAGCTGTATAACTCGCTCAGCCCCAGCTGTGTAACTCGCTCAGCCCCAGCTGTGTGACTCGCTCAGCCCAGCGGTGTGACTCGCTCAGCCCCAGCTGTGTGACTCGCTCAGCCCCAGCTGTGTGACTCGCTCAGCCCCAGCTGTGTGACTCGCTCAGCCCCAGCTGTGTGACTCGCTCAGCCCCAGCTGTGTAACTCGCTCAGCCCCAGCTGTGTAACTCGCTCAGCCCCAGCTGTGTGACTCGCTCATCCCCAGCTGTGTGACTCGCTCAGCCCCAGCTGTGTAACTCGCTCAGCCCCAGCTGTGTGACTCGCTCAGCCCCAGCTGTGTAACTCGCTCAGCCCCAGCTGTGTGACTCGCTCAGCCCCAGCTGTGTAACTCGCTCAGCCCCAGCTGTGTAACTCGCTCAGCCCCAGCTTGTTTTCCGTTTCACCAGACAGCTCTGTCGGTTACGCTGCAGACATCCTGGCACTGTCTCATGTCACCGGCGCGTGCACCGTCACGTGCTAAATTCTCTGTATTTATATTTACTTTTAAAGGTACACGGACGAATTAACGATACACACGTGTCGGAATGTGCAAGTGGTATGAATATTTCTATGCATAATTGATGTGGATATTCTGAAGAGGTATCTCGTCCAGAGTTCGAACACATGAGGATGAACCAGGGTCAAAGTCATAGGCTGGCCAAAAAACAGCGGTGATGTTGTATGCTGAAACAATCAATGTAAAATTACGGGTAAGTTGACGGCACAGATCTGTCAAAGTTGGTTCTACGTCTGCATCATCAACAATGCCACTCTCTCCACCTACGCTTGGGACAAACCAGGCGAGGTCAGCTTCGTTTGACTACGGAACCATCAGGTCGGTTGCCAGAGTCAGCTGCTGTAAGGGAGATCGTGTCTCACAAATCTCTTGGACTTTTTAAATTTTGCTACAGAACAATTTAATCAGGGAAATCAGGTTGATGTAGCATAACTTGACTTTAGTAAGGCCTTTGACAAGGTACCCCATAAACGGTTAATGATGCAGCTTCAGGTCCATGGCATTGCAGGTAGCATCCTAAAATGGATTGAGTTGTGGCTTTCAGATAGACAGCAGAGAGTGATGCTTAATGGTACAAAGTCATCATGGCAAAATGTTCTTAGTGGAGTCCCTCAGGGGTCGGTACTGGGGCCACTGTTGTTTATTATATTTGTGAATAGCATTGAATGTGGCCTAAGCAGTAAGGTTTTGAAATTTGCGGATGATTTGAAGATCTTTAGGGCAATAACAGGGCACAATGAGCAGGTTTTGCTGCAGAACGACTTAGACGAGCTTGTGAAGTGGTCTGAAAAATGGCAAATGAAGTTTAATTTTGATAAGTGCAAAGTCATGCATGTAGGTAGGCAGCATATGAAGGCGCCATACTTGATGGATGGCCAAGTACTATCTGTGACTGAGGAGGAGAAGGACTTAGGTGTTATTTTGAACACAAAATTGGGGGCATCAGAACAGACCAAAGAAGCCAGGAAGAAGGCACTAAGAATGCTTGGGGCGATACAGAGGAATGTGTCATACAAAAGTGAGGAGGTCATCAGGAAGCTTTACTGTGCATATGTCAGGCCACATTTGGAATACTGTGTCCAAGCTTGGTCCCCTAGTTATGAGAAAGATTGTTGGCTTTTAGAGAGAGTACAAAAGAGGGCAACAAAAATGGTTAATGGCATAAGCAACCTGGCATATGAGGAAAGATTGAAGAAATTGAATATGTTTTTAAATAGATATAGAAGGCTGAGAGGAGATCTCATCGAGGTTTTTAAATTTGTTCATGGTCAGGAACAGGGATATCTCAGGGAAATGTTTGAATTTAACAGAAATGATGCAATTAGAGGTCATCAATTCAAAATTAAAGTTAATCACAGCAGGACAAGGTTAAGACAGTCTTTCTTCACCAACAGGGTAGTAGAACACTGGAACCAGCTGCCAAGAACAATTGTCAGTAGCAACACACTGAACATGTTTAAAAACGGCATAGACAATCATTATAAGAATAGGGGGCTTGTTTTTCTGTATTCCAGGGAGGGTTGATTGCAGGGGTCAAAAATATGCAGAACCTTCTCCAAAGTAACAACATCAGTATCCGATATTTCTCCATTTCAAATATGTTGCCCAAAAGGCCAATAAGCAACCCAAACTCTTTTGCATCGGTTCACACGACCGAATTCCAGGACCAAAAGTTGTCCATTTCAACAATTTACCACACAAAAAAACGATGCCCGCTAAAAATTTGCACTCGGAAAATATCACCGAATTTTCGCAATGCCATATGTCAGCGGGTCATTGCGAGGACTACCCATTCGCCGTGGATTTCCTTTCGATCTCCAGATCTCGAGTTTTTTTTCGGAAATTCGCATAACTGTGAGCCTTGCATTCATTTCATGAAATTGTACGAAGGTCGATTCTTAAATAGTGGAGAAGAGTCGCCCTATAAGAAAAAATCGCTCATGTCTTCTTTTTTTTTGCAAAAGTTCAAAAAAACAATTGTTTTACTTATGATTTATTTTTTCAACAACCAGCAAAAAACATTCTAACATCGATTATCTTTAGTTTCTGAGTTTCCCTTTTGGAGAACACTTCTCCACGGTGGATAACTCACTTTGTGCATGCGAGTAGTGATGGGACTGGTTGAGCTGCCACTTTTGCTAACATGTAATCCGAATGGAACTGATGCGTTATAAAAAGCTTTATGACGAACAAATAAGGACTGAGGCGTTGCCAGTTCTACTTTGAAGTTGTCTCGTATCAGCTATGCTCTCGCGCATTGAATTCTCCATTTTCGTGGGCTTCCTCCATATCTTCTCCAAAGTGGACTTTGTGACTTTGTGGTTTTTTTTACCCCTGGTTGATTGACAGATTTGGTGGGCAACTGGTTCAGTGTACAAAGTTCACCAAGAAGGGCCCTTGTGGCTCATAGTTGCACTGATCTTTTATGTCTTTATGTCTTTATGTGCCATCCGGTCCGACTTCATAGCACCTACCACTGGACGACAACCAGAGCAGCTACCACAACAACCTTGGCCATGACCATGTGACATGTTGCTACTAGAGCTGACACTACCACAACAACCTTGGCCATGACCATGTGACATGTTGCTAGAGCTGACAATACCACAACAACCTTGGCCATGACCATGTGACATGTTTTTACTAAAGCTGATACTACCACTACGACCTTGGCCATGACCATGTGACATGTTGCTACTAGAGCTGACGCTACCATAACAACCTTGGCTATGGCCATGCGACATGTTGCTACTAGAGCTGACACTACCACAACAACCTTGGCCATGACCATGTGACATGTTGCTAGAGCTGACAATACCACAACAACCTTGGCCATGACCATGTGACATGTTGTTACTAGAGCTGACATTACCACAACAACCTTGGCCATGACCATGTGACATGTTGCTAGAGCTGACACTACCACAACAACCTTGGCCATGACCATGTGACATGTTGTTACTAGAGCTGACATTACCACAACAACCTTGGCCATGACCATGTGACTTGCTGGTGGAGTTGATATAAACATGACAACCTTAGCATCTGCAATTCATAGCTCCATCCCTCCCCACACACCGACCTCGGCCACTGCCCCTGTACACACCCGGTATACCACTGCCGCTGACATCTACCCAAAACAACCAAAACAAACAAATGCTGACAGATAGGCAAGGGAACTCCGAGTGGAGGGGGCACATGTCCTCCCACTTATTGTGACCTTAACCATCAGTCCTATGCAGGTGTGTTGTTTTATGTACTTTTTTCTCTTTTTTTCGGGGGGGGGGGGCAAGTTCCCCCTCAACGTTGGCATTTCCTCCAACAATTTTAACAGTTGCCATGGGACGCTATGGGATGTGCCCCCAATCCACTTGGGTTTGCCCATTGCCTTCATGCTTTGTGCTCCCAAAACCAATTTCAGGCAACGCCAGTGGTTCTATGTGTGACAAACAGCGCTGGCCCCTCCACTTTTCACCAGCGTTCCTGCGATCCCTGCTGACGCCGTCTTTATGTTGTGGTGCACGGCGTCGGGTGCAGGCGTACCCGTTAGTCCTTGGGATGCTGCACTGTGTGGCAACCAGCGGCATGAATAATCCAAGGCAGCATGTCACAGGTGTAACGGTGGTGGTGGGGGGGGGGGGGGGCTGTCACAGGTGTACCTGGGAGAACGGGCAGATGGTGGTTGACATGCAAATCATGCGACCCGTCCCACTGGACTGCTTGCATTTGAGTTAGATCGGATATAAAGTGCAACGGCATGGCCGGCATATTGAAAGGTGAGGTATGGCGACATGGCTAAGCTATGTTTAATCACAAGTGACAAAAACCTAGTGTTTAAGTAATACTATATTTACTACAAACCCAACGGCTTTTTTAAATTTAGCCAACGAAGTTTGAGTTGCCTTGAGTTGCCTTGCGGCCCTGCCTGATTTAGTATTGTTCGGCAGGCGAGGAGCATTTCCTTCTGTGACACAGTGAGTCACGTTTTGCACTTAATCTGGTCGGGAGAGCAACTTTTTTTTCCACGTCTTACGAGAACAAAGAATGAGTAAAATAATAAAATGCTACTTTCAGAGAAAAAGGAGTAAATGCATTCTGACATACTCTTTTGTACTTGGTTTTGGTTTTAACAACGCGCTCGTTCACTCATCATTGCAACTGTATTTGGACCGAACACTATTTGCACAGTTGCTATAGAAGGTTCAATCATCATTAAAAACATCATGAACGTGTCCCATTTCTCGCCACTGATGTGCATTTCATATTATCATAAAACGGCGCACATTCAATCGAGGCGCAAGAAGTACTCATTGGATAAATAGGGCTAATGGCACCTTCATATATGTACAACTGGGGACAGTTAAGAAATCAACTTGTGAATAAAATTAAAAGCTTTTGCATTTCAAAAGGCAGGACATAAGCATATCGGTGCTAAGAGAACGATTACTGTTTATTTATTTTGCCACTCATCAAACATTGAGTTAACCTTGATCATCGATACACAACAATTGGCGGTGTAGTGCCACCCCTAAAGCAGTCTGATATCAACTATCGAACGAACCCTGATCATTGATACACAACAATTGGCAGTGTCAGTGCCACCCCTAAAGTAGTCTGATATCAACTATTGAACGAGCCCTGATCATTGATACACAACATGTTCTTGGCAGTGCCAGTGTCAAGTGTTGTGTAAAGTAGTTGTGTTGTGCCAGTGCCTAAAGTAGTCTGGTATCAACTATTGAACGAGCCCTGATCATTAATACACAATAATTGGCAGTGTCAGTGCCACCCCTAAAGTAGTCTGATATCAACTATTGAACGAGCCCTGATCATTGATACACAACATGTTCTTGGCAGTGCCAGTGTCAAGTGTTGTGTAAAGTAGTTGTGTTGTGCCAGTGCCTAAAGTAGTCTGGTATCAACTATTGAACGAGCCCTGATCATTAATACACAATAATTGGCAGTGTCAGTGCCACCCATAAAGTAGTCTGATATCAACTATTGAACGAGCCCTGATCATTGATACACAACATGTTCTTGGCAGTGCCAGTGTCAAGTGTTGTGTAAAGTAGTTGTGTTGTGCCAGTGCCTAAAGTAGTCTGGTATCAACTATTGAACGAGCCCTGATCATTAATACACAATAATTGGCAGTGTCAGTGCCACCCCTAAAGTAGTCTGATATCAACTATTGAACGAGCCCTGATCATTGATACACAACATGTTCTTGGCAGTGCCAGTGTCAAGTGTTGTGTAAAGTAGTTGTGTTGTGCCAGTGCCTAAAGTAGTCTGGTATCAACTATTGAAAGAGCCTTGATCATTAATACACAATAATTGGCAGTTTCTGTGCCACCCCTAAAGTAGTGTGTAAATCAGTGGATTTGTGGCTGACCACAGCCTAAGTATCGCCGATTAAAACTGCTAAGTTGATGGATTCATGAAT